>OX453272.1:16341993-16539493 GCA_949710005.1 Ricordea florida
CGTTAGCAGAAATAACAGAAGTGACGTAACAAATTGGTTGAATGTAAACAACCGCTGACCATTTAGCCAACTTGCCATGAGTAGCAGACAAGCTTAATTTTAAAAAGCACTTTCTGGATGATTGCAAAACACCGCGAGGGAATTTTTATTACTGGAAATGTGACTAATTCTTGTTTACACACAGGCGGCAAAAGCTGAATAATGGACTTTGACAACAACTGAACGCATCGTTTCATCTTCAAACACTCTCTTCAAACGAACTCTTAGTGGAGCTCAAGCTTTCTTCGGCACTATCCTTATCTTTGTTTTCATTCAATGCTGTTAAGTGAGTCGAATCTAAGAAGAATGAAGAATTTCAAGAGACTAACCAGGGAATGCACTAGACTGTGAAACAGTAAACAACAGTAGCAAGCACTCGCACGCGATTCTCCTTTATACGTCAATCGCCCCAGGACCCCTTGGCGCGGACTTGAACCAAATGTTTCTCAACTTCTACTGGGCGTAGAAAAACGAGGATTCACCCAAATCGAAAAATTCTTTCACCAATTAACTTGACAAAGAATGGAGATTTATTCAAGCTACAATTGTATTTCGGGGTTAGGTGCACATTAAGACCTAGAAGAATTGAAACACGTCGCAAGAATGGTAAATTAGGAATTAACTTTATCTGTTGCTTGAAATGAAGAAATGAAGAACGAGTAAACGCAAGCCGACAATGAAAAAATAAAAACCGAACGTGAGAACGTAAACCTTGTATCCAATTTACCTCCTTGAAATAGCCATATTCAGTGAACACAGGATGATGAGTGCCAGCCAGCCAGCAACTAAACACAGCGTGACTGATGACAGTGGTCATCAGTAAACACATTACAGTGACATTGGTAGTAAAAAGAAATGATCAAGTGACAGTGGTGGTAAACAACGATGATAAAGTGTGACAATGGCAGTTACTCTAATAAAGTACCTCGAGTTTAGCTGGATTTGTAACAAAAGCCGGGAACAAGTCTGATCGGATGATGGGTTCTACATCTGCTTTAGGAATGTTTGATGATGGAGTGCCGTTACCAAATAATCGAGTCACTAGGAACAAAAAAAATACACCATCCATTATGCAAAAGGTCAAATCCCCAATTGTACGTTCATAAGAGTGAAGGTTGTTTTGTACTTAAAATGACTATCTTTCAAAAAAAAAATGTAGAATAAACAGAAGTTTTAACGCAACTGTTACTGGGTGTTTCTGCCTTGACTTCGTCATTCGAGTTATTTATTCGTAGCCCCTGAAATAGACAAAAGAAAGCTTGAGAAATGGCAAACAGCACTGGACATTTCGCCTCGTGGAAAACAGGGTTTTCAATAAGAATTGTAGCAGCAGGAGAATTGTGTAAAGTAACAGGAGAATATTCTGAAAGCGCTCCATGTCTGAATTTTAAACTAGCTCAGGCCATCTAAATTTGACCGGAGAATTCTTAATAGTAACCGGAGAATTCTTCGTAGTAGCCGGAGAATTCTTCGTAGTAGCCGGAGAATTCTCCGATCTCCGATGCCTAATGAACACCCTGGGAAAAGAAAAGATGTAAAACAAAAACAAAAAACTCACTCTATCCAGGCATCTAGTAAGGTCCGCTGGACGTAACAGCTCCGGCGTCTTGATAACTGCAGAACTTTGGTTACCTAACAGTTTGAACCAATCAAGCTCACTTTAATAACAATCGAAAGAACACAGCAATATCAAGAGGTGTGGTACTATTCAATCTGATTGAGATGCAGTAAGAAGCGATATTGTGCCCTGAGAGAGTTAATAAGATACGCTTATTTACTAGCATCTGTTCAATTTCTCAGTTAGTACGCACATTGATTGGTCAGTTTGGTGAGCTGTACTTTTCCGTAAGGCCCGCTTGGTTGAAAGTTGGCTTTGGTCGCTAAAATACCCCTTGGAAACGACTTTAAAGTATGTTTGACCAGTCGTTACGCAAATGGTGGCTTGAAGGAATGTTCTGGATGATTCAAATAAAGTCAATAAAAATTCCTTCGCAAAGACGTTGTGTTAACAATTTCACACGCGTCCGCAATTAATGACCGCTCCACCTCTTTAGAATCTCACTCATGGAGATATATGAAATCTCTTTCAAATCTCGTTTCTTCGGTACCGTAACGCCACTTTCAAACTTTTATTTCATTTGCGTAGAACGGTTTTGGAAATTTCCATAACCAGTTTTAGCTTTTGAATTTTAATAAAAAATTCAAACTTCTTTGGAAAATATATTTTGCATTTAGCGCCACTCCTAATGTACCATTAAAATAGTGCTGCATTGTGAAACATGGTACCTATATTTGAACTTGTCTCACTGGTAAACTGTCTTACACAGACGTAAGCCTGATAAATATTTACGTAGACAGACAACTTTGGAATAAGAAAGCCTTTCGCCTCAACAAAAGTGTTACAACGGCACTTAGCGCTGCTGTAGTTGCTTGCATGCACGTGTTTTGCCTCGCATGGTACGGCCGACATGTTATTGGCTATGTGAAATCTGATTGGTTCGTTCAACTGCGTGCATTTCTTGTGATTGGCTATAGTTGCTTCAGTTATTTAGTAGCTGAGTGAGACAAAAATTGCTTGAAAAAAGAAAAAAGATGCTGAGTTGGGTTAAGTACTGTAAAAACACTGTTTAAAGCAAGAAACATTGTTGAATAAAAGACCGTTTAGCAAACGAAATGGAGGTTCGTATCTTTGCCGGACGAACAGTGTAATTAACTCTATCAGTTTGGTCTTTATAGAGCCATTCTCTCACCTTTTGTCTTTCCCTTTGGACTTGCTGGTGGCAAGTTTTCTGTAATGTGCCGTACAAGTGCAGCTATGTACAACTTCAACATCGGATCGCGCGAGTTTAAACCTGAAAATGTATGAAACACGGGATATAAAATAAGGGCCAATTCAAACCTTACAACACAAGACTTCAGTGCCGGCTGGAAACCAACTCGTCTCTCTTAAAACAAACTTATAGGAGAAACCACACTTCGAGGTAAATATACCGTTCGAGTTACTTTGGTCACATTAGCGCAAAGCAATCAGTTTGACCAATCACAACTGATACCAACAGTGTAATGAACCAATAAGAGCACAAAGAAGCCATTAGTATCAAGCGCGGGAAAACACTTTTCTTGTTTTTTAGTGGAGAGAATTTCTTTACCCCTTCATCTTTCATAGCGATGCAATACCAAAGCAACCGCATGATTATTTTCAATAGTGAATCAATAAACGCTCTCACCAGTCTTATCATTTAGAACAGACAATCAAGCCTAATAGTTCACGTTGGAACTCTTAGTAAATCGAAATTGTAGTAAAGCTCTTCGTTTCTTCAACTCTAAGCTTTACGTTTTATAATGAGAACGCCTTATTCCAGTATCAAAATCAGTGTCAGTTTGCAGCAGATACAACTTCCTTTCATTACCTAATAACCATGATGCCTTTCCAAAGTTGTACAGTGTATGCAGAAACAAAAGTTAAATCTGAAGAAAGAAAAGCTGTGAAATACCTGAGGAACCTTGTAGCCTTCCCTTTAATTCATGGACTGCGACATCAACTGAAAGTAGAATCATATCAAGGCCATGGGATGAACGTTTTACGGTTGACGTGACCTATACATTTCACAGAACAAATATTATTTAATGTCGGACCTTCTGGCCAGCGCAACAAAACACACCATCACCTCTGCAATATAATTTAATCAACTGGTGGTAATCGCTGCTTAGGAAGTGCGTTCGAGCATTTTTAGCGGAGCTCCACAGCGGCTCGAAGAGCCGCAGAGCGGAGCCCCATAACTACCGTGCGAGGATAGAAATTGAGGAAACCATGCGTTTGAGTTTTCATGGTCATCGTGGCTAGCGGCATGGCTCGCGGGCGCGTGCGCCTAGCGACGACGACGACGACGTTGCCCCAACATGGCGGCCATAGTCTTCCGGGATATTTAGAAGGTCTTAAACCGAAACGAGGCTTTGTTTTTCGCGCGCTTTTCGCGGCTTGCCGCGGCTACACAACCTACAGCCAGCAGTCTACAGCAGTCTACAGCAGTCTAAAATGTTTTGCTGAGGAAACGGATTATTCATAGCGGTTTTGGAGGAAAAATTTTCTTCCTACAAGTTTTCACGCGTTTTTGGAGGAACATAAGCATAAAGCTGAGTTCTTCCTACAAGTTTTCAAGCATTTTTGGAGAGACATAAGCATAAAGCTGAGTGTCTATTTTTCATTTGTTAAAGAGCTGCCTAGCTGCTTTTAGTGTTGCTTTAAAACTATTATAATTTTGCTGACCAGGTAATGGTTCTTCCGTTGAGTCGCGAGCTAGATGTTTTTTTTTTTTGACGATTTATTTCAGCTATCAAATCTTCTTTAAGTAGTTGCGTACACCAGGCGTATTTAATAACTTTAGTGACAGCATTTTCAATGTGTGAGGGTCTGTGTGAGGAAATCCGCGTTTAGGCTTGCCTAAATCTATTTAATAGGTTTACTGCCAAATATGACATTATTACCGGGGCCCAGCCGAAGGCTGCCACCGGTTATAAAATGCAGACGGTTTCTGTCGTTTTTTCAACGTTACATTGTTAGGGATATATCGCTGACTGAGATATATCGCTGGCTCGTTACTTTTGCTCGCTGGCTCATTGAAATCTTATCCGCCATTTTGAAAAGCACGAGGCATGGAGGACAGTCAAGAGAAATATCATAGCTTTTTGTTCCCCAACCTTTACGATGCACTAGCTTATGAGCGAAAATGTAAAATTGAATAATTGGAGAGACAATTTACGAGCGATCACTTAAGAGTGAACCTTCCATCGTGAAACTTATCGAGAATAAGAGCGACTTATCAAAGCTACCTACATTGAGTGAACCTTCCATCGTGAGAGGTGCGAGAGGTTAACTATATCTATGCAATCCCGTGTCCCACTGGGCCCCGGTAAGTTCCACGTAGAGGTTCTCGTTTGCTAATAAATGAATGCTACAATACTAGTTGGTAAAGACAATGCGAGGTTTTGATAAACATGTGTGACAGGCGATCCATGAAAAAGGTTAAGGTAGCATGTAGGCTCTAAAACGAGAGGGGCTGGAGGAAAAGAGCTATAATTATAGAATAAAAATTATTTGAGAGATGGTTTAATGGTGAGGTTACAAAGATTTCATTATAATCTTATTTTGTAATTATGTAAGTTAAGCGGGAAGAGGAAAGGGCTGTGTTTTAGTTCTAGTCAATGAAAGCAGTAACCACGTGCAGTCATAGACTGCCTATTTTTTTAATAAATTGTGCGTGGATTATGGCGCCCAACATCGGTTCGAAGACACGCATGGTAAACGCGGACCACTGTGATCGGTCGGTATTTTTCTATACAGACTTCCAAGATGATGAACAATTGATTCTAATGACTCAAAACTTGGAAAAAATGCCCAGAAGCAAACCGTGTCGCGTTGGGTACACACATTATCAATTTTGGCCCTAAAATTAAACAGGCATTCTTCGAAAGTGACCCTATTCTGATGCTATTTCAATTTTAAATTGGTGCGCGACCAGCGATTTAGGTGAAAAAGGACTCAAAGTAACAACTTAACTGAAATAACTTTCTCGGACCGCACTGAGAAAATATTTGTCTCGTTCTTCTTATTCAGGTTTATGCGCCTTAGCCTTCGGGTAGGATTTTGGCTTGGTCTATCAAGTTGCAGAAAAAAAAGATCGCGATCTATGTTTTTTCCATAAGGACGTCTAACATATTGAATTATATCTGAGTATGTTTTCACCTTCAGCTGCTCTCAACAGTTGTACCAGTTCCTGTTTCCCGCCACATCGAGCTGCAAGGTCAGCAGCTGTCTCTAAGGTGTCAGTCAAGCCAAATATGGCAGCACCCATCTTGAGGGGGAGAAGGGTGAGGGAAAATGTTATCAGAACTTACGCCAACGCAGAATATTCTTTACTAAATGTACAGCTTTTGTTTAGCTGTGACGGTTTACAATACTGATGGACATAATGCACAAAACTGTTGCGCTATACAGCGACCATCATCTTTCCTTTCGCACAAGTTCTGGGCAACCCCACTTTCAAACGTTAGCCTATATCAAGAGAAAATGAGGAAAGAGAACATAACCCTGTCTGATATGACAGGGGGGCAGAATCTATTTTTAGCGCCGAATCTATTTATATCTCGTTGCATGGCTGTGCGGTTTCCACATGGCGCATTGAAATTACAACCACGTGATGAGAAAAACATCAGCCATTGGTTAGTTTACGGATCTAAAAATAGATTCTGTCCCCTTATCACAGTAAGAGAGCCCAGTATGGAAGATGCATTCTCTTACCTCATTTTCTCTTGCCTATATCAGTAAAAATCGCTGGAAAGTAAGTCCAGCAGACAAAAATAGGGATGTTAATTCCGGAATGAAATAGCACGCTTTTGATTGATCAAGCGTGAGGTTATTATGACACCATATTAGCCGAGTTCTTTCCGTGTAATACGTAGTCAAAAGGGACCTTAAGCAAGGACGACGCCGAAAAACATAAATTCGCATTACTGCAATGAAATTGCAATTATTCCAACACATTCTCCTTGTGAAACTCATGCCAACTAACCAGGAGTTTAACTTGCATGAACGGCGTTGATGTTTTCCGAGTAAATCGAACATTTCTCCACTTGTGCTCACGTCCTCCACAGAACTCTAAATTTGGTCATTTTAGGTCGTTGTTTTAGAGAGAACGGCAAAGAAATGTACCAAAATGCAAACCGCACGTGCGAGGCGTACAGAGCCTTTGTTTTTGCTCATTAAGCCTACTATTTTTTGGCGTTTTCGTTCTCGTCGACGTCGTCCTTGCTTGAAGGTCCCTAAAGTCAACTAAAAACGCGCAAAAAAGAACGTGGCCAATACCCATCCATCTTGAAAGCGCAAGCGTGGTCAATAAAGGATTTGGTTTATCGCCATTTTGTTTTGCTTTGTTGCGCGGGAAATCGCGGGAAATCCCGAACGGGCCCATCTTCACCGCTCGGGATTCTCTTCATCTTGCCCACTCGCTGAACCAGCCACACAATGATGCCCATTAATATTAGAAACCATCAGCTACGTGATCTGCGGTTTGATACCCCGAAAGGACCAACTGTTTCTATTCAAATCAACACAAGAATATTTGAGCCTCCTACCCAGATGTTCTTTGGATTCGTCACACGTTCGAATTCCTCCTTGTTTCAGCAGAGGACCGTGGTGGAGGAATTCTAATGAGTGACAAAGCCCAAAGAAGGTCCGCGCAGGAAGCCAAAATACTTTGACCTTAAAACACGAGTAACCCGCTTCAAATCAGGAATGTTTGTGTCCAGGGAGAAGTAAGAACAATTAAAAAATACCTCAATCAAAAGCTCGCCACACTCTACATGGCTGTCTGTTGAACCTTTCCTGAGGTGAAAAAAAAGCAACATTGCAGAAAACTGAAACTGAGCGACGAAAAATTCATTGACTTTTCGCTCATTCAAAGGAAATTAAGAAAAAGTGTATCAGAAACTGGTCGTAAACCGGGATTTGTTACAATGGCGCATTTACCGCGTAAAAGCCCGGGTTCTCCAAGTTTGACTCGCTGTACTAAGTAGTAAACGAAAGAGGGTACAAACAGAATGGGGGAAGACGAGCGCGAGATGAGGCCAGAAAAAACACAAAACTTCCCTTTACCCTTTCCTCTTCCCCTAGTTAAAATCCCGCCTGAGCCGGACTTAACCTGTGCGAAGTCCGGATTTTTCGCGATAAAAGCCTAACGCCTGCCAGCACGCTAAATTGAATCCATTAACTTTCATGATCTGAAGGCTACACACTTCCTTGTTTGCATGGTGGGTCCACGAAAGGGCGCCGTTTTGATTCTCTCGTACGCAGACGTTCCTTGGGTTCCGTCAAGCGTTCGAATTCCCCCCACAGGTCGGGAAGGAGCGCTTGACGAAGCCAACAGAATATCTGCGAACGAGGCTATCACTTTGTTGCCCACTGCAGACTGCAAGATTGTATTTTCAGAGATTTGAATAAAATTGAATGGAGTGTGACAGCCTGACTTACACTAAATTTGAGCACGGCTTTCCAGTTTGCTTAAATTACCTTTATCTTAGCGATGTAAATCAATAACGTACAGGGAAAAATTGAGTTAACTGGCTAACAAACTCAAACGCTTTTACTTACCATGCTAAGGCATGTAGGGGAGTCCAGGATTTCTTCAAGTAAGAAAAACAACTGTAATAATCAGTTAGTGTGCATTACTAATCAAAACAAATAAAATAATACATAAGAAATTTGTTGTGAGCAACATTAACATGAACAAACAGCTGAGGGGTGATTCTGTTCATAAAGATATCAGTGTTTGTTATATACCTAGACTTTCACTCAATAAAACGAGCACTGTGATTGGTTCATTCTTGCTCCTCATCAAATTCAAATGTATCCCGACCGGGATACAATTGCACAGTTCTTCCCCGCGCGCCAGTTGTGTCATCTTTGTTTGTTTTTCGCTATATGATTGTCTAAGGGAAAGTCTAAATCCATAACAAAGCACTTGACGTATGGTCCCTCGAGAAACTAGTTAGTTTTGTTTTCCCTCGAGTTCTGATGAGGACTCTTGGGAAAACAAAAAACAAAACAAAACTGTTTCCCTCGGGACCATAAATTAAGTGTATAATGTCTGTCAAGGTGTGTGGTACATTGTCTGTTGCTACATCCTTTTGGGTAGAGGCGTTTCTAATACAGTATTCACTTTATCTTTTATATAAAAACTTAAGGGTACAGCAGGAGAGGAGAGCTCTGTGAACAAAATGACGTTCTTGTGGTTCCAAGAACTTTCTCAACTCCGGGTTATGGAAACAAAACCATAATTTGCACTTACATTATTTACAGCAGTTACGTCCGCATTTCTTTCCTGTAATAAAATAACAAAAACAATATTTACATTAATGTTATCGAACTGAATGGAAAAAATCAATTCTCTTTGAGCAAACTCACCAACACCCGCCAGGCGGAGGCAAAAATGAGCTTTTTTCGTTACTGCCTTCTGAAAATTTTTTTATTGTCTGGGTATTATTGATATCGTTATCTTTTATTTATTGTTATCATTATCATTATTATAAATACTATTATGTCCATTTCTTGTAGACTCAGGCAGGATATTCGGTCTGGTTTATAGTCCTTGGGAGCCGGTTACAAGTCACCACGGGTCCCAGGTCTCTCTTTTCCTTCTTCTTACACGTACAGTACTTTCCTTAGAATCTTTGCTGTTTTCTGTATAACTTCCAACCTCATGTTCACACTGATTCGCTTCATGTACTCCTTCAAGTTTATAGTTTATTGTTTTATTTATTGTTATCATCATTATAAATATTATTATTATTACTATTATTATAAATATTGTTATTATTCATTATTATCATTAATCCTTATACTATTTCTTATTAGTATAAGATGTAGCTGACCAAACACAAGATGTTACAATATAATAACATCATGACCATCATTGTTCATAATATTCTTCCACTTTTTCTACATTCCTATCCGGATCAGTGCGGCTAGGACATAATTTGAAAGAAGTGTCCTGGTAACACGCGGACTCTGATAGGTCCAATGACCGTGTTTACATCAGGCTATCTAACACAGCTATAGTACTACATTCTACAACAGAAATAACTACATTTTACAAAAGAAATTAATATAAAATGGCGGACTGAAAACAATTCAGCTGTAATAACACAGCATACAGTAAATTAGTGCTTACCATTAGAAGTGCTACACAAGGTAAGTGTCCACCTTCTGCAGCGAAAAACAATGGTGTGTTCTTGTCGACATCTGTGAAGGAAAAATACTAGAATGCACTGGTTGAAAGTATACCTTCTTCCTGTTAGAAAGCTGGCAGCTTCCTGAAAATCTAGAGCAAGTAGTTATTTTTTAAGTCAATGTCATGCTCATATGTCCTCGATAAATCCTCTAGGAGACTTCATTATACGGTAGATATACTGTAACACTAGTGATAACCCTGTGATGTAAAAGCTAGCATCCCACCATGGGTGGGGTACATAACAATAACAACAAGTTTCTAAGTGGTTTGTCCTAAGAAACCAGGTGAAGCTGTGACTTTTTGTGCCTCGTGACTTGTTAAGACACTTTACTTGGCCTCACCTCAAGTAATTCATGAGTTCAGTAGTTTGCATGGTGCTTCAAGTGCATGAGTCTTACCAACTTTGGACTCGTAGGAAAGCTGTTAAAACGTCTAGCTTAAGAGTTAAATGGCACTCAGAAAACGTCACCATACAATAATAATATTTCTTTTGGTGCAGACCACATTCATTTCTTCTAAATGGTGTAGTGCGGATAATTGCCACAGAGTGAATCTTTAGATGATTTATTTATTGGGTAGAAATTTCATACAAGCTGATTCATACATGTACCTCTGAGATTGACATCAACATCCCCATTTAAAAGAGTAACCATTGAATAGTGATCTCCTGCAAGGTAAAAACAGCAATTACTAATAATAATAAGAATTATAATAACATCAACAATTACAATAACAATAACAGTTACAATAACAATAAAAACAACAACAACAACAACAACAACAACAATAATAATAATAATCATAATCATAATGGCCATTGGATATCGTCAGTTTCTTTGGTGTAAAATTCGCATAACATCTGCCTTAGCATAAGTGCTATGGTTACACAATAATAATATCAATAATAAAAATAATAATAATAAAATAAAAATCAAACTTTAATGAAATATGTTACAAGGCAAATGCATGTATACACATATATTTATCAAAATTGCATAAAATGTCTAAGTAATTGAGGCCTGTCATCTGTCCACTTCAAAATCAATTTCAAGTTTCTTCTTTTTACAGTTCTTGATCCTCTGAGACAAGTACTGATGATTTCAGAATAGCCGCCAGTAGCTCTGTGGGTCAGCTGTGGAAACACTTTCACTCTTCACCCATTCCTCCTGTTGTAGTAAATACTAAAAGGTGTAATTGAGTCTTGTCCAACATCCATCATTCTGCTTGCATATAGGCTCTTCTTTTCATTTTTATGTTGGCACTAGATTTCTTTTTTTTTTTGAAGGGGGATGGGGTGGGGGGAAGACCTATATAGGAACCTGTATTAGGGTAACACACCATGACATCAAAGAACGCAGAGCTCTGTCTTTCCCAGAAGTCCCTAGCATGGATCTCTAGGCGAGCATCAGGAACTTTCGTAGCTCCTCTCTTGAGTATTTCTCCAGTAAGTTCTTGTAGGATAGGCTCCACCTTGACATAATGGCATACCATATCAAGCATCTCAGCTTCCAAGTTGTGAAGCTCATTGTGTTGTTGAGTGATGAAACCACTGCATCTGCAGACCACAGCATGATCCACACTAAATGCATCACCACATACGGAAACAGATGGTTTGTCCGTAAACTCACAGTACTGCAATTTAATTGCATCATGGAATTCCCCAAGCTATAGACTTAAAACATAGCATTTTAATATGGTATGGTAGTCTTGTTAACTTTGATTTATTGTCTTAAAATGTTCATTCTGTGTGGAAACTTGTGCATATCAATTAGGCTTCAAACTTGTGTACCTGCGCAATAGGACGCAACCTGAATTTGGAGCATTGTTTTCCATGAAAAATGTGCAGCCTATACGCAGGAAAATATGGTAATTCAAAACCTAAGTCCTTAACAGGGATGACTTTTAACCAGCTGGAAACACCTTTTTTTTTCTGTAAAAAAAAATCCACAGTATGTCTTGTTCTTGAGGTTAGAGAATTCTTTGCTGCCTCAGACTTCTCCCTCAGGACTTCGATCTTCTCTATTTGTCAACCGGTTAGACCAGTTGGCAGAGCATGGGACTATTGTGTGGGAGGTCATGGGTTCGAACCTCGGTTGGACTATCACTCAAGGTCTTAAAAAAAACTGAGGAGAAAGTGCAATGACAATGTAAATGGTTAGACTTTCTAGTCTAAAGATGACAAAGATAATAAACCATAAAGTCCCATCTCTCCAACCCTTGTTAGCAAAAACTTCATGGGACATTAAAGAACCCACACACTGTAGCAGATTATGTGGCTGCATCTTGGCTTGGATTAGAAAAACTGAGCCTGCCCAAATGTACTGGGAGTGACTAGAGATTTCTTTCTCTGTCTGTTCAGTTATGCGCAGTAATACATGGTAACGATCAGGCCATCTGCTATGGCTTGCTCTAAGGGTTCAAGGAGGTCTTCAATGCCTGGAAGAGTTCTGAGGAAACATGTCCATCTCTGACTTAGAGCAAATTCAAAAGCCACATAGTTTCCCTGGGGCTGTGATCTTGCAAATTCTGCTAATCTTGTTACTTGGTTGACCGAGTCTCTTACTTCCTGGTTTCTGTGTTCTTCAAGAAATGACCTGGAACCCATTGCAGCTCCAAGATGTTTGTAGCTTTCCATGGTGACTCTTATTGCTGTCCCTTCAAATATGCCATATTGTGCGGCAGCCTCAATCTTTAGTTTTACAATAAGCCAGCGCCTTTTTGCATTGGGATAATAGCCTAAATCAGGTCCAGCTTCCATCGATTCATCCCACCATATCCTAACTTCACCAATCTTTCTAGCTCCAGTTGCACTACCAGCAGACTGGCAATGTTTGACACGACTTATAGCACTCAAACGTGTGATTAATGTTTGCAAACTGATTGCATAGATACTCATGGCGAAAGTATCACCTTGAGTGGTCCCCCAAGCTGACTTAATTAAGCTCCACTCCTCCAGTGATGAATAATTGCGTAAGCTCACAGTAAGCTTTGACTGTATACTTTGCTATTCCGGTAGTTGGACATAACACTCCTTTGTTAAGTAACACGGAAGGTCTATTCACAGCATTAAAATGCTTATGGGGTGTTTAGAAGCAGCACAGCATTTGTGTTATTAACTTTAAAAAATACTGTGCATTGCATGCACTGCTGCCTCACTCCCACCTTTTTGACCTGTGCAGACCTGGCCTCATTGATCTCTTCCTTGCTGACTTTCAGAACACACTCACCAATTATTCTCCTTATCACCTCTCTGACACCAATTGGCCAGATGGCACCCTTGTCCTTATCCAGTAGGATTCGACCGTTTAATAATAATAATAATAATAATAATAATAATAATAACTAGAAATACGACTCCCGCAAAAACCTCGCGAAGCTAGTTTTTGAAGAAGTCACAATGCTTTCATATTTTATTCTTTATTTTTTTTATATTATATATTTTATTTTTTATATTAGCGTAATCCCCATTATTTTATTTCTTATGCTGTGTTTGGTACACAATTAGTGACACCTGGTGCAAGTTACATGATCAGTATACCGCTCAACACAGTGCTTAAAAATTGACCTTCATTTAGCTCTTTCACTGCCACTGAGATTGCACCAGAGGGAATAGACGTAAAATTATTTATTATCTTGACAGGGAATACAGAGTCGATGAAGTATCACAATAATATTCACTTAACACAAATTGAAAATGATTGTAAATCTTTTGCAGGTGAAATCTTGAAGAGTTGATATGAATGCTTGTGTTTACAAAGATGATTATCTCCTCAAAATAGCAAGGGATCATGACCGTGGCAAGAAAACAATGTCAACACACCATCAAGCTGCAAAATACAGTCGAGAACTCAACCTACCGAAACCTGAATTGGTAGAGAATGAGTCAATCACGAACTATGCTCGAAGGGTCAAGCTGAAAGCCAAATACCAAGCTTTAGAACAACTCAAAAGCAAATGGGAAGAAAAACCTTTGCATGGTCAATACCCGAAAAGAACAAAGGAGAAGGATGTAGACCAAGAAAAAACTCACTGTTGGGTGAGTACACCTGGCCTCAAATCAGAAACAGAAGGTTTCATTATTGCTGCCCAAGATCAGTGCATTAAGACCAATTACTACCGAAACAGGATCTTGAAAGATGGCACCGACCCAATATGCAGAATCTGTGGGCAATTTCAAGAGACGGTTGACCACCTCGTCTCCGGATGTCCTGAACTGGCCAAGACAGAGTACACACAAAGACACAAAAAAGCTGCAGCATATCTCCACTGGACAATATGCAAGCACTATGACATCAAAGTACAAGATAAATATTACGAACATGAACCAGCTACAGTGACAGAAAACCAAACAGCGACTATACTCTGGGACATGCCAATTCAAACTGACAAAGAGATCAAAGCAAACAGACCAGACATAGTGGTGAAAGATAATAAGGAGAGAACCTGCCTGCTCATTGATATGTCTATCCCCACAGAAAGGAACACCTCCTTGAAAGCAGTAGAAAAGCTCTCGAAGTACAAAGATCTTGAGATAGAAATCGAAAAAGCATGGGGCATGAAAACATGAAAACAGGAACACAGGAAAACAACAACTGTCCCGGTGATCATTGGAGCTCTTGGGCTCGTCAAGAAGGGAACAGAAAACTACATCGGCAAGATCCCAGGCAACATCAGAATAACAGAGCTACAGAAGATCGTCCTCCTTGGAACTGCTCACATACTAAGGAGGTCTCTATCCATCAAGTAATCCAGCAGACTTTTGACTGCCCTAAGCTCATGGATTGAACTCGGCACCATAAGTGAAAAGAGCAAGACTTCAAGGACCTACATAATAATAATAATAATAATAATAATAACAGTGCATAACATATTTTGTATTTCTGGTTATGCAAGGCATTTACATGTATCTCCAGGAATAACTACAAGTCTTGTCTAAGCCTGTAAAACAGGTGTTATTTTTGGGGATGCTCAGGTGGGTTTGGGTGTGCAAGCAAGTGGGAAGGGTAAGTATGAGGGAATTATTTTTCTTTACCCTCTTGATCCTCTTGCACTCGTGCTCACCATGTACTTGAGTCTAAAACATGCCTGAGCATCCCTAATAATAACGCCCGTTGTGCAGGGTAGTCTTGGCTAGTCAGTAGTTCAAATCAGACAGTAAGAATGGTAATTTCCGTATGATAATGATAGTCACAATTCTGAGTGTTCAGGTGAGATTTTCACGATCAGCATACTTCATGGTGGTCATCATGAGGATTGATGCATCTGATTAGGGTCAAATCTGGACATACAGTATTTCTCAAAAATATTGAAAAGAATTTTGCAAAGACATACAATTATCATTATGGGTAATAAATCTTCCGTCTTTGTAATCAAGCTGTCAGCAGGCTGCCAGTGAGAACCAGTTGATCGCAGAAATGTCAAATCCTGTATATGGCATACCATTTAACACAGCTTCGTTGATGCTTTAATTATTGTTAGGGGTAAATGATACATGTAGATCTGGATCACTGTTACAATGCTTGTAGAATTACATTTAAAAATTTTTTCTTTATTGAAAGAATTAAAAAATTTGTTTGTCACCTGTCTTTGCTGCTTCAAACAAGGATTCTTTCTTTTGCTCTGGGGTCAAAAGGCTGACAGCAGACACTACAACAAAAGTATCTGATCTGACAGATGATGTTGATTCAGCTAAAGCATTGAACAAAGCAAAAAAACTGGGTGTTTACGTGTATTGGAAATATGAGACAAAAGTAGATTGAAATGCAATAAGAAGATGGAACAAAGAGGATGGCAAAGAAACCTTAAACAAAATTAGAATCAGGTTTCATTGCAGGACTTAAACTGAAGTACTAAGCCAATTACAACAACATGGACCAACAAATTTTATGCACTAGAAATGATACAAAGCACTGTAATAGTTGCAGTTTGGCTATAAAACAGCATTTTTGCACCATTTATTTGCATTCAAGGGGTGAGAGCATAGCCACCTAAATGTCAAATATAGGATCAGTGCTTTCAATAAGATTTGAAGCAGGTGGCTACCTGATGTTAGTATCACCCAACTAGTGGAATAATGCAAATGCCGCAATCTGATTGGCTACGCTACTAGAGGACTATTACTAATAGTCCTCGAGTAGCGAAATTCGTGGCGCTTTCTTTTGTTTTATTCCCAAATAAATCTTTCTTCAACTTGCATTTGCTAACTTTATTATTGCTTTTTCTGTCTGACTAGTTGGGTGATACTAAAACAATTAGACCCTTCGCCCTCAAGGGCTACGGATCTAATTGTTAATTAGCACCCAGTGGAGTTGACTAAAGTCCCTTTAAATTACTTGTTCATAAGCACATTAACACAAGAAATATAGCCGGCCATTTGGAAGAGAGCAGCTGCCGGAGCTCTGGTGAGAGCCAGGTCTTATTGACAGTACTGATGATGTTATTTTTTGGCCCAAAATTATCTGTTTCTTGCGTGTGGCTTTTGATTCTTGCTGTGTATTTTTTTTTTCACTGGCCCATTTTCCCCTTACTTTTTTCTAGAAACAATGCATGAAAAAATGTGTAGACAGTGGTTCTTTGCAGTCTTTTGTTGAAAGTGAAAACAAAACAAACCCATTAAGTTCTTTGCTGCGTAAAATTTATTAAGTGGGACACTTGAAATTGAATATGAATAACAACACCTTTATAATCCTGTTCCTTAACATTGACCTTAATAATCCGTTGAGGACACGTTATATAGAGCATAACATCCTGTGGCTCAATCGCTTAAGTGACATGGGTACGACAGAGCAATATTTTTCAGTAATGCACATGTAATTACATGTACTTTGGTTTTGGTTTTTGAAAATTCATTAGAAACCTGAACTTCAAGACAAACTACACAACAAATGATTGACTTACCTCTGCCAGTTTTTGCCTGTTCAATAGCAGACATTGCTTTCTGTGTACTCAATTCCTCTTCTTTCTGCCTTATAAGACACCTTGTACAAATCTGAAATTAGCAAAAGGAGCACAGTCAAACACATGCATGCACACACCTTGGATCTCACACGAGTAAATTTAGATGGGAAGACCAAGAGACCAAGAGAGATAAACAATGACAAAATAATTATGAATCGTACAAGATAAGAATAAAAATAAGTACAATAAAAAACAAGTCCATTTCCACTCCATCTGCCACATTACTTTGTTCTCCAGGTTGGAATTCCACAGATACTGTAAGCTGTACCATTGTGTATATGTCATGCATCTATATTTTTTAACAAATACATAATAAGAGCCCTTGCAGCAGTTTATACCAGGCAGTTTACTATCAGAATGATAACCTCTCTCCCTATGATTTAAATGTCCTTCAGTACCTGAAATGGGTAACCACCTTTTCTAGAAACTTCTGTCAGAAGTAATAGATAATCAAATAACACATCAAATCAAATTTCTATACACAGTTGTTAAGTTATCCCCAAAACTACTAACGGGAGTCACCAGATAACTCGAGTCGGTGTCGATTCAACTTCGTTTATTCACGCACTCGCGTCTATAAAGATTGTACAAGGTACTATACACGTGACTCTCAATCAATAGGTTATTGTCAATTGTTAATCCTGTATCTAATCTCTGGCGATCACGTGTATGTGTATCATAACATAACATCCTCCCTTTTGAGCGAGCGATCACTAAGGGGCCTCTGTCTTTACTTCGAACCTAAATCAGAAATGAGATCAAAGTTTAAATCAACTGTTTTTTGATGTTTTGGCTTAAGTGTTCCTAAATCAAAGTTTAAATCATATATATATATATATATATATATATTTTTTTTTTTAAGTTCCGTATGTCTTAACGGACATAGTCCTTCAACCACATGGGTGGTTTGGTCACACGTCGCGGGAGGGTTGAAGTGTGATCAGGGATGGCCTTGGGTGGCACACCGTCAGGCATTGCACTGGGTGTTTCTGTTTGCTGGACTGCCCTCTCGCTTGTTTGTTGTACCTCCCTGGACTTGGGCTGTTGGACATCCGGTAGTGAGTTGGCATGTCTGTGAGGCTGTTCAACTGGAGCACTGGGGTTGTCCATTGATTCCTTGGTTTTCTTCATGTGGACTCTGTTTCGGCGGTTCATGTCTCCACTTTCAGTTTCAACAGTGTACGATCTTTCATCAAGTCGTTCTTTGACCATTGCTTTCTCCCAGGTCTTCTTTCCAGCAACAAAGGGCTTCATTCTCACAACGTCCCCATTAGCTAGTGGTTCTAGTTCTTTGGCAGTCTTGTTGTAGTGTTGTGTTTGCTTTTCCTTTCGTTTGCTGAGGGCAGTTATCTCCGTGTCAGGTACCACTGAACGCGGTTTCAGCAGCTCTCTTGTGGTTGGAAGAAGAGTCTTTGTTTGTCTATTCATCAACCGCTGAGCGGGGCTTGACTCCATCCCCTGTGTTGGACTGTTTCGGTGATCTAGGATAGCCAAGTACGGATCAGTTCCTGCATCATTGGCCTTGCGTAGAAGTCGTTTCGCAGTCTTCACTGCTGATTCCACTTTCCCGTTCCCTTTGCTGTTGTAGGGACTTGTGGGGGTGTGTTCGAACTCATATGCTGTTGCAAAGTTGGCAAATTCTTGTGACTTAAACTGGGGGCCATTATCCGTAACCACCTGGTCTGGTATGCCGTAACGTGCAAAGTGATCTTTTAGCTTGGAGATTACTGTGGATGCCTTTGCGTCTAGGGGAAGCTTGTCGATCTCCCAGAAGTTGCTGTAATAATCTACGGTTGTTAGGTACTCCTTGTTATTCAGCTCAAAGATATCCACTCCGATCTTCTCCCAAGGTCGTAAGGGAACATCGTGTGGGGCTAGTGGCTCTTTCTGTGGGCTTGTCTCGAACTTTCGGCATGTTTCGCAGGTTTCTATCATCTGCTTGATCTCGGCGGAGAATCCAGGCCAGAATACAGACTCTCTTGCTCTGCGTAAACAGGTGTCGATCCCCATGTGGGAGGAGTGTAGCTTCGTCTTGATCATTGGACGCAGGCTTTGAGGAATAACCACTCGCTGACCACGGAAGATAAGGCCATCTTGAATGGTGAGCTCATCTCGGATGCTGAAGAATGGGTGCACTTGCGGGGTTATCTTACTCTTGTCTTCAGGCCAACCATGTGTGATGACACACTTGAGCTCTTGGAGGGACAGTTCATTTCTTGTTTCTCTTCTGATCTCTTCTAGCCTCTCTTCGGCTATGGGAAGATAACTCGCCATGCTTATGTATTCGAACTTGCGGTCTTGCGGGTTACCTTCTGTGGGCAGATATGCCCTGGACAGTGTGTCAGCAAGGTGCATGTTCTTTCCATGCTCATAGGATACTTCAAAGGTGTATTTCTGGAGCCGCATCATCATTCCTTGAAGTCTTCTAGGGGCTACTGCGAGGGGCTTCGCCAGTGTAGACTCCAATGGTTTGTGGTCGCTGTACACCTTTACGTGGCGGCCAAACGTGCACTGGTTGAACTTCTCCAACGCGGACACAATTGCGAGCATCTCCTTCTCGATGTGCGCGTACCTCTGTTCCGTATCCGTGAGGGAGCGGCTTGCGTAGGCGACTGGCCTACCATCCTGTAGAAGAGCAGCACCGAGGCCCTTCTTACTTGCATCACATTGAATACTTAAGGGTCGGTCAGGCTGATAATAGCTTAGAACTGCAGCTTGCGATACTAATCGCTTGACTTCGTTGAAGGTTTTGTCTTGCTCTTCGCTCCATGTCCACTCTGCATCTTTCCTAGTTAGCCTTCTGAGGGGTTCCATAACGTCAGCCAGTTGTGGGAGAAATTTGGCGAGATAATTGACAAATCCATTTAGCCTTTGGACTCCCTCGGTGTCTGTTGGTGGTTTCATTTCTTGTACTGCACGGGCTTTTTCGGGATTGATCTTTAGACCATTGCTAGTGAAGAGGTGACCCATGAACGCTACTTCTTGTCATCTCAATTTGAGTTTGTCTTTGTTTAGTGCTATCCCCCTCTCTCGGCATCTTTGCAGTAGTGCTTTTAGATGTCGGTCATGGTCCTCAGTTGCTTCCTTCAGGTCTTTAGCTACACCATATATCAGGATGTCGTCGGTGATGTCGAGTATTCCCTCGAGCCCTTCCAAGGCTTGGTTAATGCGTTTCTGAAAGATTTCGGAGGATACGGAGAGACCAAAGGGGAGTCGCAGCCACCGATACCTTCCGTAAGGTGTTGAGAATGTTGTGAGAAGGCTGGACTCTTTGTCGAGGACACAGTGCCAGTAGCCTGCCTTGAGGTCTACCGTTGAAAATACTTTGGCTTGTGCTAGTTCGGGTAG
The DNA here is from genome assembly GCA_949710005.1 of Ricordea florida. Taxonomy (NCBI): domain Eukaryota; kingdom Metazoa; phylum Cnidaria; class Anthozoa; order Corallimorpharia; family Ricordeidae; genus Ricordea; species Ricordea florida. The sequence goes on from OX453272.1 coordinate 16,362,123, forward strand.
CACGTCATCTAAGATTGGTAGCTGATAGGTTTCTCTTTTCAGCGTTGCATTTAGGTGTTTCGGGTCAATGCATATCCGTAGTGCTCCTGACCTCTTAGTAGCGATGGCTAGGCTGCTGACCCATGGAGTTGGTTCCTCTACTTGGGCTAACACTTGTAGCTTCACATATTTGTCTAATTCTTCTCTGAGCTTTCTTTTAAGCGCAGTAGGGACCCTTCGTGGCGGAATTATTACAGGGCTTGCATCGTCTTCAGTTTCAAAGTGTACGGTTCCCGGCAATGTTCCTACTTCTCGCTCGAAGATATCTGCGTATTCCTGAACAATCTTCTCAGTAGACGTTAATTGGTGGACTTCTGGTTGAGATGGACTGGTTAGAGAAGCCGTTATAAAATTTGAGTTGTTTATGTTGATCAGTTTCATTTGTTGGGCCGCACGTGCTCCGATAAGTGGAGTGAACGATTCACGAACTATGACGAACTCGATCGAATACCTCTTGTGGTTCTTCGGATTATGCACGGTCACACGTGTTGAGCCGACTGGAGTGACGTTTGTTCCATTCCACATGCCAAGTGACTTCTTTGACGGCTTGATCGCGCTGTTCCCTAGATGTTTGAGTGGTAAAATGTTTACTGACGCTCCGCAGTCCACTTGAAATGATAGTGGGCTGCCGTTTATCATCATCTCTGCATAAATTTCTTTTGGGTATTCATTGTCTGAAACCTGAGATACGTGTTCTTCTTCGAGGCAGATGCTAGTGATGAATTCCACATCGCTGTCAGTATCTGTTTCGTCTTCCACGACCTGGTTTATTCTTCGATCCTTCTTACAGACCCTTGTGAAATGATTTCTGCCATTGCATTTCTGGCACTGCTTTCCCCATGCCGGACATTTCTTCTTCTTCATCTCATGTTCGTTTCCACAGAAGTGACACGTTTTCGCGGCACGGGTTAGTGGTTTGTCATCTCGAGACTTCTCATTCCGATCATTCCTTCGTTTCCGCCAAGATTTTCCTTTGCTACGTGGTGGGTTTTCAACTTTATTTACTGTTTCTAAATTACTTCCAGAGGCAATTTCTTTCATTTGTGAGCTTGTGGCTTCGTCACTGCGTCAAATGTCGATGCATTTCTCTAATGTGAGCTTGCGTTCCTGAAGTAACTTTTGTCTTGTGTGTTTACTTTGTACGCCAAACACAATCCTATCTCTGACTAACGAGTCATGCAGGGATCCAAAATTACATGTTTTGGCGAGATTTCTTAGAGCTGAAACGTAAGCATCGATTCCCTCTGAGGGTTCTTGGTTTCTACTGTTAAATCGGTATCGTTCAAACGTCTCATTTATCCGTCCGACCGTGTATTCTTCAAATTTCTCAATCACTTTGTCGAGCTTCTTCCTATCGCCTTCGTCATCAAACGAGAACCCGTTGAACATTTTCAGTGCCTCTGAACCAATACAGTGCAGGAATAGAGCCACTTTATATTCTTCTGTATGCTTTTCTAGACCAGTAATTATCGAGTAATTGTTCCATACCTGGTGGAAATGTTTCCAATTTGCCGCTAGATCGCCGCAGAAGTTCAGAGGTTCGGGCGGTTGAATGGAGGACGACTGCATAATAACTTGCCCTGGTTGCGGCACTGGGTCTTGTGCGGGCGTGTCCGGCATCGTTGGTCGTCTGGCTGTCTTTACTGTCTTCTAAGTTACCTTGACACCGCTGCCACCATGTTAAGTTATCCCCAAAACTACTAACGGGAGTCACCAGATAACTCGAGTCGGTGTCGATTCAACTTCGTTTATTCAGGCACTCGCGTCTAACAAGATTGTACAAGGTACTATACACGTGACTCTCAAACAATAGGTTATTGTCAATTGTTAATCCTGTATCTAATCTCTGGCGATCACGTGTATGTGTATCATAACATAACAAAGTGAATTTGAGTTTGGAACTGATAATATAATATACAACATGTGAATTTTTGTCAGTTACCTTCAGAGCATTGTTGGCAACCACATGACAGGTAACACAGACTGCTGCCAAACACATGCGACAATGAGACCTTTAAGGATGAGCACAGCATGTTTAATAATACGTCAACAGTATTGAAATTAAAAGGCTGTAAGCAGGCACTTTCTCTCTTCACTTGAGGTAACAAATTAGGTGATTTTGCCTTCTAATGTTTGGATGTGATCTATACTCAACTTCTCCTTACAAGGTCAATACATGTACATGATCCAGAGAGCTAATGATGGGACATATGAAACTTTATACATAGCTCTCTCATTGGACACAGGTAGTATACTGAGAGGACTTATCAACACCTTATCACTGGTATGTTAAATCATTTGGCAATAATATTATAGTAGACAATTCAATGCAAAGTAAGGTAGCAAGAAGAAACGCAAAAAAACAACAACAACAAACAACCAATCAGAGACATTCACTAATGTTCGCCTACAAGTAAAAAACTACTCTCAACTTCAATTTACATGACAAACCACTCTGGCAATCACACAAAATTATAACAACCAAAAAAATGATACAACATTTAAAATCAAAGCCTTAGACCAAGTTAGAACAAATATTCAGGTGCAAGTACAGTACTAGTATTTTCAGGGTAAACCTACAAAATATCCAAAGGAATCTATAATTTTATTTTAAAATATTTTTAAGAATATTGGTACCTTCCTTTTATGACACTGGTTCCCCAGTACTTGTGGAAACCTACACCACATTTTGAGCAGTTCTGTGAGAAAATTATTCAGATCATTTGTTATCCATTGTTACAGCAATGTTACTCATGGCAAGGTAACTAGAAGGCTGATATGTGTTAAACCAGGATTAAGCTGCACTGTATCTTAAGTTATAGCTATTTTATCATTTACAAATCCCAAGTGAAGTGAAGTTCAAAAACCCTTAAATTAAGGATCACAACATTCCTTTTTGCTGATGAATGCTTGTTGTACTATAGGTAGGGAAAACCATTCACAGCATGATAAATACAGGTAATAATATACACTTAATGTATGGTCCCGAGGGAAACAGTTAGTTTTGTTTTCCCGAAAAGACCTGATGTTTCCTGAGATGAAGTCGAGGGAAACATCAGGACTCGAGGGAAAACAAAACTAACTAGTTTCCTGAGGGACCGTACATTAAGTGCTTTGTTATATATTTAGACTTTCCCTTAGCAAAAACAAGAAAACAAAGACGGTGCAACTGGCGCGCGGGCAACAACTGCACAATTGTTTCCCGGTCGGGATAAATTTTAATTTGATCAAGGGCACGTGACCAAGAATGAACCAATCATAGTGCTTGTTTTGTTGAGTGAACGTCTAGGTATATAACAATAGCTTATGTTGGCTATCAAAGAGTGTGCAGTACTCTGACAACCCAGGTTTTCCCCTTTTAATGTTTACCTAATATAATTATTTTTGTTCACCCACTGTCGGGGTTTCATTAAAGTTTGGAGCAGGAGAGCATCTAGACTTGACACCTGTGCATATGTTGTAGGTTAAAATGAATTTCAGGTCAAAATAGTTCCACACTAGTTTGATTTTTTTGGGAGGACATGTTAATGTCCGACCTATGTAACTGAGAAGCGAGGTGGTCCTCAGGCAGGCTGGGCGGAGGCTGAAGGTTGGAGGTTGGATGGCTGTTCAAACTGTGCAAAATGTTCTGTTTAGGGGGAGTGGGGTGAGGCAATTGTGAGCAAAAACGTGATTCAAGCTGCCCTTTAGAGAAATAAAGATTGCGTATTAATAACTAAAGGAAAAGATCATACAGGATCGAGAGAGATATATCTTGATCGTTCTGCTCTAAAATAAATAAAATTCAGGCCCAACTGGAATCACCCACTCTCCCCTCATCAGCCCCTGAAAGTTCAATAGTCGCCCCCAAAGAATGTGGCGCAGTTGTTTACGTGAAGTTCTTGAGCAAGTTGTTGCGTACTTGAGGTGGTTTTCGAAAGGTCAGTATTTCTTCTTTGTTTTACTATTTGTATACATATACAAAGACATTGCGTGAGAGTGGGGATCGATACTCAGGTGAATAGCTGACTTCGATCGCGAGCCCGTATCTCCTAGTGATCGCACGATTGTGTGATTTTGAGATAACTTTGAAGCATTCTTGAGCAAACTGAGTATAATTTGAGCTAATATATTAAGAATAATTTGGTACCTTGATCATTTCCTTCAGAGTTGTTCATTGGAACGTGGAACTAGTTCTGACCACCTAAATCTGAAGTTGATGTGGGCAAAACAAAGCTGAGATGGGGAACAGTTTGCAACAATACAGACTTGTTGGCATGCATTCCGTTTATTTAGCTCTCAGGGAGTATTGAGAATGCTTCAAGGGAAAATTCTGGTGTTCTATGCTACTGTTGGTTTACTTCGCAGCGATTTACTTACCAGTATTGAAACGTGTGATTCGTTATTTTGAACTAACCAAAGTGAATCGTCTCTGGCTTACACAGATATTTTTGTATCGCTTCTATATCGCGTTCCCTGAATTAATTCGACTTGCTAATGACGTTGAGACAAACCCAGGCCCAGTTGTGTTTGACTTTGATGCCAGTAAAACTATTTGTGCTCCTTACTCACAGTCTTGTATTGTTTTTGGTGAAAACCGAGGAAAACAATGCGTAGCAAACTCTTTAATTTCCATTATTTTTGAACACCATAGACTGATTCGCAGTGCTGCTGATATGGCCGAGATCTTACAGATAGGAGATTCTTTATACACTTTGCTGTCAAAGTGCACTGGTCAAACGTTTTTGCTTCTGTGTGAATTACCAGAGAACGTGTCCGTACTCAACATTAATTTTAGTTTGCACTACAGTGAAAGTTTGGCAGGTAATGTCAAAGGTCATTTAATGAATAGCATAACTCAAGTTGATGAAGGTTTACATCCATATGTTTCTTTAATGGAGGCCCTGGAATCCATACTTTTTTGTATGAATTATAAATCATGTTTGCTTACAGTTGAATGTAACACTGTGGCTATTTTTAAAACAAGCAATAGTTTATTTAAAATTTTTGATTCCCCCAGCAGAAATGTTTGGGGGGAATTTGATACATCAGGAACTGCAGTACTTTTAGAGTTTGCATCAATCAATCGAGAGTATAGTTAACTATATTGAAGCAGTTTATCCTAATAAATCAGTGGTACCATTCGAAATTCTGGGTGTTACAGTTTTTACAATGGAGTTAGAAGCTGGTACTATTTAGAACAACTTGCATAAGTTCACCAACCAATATGTATGAACCTCACAGAGTCAAAGAACAAGGTTCAGAACTACTGAGTATACTTGAACCAGAAAACAGGAAGAAACTAATTGATAAGACAAGTTAGATGTATGACTTCACATAAGAATGTTCTTGAAGAAACAGGTACCAAAACACTGTTTATTGCTCATTGCTTTCAAACATTCTTCAGCAGATCAACAAATGTTCCAAACCATTTGATTAACTGATGCAATTTGTTAGATTTTTTTGCATTGTTCTGTTCATAGATGTATGACTAAATATAAGAAAGTTTCATACATTCTTCGACAAAAAATAAATTAAGACAACTGCTAATGCAGCCACTTCTGATTTGAGTAATCTAAAACAGACTAAGATATCAAACTTGCAATTAACTGTCTTCACTTTTTCTTTAAAGCGTCACTGTCTTTGAAAAAATACGTTTTAGTAGTTGGTTTTGTATTTGTACATGTATATGCATTGTTCATATTTCAAATAAAATCATGACGACACTACAAAACTCCTCATACATGTACCTCTGACTTTACATGTCCGACCATGTACGCACTGCGTACCTATTTTTTTCCTTTGTTTCAGAATATTGGAGGATTATGGAAATTTATCTGAAACAAAGGAAACAACAAAGCAAACTAGTTTGGAACCATTTTGACCTGAAATTAATTTTAACCTACAACACATACAATACTCAATGCTACACTTAATTGACAGGAACTGAATATGTTGTATTCTTTGTGTTGAAATGCTGATAGCAGCTGGGTGAAGTCCACTTCAATTTGCCCAGTGCCTGGCCTAAAGTAAAACCCCCGGTCAGTGGGACATGAGAAATGGCAGATGCTTCAAGCTTTTAACATATAATTCTCAAGTACCTTATGAATCAATCAATACAATGAATAACTAAAATACACCTTGACCCTCCAGATAATGTACAGCTCAGGTTAAATAGAAGTTGATTGCAACACTTTCAGAGAGAGATTACTTAGCTGAATTGTGCCATTACTGCAAATTAAGGTTGCTTTAATGACCTACAATGACCAACCTTGCATTCACATGATTTGAATGACTTTTGGCAATCAAAACATTTTCTTGTGGTGCCGGTTGAATCTGAAGCTTAAAAGAGAAAATATGACTTCATAACTATACGAGTGATAGTATATTTCTTCAGTGAAGGAAGTACTACCACTGAAATACAGGAATGCATGTACTGGTAGTTTTATAATTTATACTGAATACATGAGAACTGGTATATTGTTGAAAGACATTGATAACACTTATGGTGTAGGATTAAAAAAGGTTTGCATTCACTCTACATTTATTGCTATGGCTTGAGGTACAGGAAAGGGATGCATTATTAATATTTTGTCAATTGATTCTTAAACCTTTCACTCCCAAGAGTGACTTTATAGATTTTACTCTAATGTCAGACTATTTTACTTGTCAAATGGAGACCCCTTGGGAGTGAAAGGTTAAGTAATAAATTTATCAATTTAATTCTTATTCATCAAATTGAGCATTAACTTAAAGTTTCAGGGTTACGGTAACTCTTGTACTATACACAGTGTATGGTTGAAAAGTAATATTCCTAAGTTTGTATTCATTAGCAGTTTCTTGGTTTCCAATTTTTTCCATGTGGTTTGTATTAGGACTGATAAAGCTTAAGGCAAAATTTTAAACCAGGAATTCCTGTCTGTTTGCCTATTATAAAGATTTCATGTCAAAGTCTGGAATATTTCCAGGTAACCACTTAATCCTGTAGGTATAAAAGCCCTTCCCTCAACAAAACCATTTTACAAGTTCAGAGGTACATGTTGCAGGCTCCTGGAAGTATAATGTTATTTTAACACTGTGATAGGGCTAAACTATCAAGGAGACACATGCACCTTCATGACCATTTGTTATTCCTTACAGCTCTAACAAACGCTGTTTGATCACAACAATGTGAAACTGAAAGTCATCCTGAAAATCAGGAATATCCTCCCTATTTTGTCACAGCCATTCCCGTAAAAAAAAAATCAAACTTGCTGTAAGGATTGACAGTTCAATGAGAACTCAACAGTGTGCTAGTCAATTTGGCGTGTTTTTACAGTAAAAGTAGTTTCTGATTGGTCTAAAACAATCATGAGCTGACAGTGTTGTATCTTCACAGATCTAAAGTGTCAAAGTTTGCAAATACTATCAAGAAGTAATTTTGTGTAAAATATCTGAGTTTTATTTTAAATTCATCGTCCTCTTGCATACCAAAATAAACAATTATTTTGGTAGATATGTGTAAAGGCACTGATATTTTTTGTCATGTTCTGGAAATATATATGTTTCCCAGAAGATTTCCAGAGTCTCTTGATTCCTGACGAAATATCCAAATTCTTGGAAAAAATGTCATCGGCTAAACTGCAGTTACTCCTTGTCTTCTCCTGAAACATTAAGTCTTGTTAGAGTTGTCACCCGGCCCATACTTCTTCAAGGTTTCTTTTATATGCGATTTTGTCTGAGAAAATAAGTTTCTTGTATGTTGACTTTGAGGCGAAGATGGTTTATAAATGGTGTTTCTGGAGTACATCAAATGTAGAGTATTGTTAAAATTTACAAAATTAATTAAATAAAAAATTAACTGTTTGTTACCCCAAAAAAAGCCAGAGTTTTCAAGTGACAGGATATCAGAATTTGTCTCAATCACTACACAGGTTTCTTATTCACTCCACAATTTACACAGAACGGCTAAGAAATACCTGAGACCATAAACATTCTAAAATTTAAGTATTATTGTAAAATTCATGTAAACGTGCTAAAATTAAGTTGTCATAAAACTTCAGGCTTCTTGCCAAAAAAAAAAAAAAATTGAAGTAAGTAAATAATCCAAAATTGACGAAATCATGTTGCAATTACGATGGCTCATGGTAAACCAACTAATGGCATTTACTGTGCAAAACCTGTAATGCCTAAACTACAAATTTGTGTCGACTTTAAATTCAAAAGTTTACTTTGCACTTTGCATTGTTTAGCGTTCGCAAGTTTACTTTGGGCAGACGGTATACCGTTCTCTAACCAAATAGTCACAAAATAAATCCTTACTTTCGATTGCTGTCGACATTCGCGAGCTTTCCATTTTGTCTCATTTACGGTATCAATTTGATAGCTCTTGTCTTGTGCAACTGCAAGAGATTACAGTAACGTAACTGGATCTTCATTACACTGACATCATTGTTCGAAACAGCGCTCTACTGGTAACCAGGCCTTTTTAAGAAGCTCGGTTCCCAAGCTATGGTCTCTCATTCCTTCTGAAAAAGCGCATGTGGTTGTTAGGGCATTTTAATTTCATTGCACTGAACGGAAATCCGAAAAGGTACTTCAAGGAAGAGGAGAAAAAAGCTTTAAGAATCCTAAACAGCATTTTCCTAAGTAATTTTGCTTTTTGTGATCTCGTGATGGCGGCACTGAACGTGGAACCTTGGGACACTGCAAGGGATGGACTTCTAAGTGAAGCAAACATGAGAAAGAAACTAAAATCGCAAGGATACTCATGCACAAAATATGTCTTTCCTCCTGGGACGAACTTCCCAAATCACACACATGACGTTTCAAAGAAAGATTCGATTGTTTCTGGTCAGTTTAGATTCGCTATGTTTGGCAGAGAAGTTGTTCTACAGCCAGGTGACATGGTCGAAGTCCCAGCAGGCGTTGTACACAATGCGTCTGTGACTGGTAGCGAGTCTGTTGTGTTCTTTGATGCGACGAAACCCTCCTGAATTAGTTTCATCAGGGAAATTCAGAACGGATCGCCAAATTATACAGATCTTCCCCAGCCTTAAATGTCTCAAAGTATAGGTAGTTAGTTGGTGTGCCAAAGATAAGAAGGAAACTGGCCGAAATGTCATTGCATATTGAGCTGGCTTTAAAAGTAATATGTACTTCATTTAAGATTAACCACAGATTTTATCTTGAGAGACTCTCAACTTTGTTTTAGTCAGTGGTGATCTTTTGGTTGTTGGCATAACCAGCTGTTTTAAGGTGAACATGCAAATGGCCAGCTACAGTGTGCTTAAGTCTCAAATAAACTCAATTTAAACTTAGGGGTATTTGCTCAGGCCATCAATAGATGGCTGTGGTACCATCGTACCATGCTGAATTTGGACACTGACATAAGACAAAAGGAATATTGTTTTTTATAAGAAAGCCTGGTCAGTGAGCAATGCTAAAACAATAATATAAGACAGCTTGCTTTTAGTTGTTTCACTTTTGATAGTTGTCCAATAGAAACCTGGATCTTGAGGCTCACTGTCAAGTACAGCAGAAGCCTTTTGACAATAACACACACCAGTCATGAACATGTTAATCTACAGTATCATTTGCTAGAGCTTTTTCAATACTTCCATTTAGGTCCAAAACATTCTGTGTTCCTAATGTACTTACAGTTGGTTTACTGTCATGGAAGTTATTGGCCAAACCCACCTATAATATATAGCGCACAATAAAGTGGTGAGCAAAGTAGGTCTGTTTAAGCTTACGCTCTCACCTGTAACAACAGCAACACTACCGTTGTATCTTAAAGTCGCCTGTATGCATGTAGTCTCTGGTGCTCCAGAAATAAGTATCACTGATTTCATTTCCATCCTTCCATTGTTTTCTTTATTACATTTGACATAACTTAATATTTGACAAGTTAACAATTTTTTAAGCTAGAAATACTTGATAAGCTTCAATTTTCAAGATCTGTATCAAGAGGAAATGGGGAAAGAGAAGATAACCCTGTCTGATATGATAAGGGGACAGAATCTATTTTTAGCTTGGAAACTATTTTTCATTACATGGCTGCAGGGTTTCCACATGGTGCATTGAAATTACAACCACGCGATGAGAAGAACATCAGCCGTTGGTCAGTTAAAATAGTTTCTTGATCTAAAAATAGATTCTGTCCCCTCATCATAGTAAGAGAACCCAGTATGGAAGATTTGTTCTTTTACCTCATTTTCTGTTCTCTGTAAATAACTTGACTGGCATGAAATATTTTTTTTGTTTGTGTTAAACAGATGCTTATGTGGTTGGCACTAATACAATGATGTAAATACATAGCTCATTCTGAGGTTAACTTGATTTTTAGTAGTTGGCACAGGGTTCTCTCATTTGCCTCATTTTTTAGTAGAAATCTCAACTTTGATATATTTCATATTTTGCATTCTAATTTTCCTATGTATTATTTCCTTTGGGTCTGTTCTTGCCGCTGCATAACATAATGTGGCCCCCTTTAAGTCTGCACATGAAATAAGATGACCTGCCTTCAACTACAGAAACAGTTTTAATACAACTCAAATAAAACTCACCTAACAAATAGTAAATAGTGAGTAGCCCTCATCCCAGATCCAGTAGTTGGAAATTAGAATGCACAAAAATGCATGACCCCTCAGAAATGGTTGCAGAATTTTATGCAGCCCCCCCATTTTCAGAAGCACAAAATGATATGACTCCCATCCCATTTGCACCAGTCTACCCTCTTCCCACCCCCACCGCCCTCCCCCGTCTAATAAGAGACCGGTGACTTACCAGTTAGCAAGAAATGCCGGCTCTCTTTTGCTGTGGCTTTAATTTTAACTGAAAAATAAGAGGATGGGAACAAAAGGAAGAGGGAAAAGGGGAGCTGATGCCAACCGAGAGCGCTGGCTTTGCCCGCCATTTCTCAGTCTGATGGTGTCTACTAAGCCCACAAGTACAACAAAGAATTATCAATATTTTAGCATCGTAGTTTCTGCTCCCTTCCTCCTCCCCCAGAGGAAAGCAACACGAGGAATAAATATTTACGGAAGCCTGCGGAAGTGGGCCGGGTATTTGGAACCCTATTATTGTTACCCACCCCTCTCCTGATATCCCTTATGCCCTTGTCCTTTCCCCGGTACGAAGATTGAACTCGTACCCAGCTTTCATCGTCATTCCTCCCTCAAAGATGGCCGGAAAGATGGTGGACGTTGTGTCGTGCAGCGCGTTTAGAGAAAGGTATAAATCTCTCTTATAAAACGGCAGTATACTTACACTAGTACATGTTCTTTCGTTGAGACGATTAGTTAACAGATAATTTCCTGGATACACGACCCTTGCATGAAGAAATTTTAGTAAATGAGGTTTATCTTCTATCAGTGTACTACCACGTGGTCGGGGAAGCTTAGTGCTCTGCGTAGTCTTTCTACACTTCTTTTTATATGTAACTTTCGTAAGCTTCGTTAAGTGATTTCTTTGTCTTATTTGTATCTCATGTAGAGTATTTTTTGTAAGGGATTTAGACTTTGGGTTTCCTGAGTAACACTGTAAAGACAATGGTCGCTGCAACGTGGTACGTGAATGGTACGTCTTACGTACGTTACGTTGCTTCCATTTTCGGTTCATTGTAGCGTATGATTTTTCTTCTCCTCGAAAGTTGACCATTTTTTTATTGTAAGATACTTGCTTTTGGTAGTGAAAGTGTGATGAATCTAGTGAAAGTGTGATGAATCTAGTGAAACTGTTAGCATATTTTATAAGAAAGAGATGCTCGCTCATTATGGATATATATAATATTACGAAGGTTTTCTTAGGTGTGGCTTGAGAGTAAGTGAGTGTATACAGACAAACTTCTGGAAAATTATGAAAGATGAGGATGTTATTTCAGTATTTAGACAAAAGTATCTTTAGACAACAGCTTGGACCTTGATGGGTGAAACTGTTGTGGTGCTGTTCAGGATAGCAAACATTCCAACAAATCTGAGCATGAATAATAATAGCCCCACCCTCGAAAATGAATTAAAAAAGAAGACAGTGCCTTTTACGTACAGTGAGTAAACCTCAGTTACAGTTTGCTTGAAAGCCCATTAGCTGACAAGTATTTCCTGCATCAGTTGTAAGCTGACCATGTGACTTTTAGAGGGACTGGTGGTTTGAAAATTGAATTTGGCATGGACTTTTGTTTTCATATTCATATTTTTCTCAGAAATTGTTTTGTTTGAAAACATATGTGGTATGCAAGAAAACAAAATTCCCCCTTGTCTGCTGTTACTAGGGCAACATCTGCTTCTTTCCATTGTACTAGTTGTGTTGGAATTTCTTCCCATTAATTGTTTGGTTTGGATGTATTGAATTTGTGACAGCTTTATCCTTGTGCAAGAAAACAAAGCTGAACATGATCTGGTTTTGTAAGGTCAATGCTAAAAGCTGTATGTACAGATTCATTTGTACATGTAATAAGTGATGAAAGCAATTAAACCCCTAAGTCTCTTCATGAAAGAGCACTATGAGGTTGTTTCCGCTTATTATCTGATGTTACAGTACATGCAGAAAAGCATTTTCTAGTGTTCAACTGATCATAGTATAGTACCTTTTTGGAAATAACATTTGGTCAATAGGTCTGAAAAGTAGACAAACATTTTACATTGATAAAGCATTCTTTAAATTTCACATTATATTTACATGTACAATAATACCAACGTGTTAAAAAATCCAAACCTTTCATTCGACATTGTTCTGTCTTGTTTAAAGTAAGGGTTAGTCCCAGACAGTATCAATCACAATTAATTTATGATTAGTGGAGAGTTGATACCTTCTAGTTAATCTTTTGTTCTTCTGACCAATAAACTGATTTGGAAGTCTAATGCTTGGTTCACACCAGAGCTTAAACATGTTTAAAAGCTGTTTAGTTAAACATGGTTTGGAATCACCGTTGCGCAAAACAGCTCTATGTAAATTCTCTACTGACTTGAAAGTTATTTCTAATGAATCACTGTTAGACTCTTTTTCTCACAACGTATTAAGGTTAGACTTTAATCGTTTGGGAGGCTGTTGTGGAAATCTCAAAACCTACTTTAACTATTTACAAGTTTAGTTGGTGTGAATGTAGCATTAGTTTCTTAGTATTCCTAGTCATTGTTGACCACTTTTTACAGGGACGAGAAAAAGAAGAACAGAGACATATCAATGGTGATCAATTTAAGGGCAGAAATGATAAGTTAGAATACTTAGCAAGGGAAGAAAAGGACTGTGCAAGAAATATAGTGGAAAGGTACAGGCAAATCTACTGTACAAAGCTACATTAGGAACTGTGGAGGCCAAACCCATTAAATGGGAGATTTAACATTTTCGAATTTGGCATGGCATTTTGTCACTTATGGCTTTTTTTTGCATGCAGATAGAAAATATGGTCAGCCTTCTATATAAGACCATTGATATTCATATGAACTTAAAGCGTTTTCTCTGTTTGCAAAACGAAGATCTCAGTAGGCTTCTTTTTCTACTGTAGAAGAAAGGAAGAGATTGAAGGCAGATCGCATCTACTGCATGAATTTTTCCTGATAAAGCTCTTCAGTTGCAAACTTGTACTAATAAATTATTACCATGCAACTATTCTTCAGTAAGCTACCATTGGCACCGAATGATGAGTTTGAATCGCTACATTGAGAAGCCATGAAAATTATGTTAAACACTCTAATTTTTTCCTGATGGTGCCCAGTGTAGTTCTCTCTCTTTTTCTCTGTTGGAAAGATTGTAGATGTATTAATTATTTTTATTAAACCTTTTCCCAACATCTGTCCAGACATGATTGGGTTTTATTGGCTTGAGGATCACCTGAGACTGATGATGCAATAATTCAGGTTGGTAAACTGAAGGAGTATTTTGAGGGGCCGTAAGGGGGTTTCTCGTGAAACGTGATCGCATGTTTTTATTCTCCGTGATCTGTGATTACGAAATATTAAAATCCGTGAACTGTGAATAACATGCTTGTCGTGACACGTGAAAGCAAAAAATTATTTTTCGATAACCGTGAAACTTGAATAAAATTCTTCACTTTTTCCGTGAAAACCGACCTACCGTGCAAATGTGACCCTTTATGATGTTTTCAAATTGCGTGTCCGATTATCAAGTTCATAAACAGGAGCCCGGCCCATTACCTCGGCATACATAACAACTTCGGAAAGAAACATTAACATATCAATGATTGATGGCTTTTGTACGAGTGAAGACACTCAATATGGAGGAGTAAGTGCACAAGAGTTCGTTGTCTATGATGTTATTTTTCGTGAATTGTGAAACTCGAAAATTAATTGCCGTGATTCGTGATTTTCCATCTTGAATAGTCGTGAACTGTGCGCACTACCCCCCCTTACGGCCCCTCTATTTTGTTCACAGCTGTACTCATGTACTTGTTGGTAAATGTTTTTAATACCACAGGTTTTGGTAGTGAAAGCAAGTGAAAGCATTTGTGACATTCATGTCTTGACTGGCCCTATGATTAAAAGTTCATGCACCACTCAGACGTCTTTTTGGTGACTTTTGAAGGTATAAGGGCCATGAAAAAGCTCTTAGTATTGGAGTATGGGACCTGTTCTGTAAGCTACAGACCAAATTGTGTACCACTGGTATTACTAAAGGACAATAACTTCATGTGTACTTATAGTACAGATCAAGAAAACATTGGTTGTAAGATAATTAAAAAAATTCAAAGGGAAAAAGGTTCTAAAGAAAAAAATGCTGCCATTCAAAATACTGGAATTAAATTGTCAAAAATATATTTTTAAGCAACTATTTGTTGTAAAACTCTGACAGTGCTTTAAAATACTCTTCAACAGGCTTGGCAAAGGAAACTTATGAAACTTTTTTTCTCTACAAAAGCATCCATTATGCTGACAGTGTTAAAAAATACATGTTGAAAATCACTTTAAAGTCCATTTGGATGTTTTTGGCTAGACTGATGTTTTTGTCATGTTGTTTTTCAGGCTGTTTTGTGAGTACTCTTGGGCATCCACCTTCAGGGTTTGAATTTCACTTAACCAGCAGTCATGGAGGGTGTTTTTTTAAATGTGACCTTATTGATGTAAGTACAGTATAGTCTAGACTGCTATGGTTGCAGTTTTAAGTTTCAGTCCTTTTTGCAAAAAGAACAGGAAAGCTCTGATAAGTATGTGCTTCTTTCAAGTGCTCATAGTGCATACACAGTTTAATTACCGTATTTATTCACTTATAAGGCGCACTCGGTTATAAGACGCACCCTAAACTTTCAAAGATGATTTTGACAAGTAATCAAAATGAAAATTTCACCTAAATACCCTGTTATAAGACACACCCTGAATTACGGGAATTTTTTTGACCATGTTCGTTGTAATTACAAAATTTTCTTCCATAAGTTACTAATTGCGATGCTTAAGTTACTAATTGCGACGTCAGTCATTTGGTAAACTGAAGGAGTATTTTTGTTCACAGCTTTACTCATATACTTGTTGGTAAATATTTTTAATACCATACTTTTTGGTAGTGAAAGCAAGTGAAAGCATTTGTGACATTCATGTCTTGACTGGCCCTATGATTAAAAGTTCATGCACCACTCAGACATCTTTTTGGTGACTTTTGAAGGTATGAGGGCCATGAAAAAGCTCTTAGTATTGGAGTATGGGACCTGTTCTGTAAGCTACGGACCAAATTGTGTACCACTGGTATTACTAAAGGACCATAACTTCATGTGTACTTATAATACAGATCAAGAAAACATTGGTAGTAAGATAATTAAAAAAATTTAAAGGGAAAAAGTTTCTAAAGAAAAAAAGCTGCCATTTATACAGGCTGTTCAAAATACTGGAATTAAATTGTCAAAAACATATTTTTAAGCAACTATTTGTTGTAAAACTCTGACAGTGCTTTAAAATACTTTTCAACAGGCTTGCCAAAGGAAACTTATGAAACGTTTTCTCTACAAAAGCATCCATTATGCTGATAGTGTTAAAAAAATACATGTTGAAAATCACTTTAAAGTCCATTTGGATGTTTTTGGCTAGACTGTCATGTTTTTGTCATGTTGTTTTTCAGGCTGTTTTGTGAGTACTCTTGGGCATCCACCTTCAGGGTTTGAATTTCACTTAACCAGCAGTCATGGAGGGTGTTTTTTTAAATGTGACCTTATTGATGTAAGTACAGTATAGTCTAGACTGCTATGGTTGCAGTTTTAAGTTTCAGTCCTTTTTGCAAAAAGAGCAGGAAAGCTCTGATAAGTATGTGCTTCTTTCAACTGCTCATAGTGCATAGACAGTTTAATTATGAAGGTTTTTTAAGTTTGCAAGTGCATGTAAGTGCGTGCACAAGTGGGCAGTATTGATTTTGATTTTTTTTTTTTTGGTGTTTGGTTTGCCTGTAAAAGAGGTTACTGCTTTAGATGATTTTGCATTTCATTGTGGAATCTGATTCATTGTCTGTGATGGTGCTGTTATCTCCAGTATTTGAAACTTATTTGGGTCTAAATTCTGTTCACAAAAGGAAATAAAAGTCACCACTGACTCCAGGTAATTTTTTTACTGCTTTTGTAGATTTATGTGGCATTGAAGGACCTAAGTTGTGTGACAGTATTTAATTCTGTTGTTCCCTCTATGTGTTTACTTTCTGCTACTGTGGAGACCTAAAACTACCTGTAACAAGTGATGAAAAAAACTTGACCCTAGGCCTCTTCTTGAATGAGAGCTGTGAGGTTTTTTCCGCTTATTATCTGATGTTACTTGTAGTATGTACAGCTGGTTATACACCGTAGTCATATCATATTTTTTTAAGTACAAGATCCAATTATATTTGGTACTCGAACACATGCCATGCTTGATGCACGATTAGTGACTTTGGGAACATGTGGCGTGATATGCAATGAAGTACAATGTGAAATGTTACTCAAATGGGTCTGAGAATGCAGGCTCAAACTTTGTTGCATTTACAAGTTTAAATATGAGATTCCTTTTTTGTTGTGTTTTTGATCCAGGGCAGAACTATAAGATGTTGGATGGAGACCATAAGTTAAGCTGCAAATGAAAGAAGTGACATTGATGCTGGATGAGGGAACATCTCGGTGTTCACAATAGGAATTTGAATTATTCAATTTGGAGTTCAAGTTGAACGGCTGCCGTCTTGATTTTTTTGAGTGAGCGCAACCTGAGGAGAGTGTTTAAACTACAGAGATTAATGTAACCTGACAAGTGTGACAACTAGGCCCCGTTTAGCAGGTATATTTTGCAGGTCGCGGGTTGCAGGTTGGAATTTAATTGCATGTATAATTGGACAACCACTGGCACTCAAAGCACTGAATACCTAGATACTCACCAAGAGTTAATCATAAGGAAGTGGTGTTGTTAACTAATGTTAGTTTGTAGTTGTCACGATTATTTCAAATAAAATGTTTTGTTTGCAGTTTTCAGTGTGGTTGGTATCCTAGGTTAACCTAAGAATAATGGATTTTTTCTTACAGAAGTTTATCAAAGTAGAGAACAGGGAGGGAAATAGCACACAGGAAATACTATAACAGTCTGATGCAAACAAAAGAAGAATTTCAGTTCTTGCCAATATCATTTGCTGGCAAATTTCAATTCTTGCAAAAAGTTTGTCTGGACATTGTTTACCACAGTAAGGGATGGACTATTTTATTTTTGAGGGAGGGGGGAGGGGAGTGGGGTTTTGGCAGTTATGTCCTGGGCTGTACAACAATTTTTTTAGCACCTTAAGTTGTGCACGAATTTTTTTCCATCAGTTTTCAGTCTTCATATTTATTAATGTACACCAAAAATTAGCACTTCATGAGGTATGTCTATATGAGTATGGAACAGAAAATGATACATGTACCTCAAGCACTGCTGTCTCAACAGGCTGATTCAAGCTGCATTTAGTCTGTTCAGTGTTACAGGTTATTATTCAGCTGAATTTCAAAAATTTAAAAAATGCCTGGATCCGAATTATCCAATACCAGGAAATCAGTGTTGAATAGCGTATTTAAAATGCAAATATGTTGTAAAGAAAACATCTATCCATTTACTTCCCACCCTCTTGCAGTAACAAAACCTTGACATAAATGCAGTTTGACAGCATAGAGCATGTCGTGTAGCTTTTACGCCCCCCCCCCCCCACGTCTTAACCCTTAAAGCCCTGAGGGGTCTCTCGCTGATAAGTAAATTTGTCTGGCGCTTGCCAGAGTAACTCTTTGGGCTTAAAGGGTGGAACCAGCTGCCATTCCTCTTTACAGCACGTCTATAGTGATTTCCGCTATGGATGGTAGCACCATTTAGAACACGAGCGGAAGAAGTGAAAGAAATGTCAGAAGGAGGAGTAGGGGCAGAAGGTTAATTTTTGACGGATTTTGATCTGATTTGGGGGGGTTGGTCTGACTTCCTCAGATTTTGCTGATTTTGGTTGATTCTGGTTGATTTTACTTTTCAATTGTATGCGGTTTTTTAGTATCCGCGCCAGAACCGGCATATTTCTTTAATTCATTGCGCGAACTCCGGTCGATAAACGTGGTAAATTACTTCGCAGAAATTGTTCCACCGCCGGCCATCTCATATGCACTTTGTAGTCTGTTATTACCTCGTCTTCAAACAACAAAACGCGCAGATTCGATTACGTGCATAATATTGTGGTTGGCAAAAGAAGCTTGCGATCAAAGAAAAACAATACTTTCGTTCAATTTTCGATCACCTGCAACCTTTAATATTACCATAGGTTGTAGCGAAAACTTAGACCCCCTAAAGTTAAGACCTAACAGACGAAAACTAAGACCCGAAACCTAAGACCAGAAATCTAAGACCAGAAACCTAAGACCCCGTATTTTCTTTTTTATTTTCGAAGGCAACTATTGTTTTTCTCTATTACCTTGATCAGACGAAGTAGTTGTAAAAGGCCGATTCTGGGACAAACCATTTTCTTTCGTCTCTAGTGATTTTGATTTTAGGGCGTGGTCAAAAATGGTTTTATGAATATTTAATTAGGGCGTGGCCAAATTTGCATCTTTGTGGGGGGTGGGGTGAGTGATTATTAAAAATTGAAAAAATATTTTTTAGGCGGATTGGGGATTGGTATTTTTTGGAGAAGTGAAGAGATGGATGAATTAAGTTCAATTGAAATATCTTTTACAAATAAAGAAAGTTTGAAAACTCATGATTTCATTGAAAATAATAAAGCAGAACTGCTTTGGTGGCTTTCGAAATATCGGGGGTTTATTACTTGTATTAGATTTGATATTAAATTTCATGAGTGGGGTTGTGGGAGTTTTTTAGTTCGAGATATAGACTTTGGCATAGATGGTGTTACAGATAGTATTATAAGCGATATTGTTAATGAAATTAATTACATCACTGAAGCAAATTATGACATTTATTTAGATTGGTTTTATGGCTGTGGGGGTTTACGTGGTAAAGAAGGTATTGATTGCATATATCCTGTTGACGGTATAAGGGTTATTATAGAAACTGATCCATATAAGAGATTACATAAACAAATATTTGATGAATTTATTAAAGATGAGCTAATATATGAGTCTCATAGGAGAATACACAAGCGTAATTTCTTCAATGATTCATGGGAAGAGTTAATGTCTATAGCGTGGGATCCAACTAGGATTCTGGATTGGTGTATTGATGTGGAAGAGTTGAAGGAGTTGAAAGAGCGTTGGGGGGTTTATTGGTAATCGTAAAGAATACTTTTTGTAACGCGCTTCACGTTACAAAAGTTTAAAAATTAAATAATGTGTTAAATAGCATGGTGATTGATTTAGGGTTTACCCAACATCAAGCTAATTCTGTTTATGGAGAACTTACCAGTCAAAGAGTTGAGGTCAATTGCTAAAAAAGCTGGGGTAAAGGCGAGTAAATTCAGAAAGGCTGAACTACTCGAGGTGTTAGAAGATGTCCAACCTGAGAATTTAACAGTGAGGGCATTGAGAATTATAGCTAAGAAGACTGGCACACAAGGCTATGCCAAGATGCGTAAAACAGAACTCATCAATGTTGTTGGATCCACACAATCATCTGAAGCTAATATTCCAATTTTCAGACCAATTAGATCTACAACAGCAAAACCATCTCGCGCTTCAAATAGGAAAGCTATTGATTTGGCTAGGAAAGAAATTAAGAAGGATATAGATTGGATAAGATCTAATGTTAAAGATCCAATCAAGAGGGCATTGACTGAGAAACTAAGAGGACTTAAGAAAAAGCTAACTAGAATCTTCAAAAAGAAACCTGATTACTTTATTCCCGAGAAACATGAAACGGCTTTGAAAGGTTTTTTGAAGACATATATAGTAAAGGGTAGAAGTGGTTATGATCCAGCTTCATTCCTGAAGAAGGCTAGGTCACAGTTTTATGTACTAATGCGTAAACATAGGAAGCCAATCAAATTGAAGTGTATTTTATCATGTGGTTTCATAAGGAGTTACAATCAGGATAATCGTTTTATTGAGAGGAGCGAAGGGTATTTTCATTCACAGATGGAGACAGTAACAGCTTCAACAAACACATTTAATATGTTTGATAACATAACAGCTAGACTGATTGAATTGGTTCATAAATATGAGAATGAGCGCTCTGGATGGGTATTTGACTATGTGATAGACTTTCGTATCCATATGAATCCATTTAGACCGTTTTCTGGAACTTCATATATTAAACTACCACCCAAATTGGCTGCTAAGAAGGCAATCATAAATGTTAAGAATGAGAAAAATCAGGAGTGCTTCAAATGGGCAGTGACATCTGCTGTGTTCCCTATAGAGATTCATCCTGAAAGGCTGAATAAGGAGATGAAAGAAAACTCGGAGAAATTAGATTGGTCAGGAATAGAGTTTCCAGTGTCAGCACTTGGTACAACACAGATAGATAAATCGAAAGGCAGAACTCATATGGGATCAATATCATTGGCTATGAGAATGGCGGGCCAACACTAATAAGGCGTAGTAGTAAATCAGGGGTGCCAAAGATAAATCTGCTCTTAATATCAAATGACGAGACAAATCACTACTGCTGGATTAAGAACATGTCAAGATTGGTAGAGTATAATAAGAAAGGGCATGCTCGTTTTTATTGTGATAACTGTCTAAACTCATTCAATTCAGAAAAGTCACTAGACACACACATGGAATATTGCCTTAATAACGAAGCAGTGAAAGTAGAGATGCCTATTAACGAGAACGGGAGCCCAAAGTATATTACTTTCAAAAATCGTAACAGAAAGATGCAAGTGCCATTTGTGGTATATGCAGACTTTGAGTGTTTTACTGAGAAGATGGATACTTGTTCACCGGATGATAGAGATAGCTTTACTAACCAATACCAGAAGCATAAGCCATCAGGGTTCTGTTATCTTATTAAGTGTTTCGATGATGATGTATTTGAGCCCAAGCTAGTGATGCGTACAGCTAACTCACTTGAGGATGATATACCCCAAATGTTCCAGGAAAGCTTAGAGGAGGACATTAAGGAGATCTATAAGCAATTCAAGTCTGAAAAGAGTCTTACAATGAGGATGAGTGATCATAGGAAGTATAAGACTGCCACTCATTGCCATATTTGCGAGGGTGAATTAGGGGGTGACAAGGTGATTGATCACTGTTATATTACGGGCAGGTACAGAGGAGCGGCCCATAGTAAATGCAATCTGGAATTAAAGGTCCCAAAGTTCTTTCCGGTAATATTCCACAACTTGTCTGGATATGACAGTCACTTGTTCATCAAGAAGTTGGGGGTATCAGAGGGCAAGATAGACTGCATTCCACTCAACGATGAGAAATACATCTCATTCACAAAGGAGATTGTGGTGGATAACTTTAAGAAGGATGGGAAGGAGGTGCAGATCAAACGATCCATTAGATTCATAGACAGTTTTAGATTCATGGCAAGCGGTTTAGTCAGTTTGGTGGATAACTTACCAAGAGAGTCTCTGGAAAATCTTGAGAGTTACTATGAAGGAAAAAATCTTGACTTATTGGCTAGAAAGGGTGTATTCCCGTATGATTGGTTCGATGGCTTTGACAAGCTACAAGTGACTAGTCTCCCACACAAGGATGAATTCTACTCTAAGCTTTATGATGTTGATATATCAGAGGAGGATTACCAACATGCCGAAAACGTGTGGGAAACCTTTAGGATGGAAACCTTTAGGGACTATCATGACTTATATCTTAAAACGGATGTACTCTTATTAGCTGATGTATTCGAGAACTTCAGAGGCGTCTGTATGAGCAATTATAAGCTGGATCCTGCATGGTACTACACTGCACCTGGATTGGCATGGGATGCTACATTGAAGATAACTAAGGTAGAATTGGAGCTTTTGAGGGATCCTGATATGCTTATTATGATTGAAAATGGTATTAGAGGTGGAATCTCAATGATTTCAACTAGGTATGGTAAAGCTAACAACCAATATATGAAGGAGTATGATCCAACCTTGCCTACAAAGTACATTACATATTTAGATGCGAATGGACTATATGGGCATGCAATGACTAAGGCTTTACCAACTAATGGTTTTGATTGGATGGATGATCAAGAATTATCAGACTGGAGAACCCATCCATGTATATTGGAAGTGTATTTGGAATACCCGCATAAACTACATGATTTACACAATGATTATCCCTTAGCCCCAGAGAGACTGGATGTAGAAGGTGTTGATAAGTTAATTCCTAATTTGAGGGACAAAACTAAGTATATATTACATCATGAAGCACTGAAACAGTATTTATCTTTAGGATTAAAATTAATCAAAGTACACAGAGGGATTAAATTCGAAGAATCAGAGTGGTTAAGGCCTTACATTGACTTGAACAATAGTCTTAGAGCTAAAGCTGAGAATGACTTTGAAAAGGATTTCTTCAAATTAATGAACAACTCAGTATTCGGTAAGACTATGGAGAATATTAGGAAGAGAGTTGACATTCAGTTAGTTACGAATGAGAAGAAAGCGCGTAAGTTGATTGTGAAGCCTAACTTCCATCATAGGAATATCTTCTGTGAGAAATTGACTGCCTTCCATATGAAGAAAACTAAATTGATCTTTGATAAACCCATTTACTTAGGATTGGCTATTCTGGATTTGAGTAAAACAACAATGTACGATTTCCATTACAACTACATAAAGCCTAAGTATGGGGAGAAAGCTAAATTGTTATTCACAGATACGGATTCACTAGCCTATGAGATACAGACTGAGGACTTCTACAAGGATATAAGTCCAGATGTGAGGGACAAGTTCGATACCAGCAACTATCCCAAAGATCACCCATCTGGCATTGAAACTGGAGTGAATAAGAAAGTTGGAGGGATGTTCAAGGATGAAGCTGGTGGTGAGCAGATTACGGAATTTGTGGGTCTAAGGGCCAAGCTATATGCTTTCAAAACAGATAAACAGGCTGAAATGAAGAAGTGTAAGGGTGTGAATAAGTCAGTTGTGAGTAAGAGTATAAGTTTTGAGGATTACAAGATTTGTCTTTTCAGTGGCCAATCCCAGAGAAGGAAGATGAACACCGTAAGGAGTCATAAGCATGACATCTACACTGAAACAGTTAATAAGATTGCATTATCAAGCGAGGATGACAAACGTGTGATAATGGAAGATGGTGTAAATACTTATGCACATGGTCACTTCAGAACGCTAGTAGGTGGTAATTCAGTGTCTTGAGGTACAAACTGAAGTTCCTCACGAACGAATCCTCGTTTTGGGCCTCCATCTAAATAGTACAAGACTGGTTGCCCCGGTTCAACTATAGTTCTGGCTAAATCATAGACCTCAATACTCCATATGGGATCAGTAGCTCTTCGTCTGTCTCCACCTTCATCTTCACCGGGGGCATATAAATACCTAACTTCAACATCTGGAGGCAATCTCTTCACATCCAATCCCACAGGTCTCTTATACTCTGGAGTTTTAGTATCAATTGACTCCATTTTCAAAGCTTCTTCAGGCTCTTTACCAGTAATACGGGTTGGTTCACTATTCAAGGTCTTCATGATGGCAGGCAATCTGTTCACCCAAACTGTGGATCTATCTCCACTAACTATCTCTTGAGCGTATTGATGGCTGAATAATTTCTCACCAAGAGTCCTATTGGCTCTCTCAACAAAAGCCTGAGCTCTATGATTCCCAGCTTCACTCCGCTGGATTGTAACCTTATGCTTATTCATTAGATTTGTCACATCACCCTTGAATTCTGTGCCCGGATCCACCATTAATGTCTGTGGCCACTTCAATTTACGGGCATAAATCCTCTCAAAGGCATTAGCAACTTCACCACTGTCCTTTGAAGTCAATGCCTCAGCATCCTTATACCTAGAAGCAATATCAATCACGACTAGAGCATATATGTATGTTTTTCTTCTCACAGTATCATGAGGGAGAAACAACAAGTCTGCCTGATGAATCTGATTTGGCTCATTCACACTCCAATGGGGCCTTGGTATGTACTTGGGAGCTGGGAGGTATATTTGCCACAAGGCCTGTTTCTCCAACCACTCTTTGGCAATCTTTTCACTAACTTTGGCTGCTTTGGCTAATTTGGGTATGGCTGAGTATCCTTTCCAGTATCCATCAGTTGAGTAGTATAACTGACTTAAAAAATCCGAATCGCTCATTTATAAACAAGAATATAAGCATTTAAAATGACTACCATACCAGAAATGCTAAACCCTGAACGTATTCCTCGAGAGCCGAAGGGTTTGAAAGAGCATGCAGTATTGCATCGAGGACCATTTACCCCAGTATTCGCAGTTCCAAATCAGGTTATATATGTTGATATCCCCAAACTGGTTTCTAATCTCAGGGTTACCTTTGGTGGAGAGACCATTCAGGACACTAATAGGTTTGACTTGTTCCAGACTTACCATGATTTGTACTTACCAAAGGAGGAGCGTGAGGATAGGATTATACAGGGCATCTCATCTGAAAACATCCGTAAATTAAGGACGAACGCTGGGGATAAGGATACCTCTAATGACAAGGCTGTTAAGATGGCAGCGATTCATAACACTAAACACGCGATACCCCTAGACCATCCAATTCTCAGAGATCATGGAGTCTTCTAGCCAAGAGCACTGAATAAAACATTAAGATTTGAAATCAAGCTTGCCCCTGTTGCTAATGTTGTAGTGTACTCAAATGCTGAAAGTCCTCCAAATTATACCCTAAACAACATTCATTTGGAGTATAAATCCATCATGAGTGATTATTTGGCAAGAAAGGCATTAGATCAATATAGGATTGGTAAGGGGTTCATGTATGAGAACATAATCATGGAAAAGACCTTTACGGTCTCCAAGCCTAATGATGAAAAAATTAATCAACAGATAAATGTCTCAAGGAGGTCCATGACGGGGATATTATGCCTATTCATAAACGATCATACACCTGGGACAAGGGATTCAGAGATATTCGTGAACCCGGACATTACCTCAGTAGATATAGTCATCGATGGTAAGCCAAATCGTCTCTATTCAGGAGGTATGGCCCCGAGAGACTTGTGGAAGTCCATAATCAAGCGTTTTGGGGTGAAAGATTCAGTTAGAGAGAAGGACTTCTATACAGACAAGTTCGCGCTGTGGATTGATTTGAGGACTCATCCCGATAATCACATCCATGGTAGTGGACTGTCCCTGAATGAAACTCGTGATGGAGTTAAACTTCTTATCAAACGCTGAAAATCTGGTAGTGGTACATTAAGCTGTTACATGTTCGTAGTAGCGGATGCAGTTATGGCCATTATGAATGGTGATCTAAAAGAGATAGTATATTAGGCTATCAAATGTTTTTCTTCTCACCTTGTCCTAAGAAGAAACATTAATCTAAAGGAGTTAGTGTATTGAGTAAGGATGAACGAACTCAAAGATATGATCCCATTCAATTGCATCATAACTGGACCTACTAATTGTGGAAAGACCCAGTACCTGGTGGAACAGCTTCGAGGGCATTATAGGCAAGTATTTGATTATATTGAGTTGATTTGCCCAACATATGCCCATAACAAGACTTACAGAGACTTTGCAAAGGGAGATAAACGATTCTTTGTACTGTCACCAGACTCGAGTGATCAGGATGAAATAAACAACTTGTTAATGCATTGCTCCTCGTTCTTCTCAGATGGGAATGCGTTCATAATATTGGATGATTGCGCAGTTTCCAAAGATCTGAAGAAGAGATCAAACAAATTCATAGATTTAGCTTTCTCTGGAAGGCATATAGGGATATCAGTGTGGGTTCTCACTCAGCAGCTCACATCTATAGCCAAATCATTCCGGGAGAATGTAGCTTGTGTGGTTTCATTCCATAATCCATCACAAACGGCAATGAAGATGCTTTTCGTGGAATATGGCGGGGACCTGGATGCTGAAACTTGTAAAAAATATAAGAAGCATCTTAAGAATGAAAAGTATGCCAGACTCTGTTTCTCCCTTAGGCATCCATTCAAAAACTGTTTAGAAATACCAGCGCTTACAGCATAACTATGGCAACTCCTGAAGATATCATGAATGATCAAACTGAGGTGGGCGGAAATGAAGATCCCTAAACCACTGATGATGATGTGCAAGCTAAAAGGGAATCACTTTCAATACTAGCATGTTTAGGCTCTACTAAGGAGTATACTGGCTTTCAAATGGATTTGAAAGATACACTTAAATTATCAGACAAGGATGTTGAAAAGTACTACAAAAGGTATCAGGTTGTGTCTGGTAAGAAGGTAGCTGATGGAATAATAGATCCTTCTTTACAATTAATAGCTCAATTAGTTAATAGGTTTGGTAGTAAGTTTGGTAGTATAGATTCTATAGAAGCTCTAGTAAGTGAATGGAAGAATAACCAGTTGTTTATGCAAAAGGCTTCAGAAATATCTGGTTCAATTGTACTGAAAGGTGGTAGACTTACTGCATTAGTAATAGGATTGATTATTGCTCTTAAGCATTTCAAAATAAGAGAAACTACTACTGTTGATGAGCATGTTGGAGTTGATACTGTTAATTGAAAAAGTTGGTCTGGAAAAAATTGAATACTGAACAAGACTGGACAAGCAAACAGTATAACCACTCAGAACAAACGAAATGGCGCAATCTAAAACATTCTTTGTTCCTATTGATGAAACTGACTTTGACTGGGACTCCATAATTGTGGAGAAGCCAGTAATGAACAAGAGGTACAAGTGTTCATTTTCCAAAGTCTTTGTAATGAACAATGGGCAAAAGAAAGAAGTTTCTTTTGAACTAGCAAAGCAAGATATATTGAGTCTGTCTAATTCTTACAAGTATGAGACGAGAGAAGCTAGGAATGTTAAGGACATCAATGGAATACAGGTCAATTATCCATTGACATCATTCCATACTATAGATGATCCAACTAATGAAGAGAAAGAAACTAAGAATAGGATTGATCAAATTATAGAGATCATAGGTTCTACTATTCAGAAATTTTACCAAGATAAGGACACACAAGGACTAATGCCAGAACTTAGTAAAGCTAAGAAGAAGTTACTAAAAGACGAGCCAAATGACTTGGTAAAGCCGCCATATTCATTTCCTAAAAACAAGGATACTGGTAAAGAGGATAATTCAAGACCATTATCTATGTACTTAAATTTCAAGACCAGTGGATATGGTATTAATATGAAATGTCATACTGTGTTCAAGGGCCGTAAAATGAATGATACTTTTAGAGATCCTTTTAGAATACGATTTTAGATTTTAGAGATAATGTGGGATAAGGATCGTAATACCAGAGCATGTGCACGGATATCACTAAGATGGGAAAGTATATATTTTGGAGCGCATGGTACAAATGATTTTATTGCATCAGCACGATTAGTGGTTCAAAAAATTAAGCTAAGTAAACCAATTATTGAATTTGAACCAGTGGAAGATGAGGAAGATGTAGTTAGTGATTCAGATTATGAGGATGAGGAGGATGACGAAGAAGATGAGGAGGAGACAGTTGAATTTGAAACAAGTACTGTTGATAAGATCCTGACTGTAAAAAATCGTAAGAAAAAATCAACTTAATTAACTAAATAAAAATGTTTAGTTTCCTAGTATGCCTCTTACTAGGAGACTTAAAGGTTAGAATAGATTAACTTACAACATGTCTGAAGAAACGCACCAAACTGAGCAAATCACTAAAGAACCTGATGTCAAAATAAAGGTCAAAGACCCTAAGAGAGTAAAGGCTGGTAAAACACTATCAGAAAAAAATAAAAAGGCTAGAGAAGCTCTGAAACGTGAAGAGCAAAGAGATGCTTTGAAGCTTGAAAAGGGTCCTGATGATAAAGCTGGAAATAATTGGCTGCCAAATGTGTCATTCCAAAATGTTCTGACTATAGGCTCAATCGGGCTCGCCGCCTATGCCTTATTCACAAACTATAGGGATAGAATACCCGATTTGCATGTTCCATCACCACCAACTCGTAACTTCAATCCACCTCCAGTCAAAACAATAGACAATAATGCAAGTCAGCAGCCTAAAGAAGAAAATAATTTAAAAGATGAGTGGATGTAATCCATAAATGGCTGAGAACAAGCTAGTAAAGACAGTTACTGACTCTGCAGTGTTGATTGGGCTGGCAGCCGCTGTTGGCTATGTTGGTAAAAAGGCTCTGAGAGAGACATTCATAAGTGATCCATCATCCAGTATTATGAATTATGGCAAATGGGTAGTTGTATTGAGCGCAAGCATGTATCTCAAAAACTATTTAGAGGATCAAAAGATACTTCCTACAAATGGCTAATCTCAATACTGCTGAAGAGAAATATAAGATAGCTTTATTTGATTACATCGAAGGATGTTACATGCATTATAAATTTCGTAATGAACCTCCTGATCAGTTGAAAAGTCTTATTAGTCCGCGTGAAAGGGCTGAAATCATAAAATGGTATTATGATCAAGATCCAAAATTGTATACTCCCTATGAACCAAAACTAAGCTATTATATATTGACGGAAGAAGTAGAAAAAAGAAAACGAATAGAAAAGAGGGAGCGTAAGGGTGAAATAAGCATACCCAAAGTACTCATGACAGCCACTGTAATAGTCACCATTTCATCATACATAATGTCAAAATTGTTTAAGAGTAAATGATTAAACTATATAAATGGCAAGTATAGCAATTATGCTTGGTGGCGCAGTCCTAAATGCAACAGCCTTCATTGGTGGAAATTATATAGCAAAGGCACTTAGTGGCTCATCCTCCACAGATCTCCAACTTGAAAGAGAGAGGCATGACAAGGCAATGGAGAAATACCAGAAAGATTACACTGCTTACCAAGAGAAGCGAATGGCTTATATTGACTTTATGAATAAAAGAAGGGGTGATGCCAACCAGGCCTCGGATAACATATCAAAGACTGATGAAGCACTAAAATTATACAGCCAAATGGGCAATCCACCTAAATTCTCTGACTATTATAGGCCCAATTCAGATAAAAAAATGGGAGAAATGGCTTATGTTTCTGGTGGTATGCTAGCCCTTGGATATATTACGAGCAAGTGGCTATAATGACTAACAAAGTAACAGATAATACAATAACTCCTAATGAATACATTCGTATGGTAGGTTTAAGAGCTAAACAACTCAAAATGAGTAATAAGCCTGTTATAGAATGGGAGGGAGATTTTGATACTATAGCCATTGCTAAGAGTGAAATCAAACAACGTGTTTTGCCAATGGCTATAGTGAGAAAAATCCCAGACTGCAATTCAAAGACTGGTTTCCGTGAAGAAATATGGAGCCTAAAAGATATGAACATACGAGACTCTTGAAATCAATTTAGAAAGTTACCATATTCAACTTCAAATATGGCAACTGCTGATCCTGATTTAGACCCAACTGAACTAAATGATCCTGGGGATGATGGAGATTATGATGGTGACAATACGATTTATATGAGCCCAGTGATCACAAAGACATCAACCACTTATGAAGATCCTGATGATGATGAAGAAGAAACATCATTTGGTGGTGATGAAACCCGGCCCTTAATAGAAGAAATGGAAGTCGAACGAGATGAAGCTTGGGCTAAAATCAAAGCAAAATTCCCCCAAGTTGATACCACTAAGTTTACAGCTGGTATGAATAAATTCAAGCAAGTAGTTGTGAAACTTTTTAGAATCAATTCAGTACCTTATGTGTTATTCAAAGGTGATGAATTGAATGACAAATTGCCGGGCACCATAAAGAATAGTCTAGGCCCAAGAGCAGAAGATATTATTGAAGCTAATGATGGTGAGATATCTAAGAAAAAGACCATGTTAACCAAACTGAAAGATAAACTAAAATTCCATAGAGACAAGCCACTAAAAACTCCAGAGGAAAGTAGCCAAATAGAAACTCTCGAGAGAGAAATTGGTGAGCAGGAACAGGAGATAGCTAACCTGGAGGGTGAGAATGAACAAATACAGGAACGGATGTCATTGCGGGATCGTGTGAAGGCTATATTCAAGAAATATGGATTCACAGTCTTTGCTGTTATGAGTGCCGTTGGAGTAGTCATTGGTGTAATAGTCTCAAATCTCTCCAAGGGGCTCTCAAGATTAGGCAAAGGCCTTGGTGATGGACTAAAGACAATTGGTAAGAAGCTGAGTGAATTACTGCCTGGAATGATTGGCGCGATTGTAAGCTTCCTATTCAAGACTGCTGGAGAGGTCATTTTATTCTTAGGCAAGAACGCTTGGCTGTTAATAGTGGCAGTTGTACTTTACTTTGTAGAAGAATTAAAGAAGAAACATAAGTGAATATAAATGAAGAGCTATTGCGTCAAAGAGAAAAAACAAACTGACTGTGTGCCTGGTAGTGAAACCTTCACCAAAACATCCAAGGGAAGACCAATGATGAAGTGTAAATGTTCCAGCTGTGGCATCATCAAAACTCGATTCCTCTCAGATGCTGATTATAGAAATTTAAAGGAGAGTAAGGAGTAATCCAAAAATGTTGAGTATTACCATGTATGAGTCTGAAACTAGGGTGTATTTGGATCCTCCCCTGGAAACAGTTCGGGAGATACAACTCCTTGACTGCAGGATCCCCAAAAGATTGATTAATTTCAAGGATCGCCAGATATTGCTCAATGATAAGAATCAGCCCCTCATAATAATCCAACCCGGTACATACTCTCTGCGTAATATCCAAGAGACCTTTCTCAATGACACGGATAAGGCTAAGATCTCGATCATTGAGACTGATACTGTTGACTATCTCTATTCCAATAAGATCTTCAACATTAAACTTACTAGAGGGCTACAAGTTGGTTTAGGTGTGCCTGAAGTCATAAATCCTGGTAAATTATATCCCATAAATATACAGATTAAGGGGCCACTTAGACTTACTTGCAGTATAGTGGACAATAAGTCATCCTATGTGAATAATACTCAATCTACAGGACCTGTGAAAATCTCA
The DNA here is from genome assembly GCA_949710005.1 of Ricordea florida. Taxonomy (NCBI): domain Eukaryota; kingdom Metazoa; phylum Cnidaria; class Anthozoa; order Corallimorpharia; family Ricordeidae; genus Ricordea; species Ricordea florida. The sequence goes on from OX453272.1 coordinate 16,393,539, forward strand.
CCCTCATACTTAATTGCCAACATACCCTCACAGGATTACCCAGCCATTCCAGCTCAAAAATATAAAAGTCCCATAAACCACTTTGATTTATGCATACTCGATAGTGAATGGAAAAAGATGGATCTGAAGGGTTCTCCAATCACTGTTAGTTTAAGGTTCAGATAACATTTTAAAAGGATGTGAGAGCCGTAACTAAACATGGATGAGTATAACAGAGTCTATCCCGAGTTACCTCCAACTGCACCTCCAATCCCCGATCATGGGCCGTCATTCAGACTTCAAAAATGTTGTGATAACTTGGACAAGCTAAAGTCTGAATTAAGCCACTATGAGACAGTGCTCAAAAAATATAACCGATCCAAGGGTGTACTAATGAATGTAAGCTCGACCTGTGGTATACTATCTTGCGTTTTAGCAGCTGGTGGATTGGGCACATCTCTTAGTGGAGTTGGAATTATAGCATCTATACCCTTGGGTGTAGTAAGTGGTTTCTTTGTGTGCGCATCCATAGCATGTCAACAAATATCCAAGAATCTATCCAAGAAGTCTCTAAAGCATCAAAATACCGTTACCCTGGCTAAAGCTAAAATAAACACGATTGAAGATCTGGTCTCCAAGGCGCTTAATGATAATAAGATCTCTGATGAGGAGTTCTCCATGATAATGGGGGAGTTTAAAAAGTATGAAAAACTAAAGTCTTTTATACGAATCAAGATTCAAAGAAACCTACCGAAAGAATACGATCCAGTGGCTATGGAACGGAAGGTACTAGAAGAGCGCCTCAAAAAACTCAAATGAGGACCATAACCATAACTTATGAAAATTTTAAATACTAACTTAAAGTTGGAATAATCCATTGGTATAACAATGAATTTGAGTCCAACCCAAGCTAAATTTATTAGAAGATATACAAGATGTAACCTTGAAAGATTCTGTCTTACACAAAAATATAGCGATGATAAGCCACGTAGACTAATTGATATTTTTGAGTGGAGAGATTGTAATGTTTCTCCTAGATTTAACTTTGAAACAAAACTTAAAATCCAAGATGATGGTAGTGTTTTACTTAATGAAATCCCAAAATATTTCAGAGATAACATTCTTAAGGATCTTGGTATTGATACTACAAACTAATGACTTAAAAGTTTGAACCCTTCTACCCAAATTCTGGATAGAAGATGGGCTTAATTGATGACTCCAGAAAAAGGTATCCAAAGGCTGACTTGAGCCAATTTAAATTCTATTATGATAGCTATGGTGGATTCATGAGATGGAAGCGTAATGGAACAACAGTCATGTCTTATGATGACCCAAGTGGCGAGACATGGACTGATGGACTTCCACCCAATTTGAAGATATTACTTTGGATTGATCTTGGTTTGAATGATATTACAGTAAGCTCATTCCCAGATAGTCTAACCATAACAAATCATCACTACCCGATACCTGCCATTGACTTTGATGACTTTACCACTGACACCACAACCATGTTGACCTCATTAGACATTTACGTTTCAAACACCAAAAAATTCACTGCTAAGATGCGTAACGTTTTCAAATCTCAAGTTGTAACCTTCAAGTTTGGAAAGCAGGGACGAAAATGGTTGAATGCACCCGACATGAACTACTGGCCTCAACAGCTTAATTTTGCAGTATGGTGTGCAACCTCTGGATGTGGTATAAACCCTTTTGAAAGTTTGAACTACCCCAAAGTGGTGGGCGGCTTCATAAAATTCCACATATACTTCACCATAAGGCGAATACTATATGAATTGAGTGTTCCACTGCCTGATGAGCAACCATTCGTCATAAACAACAACCCTTACAGTAAAGTTGCTTACCAAAGATTGTGCGCTGAATTCGGAATCTCAAATAAATCTGATTTTAGATGGAAAGGTGGAAGAAATGGGGGTTTGGGTGATATATTCCTTGATTATGGTGCTGGATACCATGGAAGGGGTGGAGGATACCAAAATGTTCATGTGGTAAGGAATTATGATGAAGATGCTGATAAATGGCCTGGTCCAGGTGGTAAGTTCTCTGATGATGGGGGTAAGAAGGAAAAGGGTAATCTTATCTCATTCATTAGGAATGATGACTTTGCTGATTACAAATATGCATGGTTCATTCCAACTAGTGGCTATGGACTCACCAAAGCTGGACTTGGTAGATTGAATAGGTCTGCTGAGGCTTTTGTTTACTGTGTGTTGGGTGCACAGGTTAACACTAGAAATTCGATTGTAGGTACTGGTGGTGGAGCAATTGAGACTCAACAAGAATTTTTGGCTTTATTCGAAAGTAGTGTGATAGAGAATGACATCTCAAGCTCTGTTCAAAGGTACCAGCTGGCCACTCAAGAGGCTAAATTAAGACTAGATTTAGCTATTGCTCCTGGAGTATGGTTAATGCCAAGTGATATGATTATAAACACAGAGAGTGTGGTTGGTTATAATAATAACCTTATGAAGGCTACTGATGAGATGAAATTTGGTGTTAACACAAATGTAAACCTGGAGACCAAGACTGTGGGAATAAGCCATAATCTAGGATCCTCAAAAGTTAAATTGCCACATGCAGCTGTAAGCTCCAAACAACCAACACCAAAGATTGATTCTCAACCTATAGTCAAAGAATCCACATCAGAAAAGACAACCACAAATCATGAGGATATTCTAATAGTATTAACAATTGCAGCAGTAGCTATAGCTTGGATTATTTTTAGATAAAATTTAAATTATGAACTAACTAATCAATCCATTTGCATATCATGACATCACTAGCAATTATTGGTAGCAGAAACTTCTTTGACAAAGAATTCTTGGAAACACAAATAAGGAAGGCTCTTAAGAAATGGAAGCTAAATCTCTCAGACATTGAATGCATAGTGTCTGGAAGGGCAGAAGGGGTTGACACTATGGCTGAAGAGTTTGCAATTGAAAAAGAAATACCCTTCAAGTCGTTTATTCCTCAATGGGACTACTATGGTAAAGCGGCTGGACCAATTCGTAATAGAGCTATTATGGAATGTGTGACGCATGTATTAGCTTTACCTTCATGTATTTACTCACCAGGTACTAAGTCAGCTATTAAGATAGCTAGAAAGTATAATAGAAATGTTATAGTAGTGTATGTGTAATGATTAAGTGAACTTTTGTAACGTGAAGCGCGTTACAAATGTATTAATAAATAAAATTTACCCCATTTGTCAAATAACCTTTCAACAAAGTTTCCATTGCCAAAATATCAAACTCCCAATCTCTAGACGGATTAATAAAAGTCTCCAACTTGGCTGCATGGACTTGGCAAAAGCTCCAAAAGTCAGGGTGGAGAATAGGTTGCATTAATTCCACTGCTTCCTTGAAAGTTTGGGGCGCCATGCGCTTAACAAGTACCATCTTAACCCGCCCAGCCAACTTGCTCCATTGGGGATGCTCATAAGCTTTGTCTCTACACACTAGAGCCAACTCGTTTAGCCTTTCTTCTTCATTCTCAAGCGCATCCAGTCTTTTTGTGTATTTCAACAAGATTGATTCGTCTATGGCTGCCAAATCCACTGCCAAAGTGCTGAGGATCTCCATAGAGGGTTTTAGTGAACCTAGACATGAACTTTCAAAATTTCCAATACGTTTCATGACAAATGGGGTGAATCTTTCTTACCCACCCAAAATATTTTTTCAATTTTTAATAATCACTCACCCCACCCCCCACAAAGATGCAAATTTGGCCACGCCCTAATTAAATATTCATAAAACAATTTTTGACCACGCCCTAAAATCAAAATCACTAGAGACGAAAAAAAATGGTTTGTCCCAGAATCGGCCTTTTACAACTACTGACGAATATTTGCTTTTGCAATAGAGACTGTATTCTTTTATATATATATATATTCTTTGTTGGGTCTTAGCTTTCACTATTGGCGTGCGTTTTTCCAAAAACTAAGAACTCCAATTTTTCTTGTCTATTTGCTTTTGCATTAGAGATGCTACACCTTTTTTTTAACTCGTGGATACGCGCAGCGTATTTGCGAGTTTTTGTGGGGACTCCGATATGCAAATTGTCACTCACTCACTCACTCACTCGCTCACTCACTCACTCACTCCAGTGTAGACATCTTCGTAATTAGTCGGATAGAACTCGGGGGCACCGATATGAAGACGACAATTGTCGTGACCGAAGTCACGGAAGTCTGTTGATGAAAGTTCACGCTGAAAGTGTATCGTACCGTTGCCAGAGTTTGTAATGATTTTGTAGCTTAAGAGGACGATTAGCGAACCCTGTTAGGGGTAAATTTCGACAAGCGACATGGCCTTGAAACGGCGACATAAAGGACCTGAAATGGCGACGAACGACGAGCCGCTCACGGGAAATTACGACAGCGACCTTCGACCTTCCGAAATTGCGACGTGAAAAGGTTTGAAACTCTATCGCGCGACATAAAGAACCTCGCTAACAGGGCCTCATTAGCGGTCTTACTAAAATCAAAAGGAGTTTAAATGTTTCCAGTTAGGACAATAACCAACTTGGAGACTGAATTTCATGAGCCTTTTACTCGGCCAGGCGCTAAACGTGAACAGATGATAACTATTCGCTTTTCCGACATCGACCGCCCCCAAGATTACAAGCAGTATATGAATTTCAGTTGGCTCGAAAGTGATCTGCAGATGAGAAAATCTCTTGCTAATGTAGTAAGCTTTGATGAGAACTCATAGAGCGAAATTAGCACTTGAATGAGAACTTATATGAGCGAAATGAGTACTCGTTATTGAACGAAACTACTACTGAAAACAGAATAAATTGACGAATCCATGATGTGAAACCGAAGAACTTCTGTGGCCAACCTGGATAAGAAACATCGCATGGAGGACTTTTCTACTGATTTAAGTGTTAGTACGAACAGGAATGGAGTTGGAGAAGTATTGGGACGGTCAAGAAGTATGTCAACGCTTACCATTAAATATGGAGGCGCATGCCATGGCGGAGAACCATGAAGATTACAATGTAAGAAAGTCATTAAAGGGTTCGACATAAAGAGTAAGTCATGTAGAAAATGTATTAAGCGTTATATTATATACAATACACCACAAGCCGTTACAATGAAAAGTTTTCTGTCTATTGATTTCCGAATTTACCTTGAAGTGAACTAGATTGTGTTGAAGTAGACATGTTGGAAAAATAGGCTTACCTGTTTTGTTTACTGTTGTGTGACTCATCATATTTACATTGTAAAAACAAGAAGTTATAAGGATAAAAACAAAGATGTATTGCTGTATTAATGATGGCAAGTGTGATTTTTTTTAAGTGCAACCCTGAATATAAATACCACTGATAACCTAAAAAGAGATGGTAATGTAAATAAACTAATTCAACTTGATAAAGGATCGAGAGTCTTAAGGATTTTAAGATCATCACTAACATACTTTGCAAAAATGCAAGAAAGACTTGTTAGGTATGATTCGTCAGCTGGGTTATCCTACATGGTTTTGTTCATTATCAGCTGCAGAATCAAGGTGGATATTTCTGTTGAATACATTGAATAGACTTGTAGACAACAAAAACTATAATGATGATAAAATTGACAATGTCATGGCAACAAAATTCAGACCTTATTCAGAAGGACCCTGTTACATGTGTTAGAAACTTTGAACTCACAGACAGTGAGCAGCAGGATACCAGAACTACATTTGGTTTCGGTGCCATTTAATCCAGTACCCTTATGTTAAGTTATCAAATTTTTTAACAACTGTATGCTTGCCACCTGCCTTATAACTGATGCCTAGTGTAGGCAAATGATTGGCGTCATGTACTCACTGTATGTTTTTTTCAAAAAGCTACTCAGCTCCCTGGTTACTTTTATGTTGTGATTATAGATTATTAAAATTATCTTCAAGTTCATTCAATCACAACTCTGAAAAAACACCTCGTTAATTTTTAAATTATTTCTTTTTTCTCTGTTTTGTAAACATATCCACGAGTTCACCATAGTCCTACTTTGATTTTTATCAGTATTCTTTGGCTGGAATGTTTGTGCGATGCTCCTACTTTCTTTCAATTTTTAAACCAAGCACTTAATTTTCTTAAATCTTAGTTTATACGCTTCATCAAATACGCTATACTTTTACTTTGATGGATCTAGGACCATGGCTCTGTTTTTATGCTTATTACAGTCTTCACTGAGGGGGGACAACAAGGAAGCGTTCCAGTTTATTTATTCCTGAATTCGTGGATGGAAGTGGCAAAACTGGTACGTGACAACAATAGACTTTTGTGATCCTCTACTTTTTGCCCGTCAGAAAGTACACTCCGCCGCGCGTCTGTAACAAGAAGCCTTTTCAAATCATTACGATGTATTTTAATATAAGCGAATATATCAAGAGACTCGCCCCTGGCACAAGTTTGGTTGCCGGTGTTGTATAATAAATTAATTATCCTTGCAAAATAGAACAATGATAGTGACAGACCGATAACATCCAGACACTCAAAAACAATAACGCTATTCAGTGTTATTCCTTGCCACGTAGTCAGAGCTCAGATTGCAATTTTTGTCAAGGAGACCGTCATTGGCTAAACGTTACTTCGAAAATGTCAAATTTTCGGCAGCTTCATCTGCCTCAGCTGCCAAGAAAAGATAGGTCCCATGATGATTCCATACCGCGGTTCGAATGCAACTAACTACTGGTTAAGGATTGCACTGGCCAGGGTGTAGGCTTCACCCAGGCAGCCCAGTGTAGGTTTTACACAGGCAGCCCAGAGTAGGCTTCACATAGGTAGCCCAGTGTAGGCTTTACACAGGCAGCCCAGTGTAGTCTTCACATAGGTAGCCCAGTGTAGGCTTTACATAGGGAGCCCAGTGTAGGCTTCACACAGGCAGCCCAGAGTAGGCTTTACACAGGTAGCCCAGTGTAGGCTTTACACAGGTAGCCCAGAGTAGGCTTCACATAGGTAGCCCAGTGTAGGCTTTACACAGGCAGCCCAGTGTAGGCTTCACACAGGTAGCCCAGTGTAGGCTTTACACAGGCAGCCCAGTGTAGGCTTCACACAGGTAGCCCAGTGTAGGCTTTACACAGGCAGCCCAGTGTAGGCTTCACACAGACAGCCCAGTGTAGGCTTCACACAGGCAGCCCAGTATAGGCTTCACACAGGCAGCCCAGTGTAGGCTTCACACAGGTAGCCCAGTGTAGGCTTCACACAGGCAGCCCAGTGTAGGCTTCACATAGGTAGCCCAGTGTAGGCTTCACACAGGCAGCCCAGTGTAGGCTTCACATAGGTAGCCCAGTGTAGGCTTTACATAGGCAGCCCAGTGTAGGCTTCACACAGGTAGCCCAGTGTAGGCTTCACATAGGTAGCCCAGTGTAGGCTTCACACAGGCAGCCCAGTGTAGGCTTCACACAGGCGTTGCTGTTTATGTTCGTGAAGGATTGCCGTTTCGCGTCAGGCATGATATTGACTCTGGCGGTAATGAGTGCTTGTGGATTGAGTTAAATCGCACCAAGTGTCGCCCGACATTAATCTGTTGCGCTTACAGAGCGCCTGAGGCGAACTTTAGCGAATTTATTTCTAATCTTTATAGGCATGTCTAGTATTAACCTGGATAAATGCGACTTGGTTCTACTCGGTGATCTGAATGTAAATATGCTCCCGCATTCCAACTGCAGCAAGAAAGATAAACAAGAGCTACTGAAATTCTCGCGCACACTGGATTTCTCACAGCTCATAAAGGATCCGTCTCAAGTAACTGATAAGTCACGAACACTTATTGATGTAATTCTAGTGAACAATGAACATCGCATTGTGGACTCTGGTGTTGTTCCTGTCACACTCAGTGATCATTTCCTTATCTTTTGTGTTCTGATATCAGGTGTAGCCAAGGCCTCGCCAAGAACAATTGAGTATCGATCATACAAGCACTTCGATGTCAGCGCTTTTAAAAGAGATCTTGAAGGCGTTCCCTGGCATGTTGTTGGAAATGAAGCTGACATTGACGACGCCGTTTTCACATGGAATAAGTTATTTTCGGACATTGCGGATTCACACGCGCCTGTAAAAAAACGTAGAGTGCGAGGCGTGCCGTTGCCATGGATGAATACCAAGATTAATGAAGCGATGCAAGACCGTGATTACCATCACCGTAAGGCTATCAAATCGAACTCGTCTTTCCATTGGACTGAGTATAGAAGGCTCAGAAATTTGGTGAACCGTGAAATTAAGTCTGCCAAATCCAGTTATTATTGTGACTTAATCAGAGAAGCTAGGGGAGATTCAAGTAAATTATGGAAGGCTGTAAACAAAGCGTCATCTCGTACCAACAAATCTTCGACTCCACAATGTATTATCGCTGACGGAGCTCATTATACAACTCCGCAGTCTATCGCTTCTGCATTGAACTCTCACTTTGCTTCAATAGGGAGGATTCTAGCTGACCAAATAACATCTGTAGCTCGCACTTCATTACCGATTGCTCGTCTTTCTGGATCGTTTCAATTAAAAGAAATTAGCGAAGCGGTTGTCCTTGAACAATTGCTTAGTCTCAAGGTTAACAAAGCTATTGGCTTGGACAATATAAGTGCAAGGCTTTTGAAGTGTGGCGCTCAATCAATTAGTCTTTCCATCACAAAGTTAATAAATTTGTCTATACGCTCAGGAAAGTTTCCGGGGATATGGAAGTGCTCTAAAGTGACAGCCTTGTTCAAATCGGGTGACCGAACAAATGCAACAAATTATCGTCACATCTCAATACTGCCTACTCTCAGCAAGATCTTAGAAAGAGTAATCCACTCCAAACTGTACGAACACCTGGCCTCAAACAATTTACTTTCAAACAAGCAGTTCGGTTTCCGGTCCAAACGTTCAACAGCCACTGCATTGACTGGTTTTGCTGATGAAGTCTTATTAAACATGAAAAGAGGGAACATCTGTGGAGCCGTATTTCTGGATCTTACAAAGGCGTTCGATACAGTCGATCACGGGATTTTGATGTCCAAATTGTCATCAGTTGGAGTTTCCCCCAGGTCTTTGGAGTGGTTTGCTTCGTACCTTAGAAATCGCAAACAGCAAACTTCCTGTAAAAATAATTTATCCGAAGCCCTTCCCGTTACTTTCGGTGTTACACAAGGAAGTATCTTGGGACCGTTATTGTTCCTTGTGTACATCAATGAGCTACCTGCTGTTATTGAACACTCCGAGGTGTCATTGTACGCTGACGATACTGTTCTTTACTGCTTTTCAAAAGAACCGCACCAGCTGGAGAGCAAATTAAACGCAGATCTTTACAACGTAGCAATGTGGCTAAAAGCGAACAAACTTACATTGAACCTTACAAAGACAAAATCCATGTTAATCGGTAGCAACAGAAAATTAGTAAATATTTCCTCAATGTCTCTATCTATTTTTGATTGTAAATTAGATAGTGTTAGTACGTTTAAATATTTAGGGAATAAGCTGGCCTCAGACTTCACATGGTCTGATCATGTAGAGCATGTAATTTCTAAAGTAAATCAGCGACTCGGTCTTTTACGTAGGATAAAACATTTGTTACCTTTCACCGCTCGCTTACTTTTCTACACCAGCCTTGTTTTACCAATTTTTGATTATGCTGATCTTGTGTGGGGCGACAAGAACAATGTGGAGCTTATGAATGACCTACAGGTTTTACAAAACAAAGCCGCGAAAATCATCCTGGACAGACAACTTTATTCGTCAGCTTCTGATGCCCTCGTAGCTTTAAAGTGGCTTAACCTAGAACAACGTAGATATTATCATCGCTGTATATATGTTTATAAGTGTATTAATGGACTTATGGATCACTCTATGGAGTTACTAGCTCACGGGGACATTCATAGCTATAACACAAGGAACAAAGATATGCTTAGGCTACCTCGTGTAACCAAAAATTGGGGAAAGCAGAGAGTGTGTTATCACTCTCTGAAAGACTGGAACAACCTAGACAGAAACACCAGAAATGCACCTGATCTTGTAAATTTTAAGCGTAGCGTTCTACGTAGGTTTGTTAGTTAACTCTTTTCTTTGTATTCAAGTTAGTTTTTAATAATAGTTTTTAATTCTAAGGCATTTTTTCGTTTTATTGTTTATAGTCTTATTTAGTATTTTTAATCTTAGTTAGGACCTTTCTGAAAACCACTGTATAGTGAATGAAGGCTTCCTAATAAAAGATTATTATTATTATAGCCCAGTGTAGGCTTCACATAGGTAGCCCAGTGTAGGCTTCACACAGACAGCCCAGTGTAGGCTTCACATAGGTAGCCCAGTGTAGGCTTCACACAGGCAGCCCAGTGTAGGCTTCACACAGGCAGCCCAGTGTAGGCTTCACACAGGCAGCCCAGTGTAGGCTTCACATAGGTAGCCCAGTGTAGGCTTCACACAGACAGCCCAGTGTAGGCTTCACATAGGTAGCCCAGTGTAGGCTTCACACAGGCAGCCCAGTGTAGGCTTCACACAGGCAGCCCAGTGTAGGCTTCACACAGGCAGCCCAGTGTAGGCTTCACATAGGTAGCCCAGTGTAGGCTTCACACAGGTAGCCCAGTGTAGGCTTCACACAGGTAGCCCAGTGTAGGCTTCACACAGGCAGCCCAGTGTAGGCTTCACACAGGCAGCCCAGTGTAGGCTTCACACAGGCAGCCCAGTGTAGGCTTCACACAGGTAGCCCAGTGTAGGCTTTACACAGCCAGCCCAGTGTAGGCTTCACACAGGAAGCCCAGTGTAGGCTTCACACAGGTAGCCCAGTGTAGGCTTCACACAGGCAGCCCAGTGTAGGCTTCACACAGGCAGCCCAGAGCCGGTAGGCTTTACACAGGCAGCCCAGTGTAGGCTTCACACAGGTAGCCCAGTGTAGGCTTCACATAGGTAGCCCAGTGTAGGCTTTACACAGGTAGCCCAGTGTAGGCTTCACACAGACAGCCCAGTGTAGGCTTCACACAGGTAGCCCAGTGTAGGCTTCACACATGCAGCCCAGTGTAGACTTCACACAGGCAGCCCAGTGTAGGCTTCACACAGGCAGCCCAGTGTAGGCTTCACATAGGTCGCCCAGTGTAGGCTTCACACAGGCAGCCCAGTGTAGGCTTCATATAGGCAGCCCAGTGTAGGCTTCACACAGGCAGCCCAGTGTAGGCTTCACACAGGCAGCCCAGTATAGGCTTTACTCAGGTAGCCCAGTGTAGGCTTCACACAGGTAGCCCAGTGTAGGCTTCACATAGGTAGCCCAGAGTAGGCTTTACACAGGTAGCCCAGTGTAGGCTTTACATAGGTAGCCCAGTGTAGGCTTCACACAGACAGCCCAGTGTAGGCTTCACACAGGCAGCCCAGTGTAGGCTTCACATAGGTAGCCCAGTGTAGGCTTCACACAGGCAGCCCAGTGTAGACTTCACACAGACAGCCCAGTGTAGGCTTCACACAGGCAGCCCAGTGTAGGCTTCACATAGGTAGCCCAGTGTAGGCTTCACACAGGCAGCCCAGTGTAGACTTCACACAGGCAGCCCAGTGTAGGCTTCACAGAGGCAGCCCAGTGTAGGCTTCACACAGGCAGCCCAGTGTAGGCTTCACATAGGTAGCCCAGAGTAGGCTTTACACAGGTAGCCCAGTGTAGGCTTTACATAGGTAGCCCAGTGTAGGCTTCACACAGACAGCCCAGTGTAGGCCTCACACAGGCAGCCCAGTGTAGGCTTCACACAGGCATCCCAGTGTAGGCTTTACACAGGTAGCTTAGTGTAGGCTTTACACAGGTAGCCCAGGGTAGCCTTCACACTAGAGCCTCTTGTTTCCTTGCTCGATGAGAACACGCTTCATTTGTGATTTCAGTTTACAAGCCACGCAAGAGGAGAAATAACGCTTTGCGTTCTGGGATATTTTTTTTGCAGTGTGCATTTGTGCACGCTTCAAAAGATACACCGCTGAATAACTCTTCCACTACTTATAAATCGACAAAGCATTCAATTTCGCCCCGTCCCCAATCCCAAAAAAAAAGAAGAAGAAAAAAAAAAAAAAAGCCCGCCAGATTTCACGTTACAAGTCTTTACAAGTGTTTTTCTGAATTACCAGAGTAGTTACGCGCTATAATTTCTGCCGAATTCCGCAAGTCATCAACGTAATTAGCTTTAATTAGCTTGCGTTCTCATCAAAGAAGAAACACATCAGATTGTATTTTGCTCCGGTAATCTTAGCGTATTAGGCGCTAAGACAATTTGCTTGGCTGCTTTTCACCTGTTAATAAAATAGATGCAACAATTTCAACGTGCTGATTGGCCGAGAGGACGTCATTTAATTCCAAATATGAAGTTAAAGATATGAAGTTAAATTTGTGTGTGTATATTATTAACAAGTAATCAAATGATTTCGAGTGCTCATTTAGTCCAAGTTGCACTCGTTACCATTTGATTACCTAAACTTATTACATAATTTGCGCCTAAAATGCAGTGAGGTTTGAGCTCGAGGTAAGACAAGGTTACCTTCAACCTTGCTCATAAGCAAAGGCCGGGGACTGGGCACTGCTGTCTGTTACCAGGTATGTAGTAGTTTCCGCGCGCTAAGATTCGCGCGACGGCTTCGAGTTATCGTAACTGCGTAAGTGCTCGCGTTTAAAGTTAAGCGTAAGCAGTAACGACTCCTAGAGAATTATCACGTAAGGTTGCAACCGTTTGGAATTAACGAAATATACCTTTTCCAGCACTGTCGCAAACTTAAGATAGTCATGACAAGGCTGGCAGCGAGGGGTTGAAGGCAGTCTTGAGGAAAAAGCAGATACGAACCTCTCTCAAGTGACTTCAAAAAAGTAATCCTAAGGTACGGTCATTTTTGGGCGTTTCCTTACAAATTGTGTGAATACGCGGGCTTCGGGCTTTCAATACACTAAAAACCCGCAACTAAGGACCTACATTTTAGGGAATTAGCCGTAACAGGTTCTTATATAACACAATTTTAGGCTACTTAGATTCTTAAAATAGGTTCTTTATTCTGTGGTGATCTTCATATTGCTGTGTAAATTTACATAATGTCTTGCACTCTTTTTGTCAAAAAAGGAAAACTCATTTGCACAGTAAAGAGAATCTGCATTTTTTCTTCAAATAGGATTCTTGCACTGCAGCTGTAATGTACTAATATGATTTAAGAAAATAAGAACCTGTTTTCAATTTTTAGGCTAAATAGGTTATTGTTTATAATAATGTTGAAAATTAATGATTGTACAATCTGTGTTGGCACGACAGATATCAAGCCTCTGTCTGAAGTGCGCAATCTAGGCTCCTGGTTTGACTGTAATTTTTCTATGTCGACTCATATCTCTAAGTCTTGTAGTGCGGCTTTTTTCTGGTTACACAATATTAAGCGAATTAGCAAATTTCTATCAAGAGATAAATTAGAAACGGTTTTGCACGCGTTCGTTACCAGTAGAATTGATTATTGTAATGGACTTCTCTATGGACTACCAGACTGTGAAATTGCTAAATTGCAGAGAGTGCAGAACGCTGCGGCTCGCCTGCTAACTTCGAGTCGCAAATATGATCATATTACGCCTGTTTTACAAGAATTACACTGGCTGCCAGTTAGATATAGAATTCATTTTAAAATTTTACTTTTAACTTTTAAGGCTCTCAATGGCATGGCGCCAGCTTATATTAGTGATTTAATTAATGTAAGAAAGCACGCACGCTATTCACTGCGCTCTATAAATTCAGGCACGCTTCTTTTGCACCCAGCAGGGAAAATGAAGAAGTCTTTTGGTGACAGGTCTTTTAGTGTAGCTGCGCCTACACTTTGGAATGCGCTTCCATCTTGCCTGCGGAATATTAGTTCTATTCTTATTTTTAAATCTCGTCTTAAAACATATCTTTTTAAATTAGCTTTTAGCCTTTAGATCTCGTTATTAATATGTATATATTCAGTATATTTTAAGGTTTTAATATTGTATATGTAATGCGCCTTTAATCATTTCCATGCTAAAAGGCGCAGTATAAATTAATAAAATTATTATTAATTATTATTATTATTATAGAGGGTATAAAATCCAAATTTTAGGCTAACAAGTTCTTAATTTTCAGGTTCTTAGTTGCGGGTTTTTACTGTAGCGGATAATGTGGGAAGAATGTCGCAGCAAAGTCGAGAAACGTTTCAAGTATAAATAGATATGCGTTTGCATTGCGGCTAGAAACGTAATGAAATATTTAACCTGGAAGTATTAAAGCAAAACGTGGAGAAGGTCGAATTTTTAATGCATAAAATTGTCGCCCCCTTTAATCCATGAAGTTTAGGTGCGACATAACTTTGTTTGCTAAAACGTACATTATCAGGTAGCATCAAGAGAGAATGAGGTATCATTCTCTCTTGGTAGCATGCAATCTGTTTTCGGTGTTTTTGTGGTCCATGTCAGATCTCAGCCAGTCTATATTTACAACGGATAAACCCAATAAAAACCGAGTGAATAATAGCTTCAGGGGCGGATCCAGGACTTTTTAACGGGGGAGCTGACTGATATCAATCGGCCACCAAATATTTACAACGTCTACCCCAAAGCATTGCAATGGTCCTTATGCAAGTTTACGCAGTCAGACGAGCAAATTCCACTACCAAGCCTCGTTTTGAAATTGCAAATTTGCATGGTTTTGAATTAAATTGTTTGTTTTGTTCTAATGGGGGGAGGTTGTGCCAAGCCACCCAATCAACCCCCCCCCCCTTGATCCGTCCCTGAACTTTCAGATTGCTTCTATTTCGGCTCCATTTTCCCTCTTTTTCGGTTTTACTGAATATGATTTGTAGTACACATGCATTTGCCGTACAGTCATCAGAAAATGGTCCAATGATAGCCTTCAAGTTAAATTAGTTCGCTATCTTTGTCGCAAATGGAATCAGAAAAAAGAAGCTTTTGCAACTGTGCGTATGGCGACAAAATAAATGATCTCTTGATAATGGGCTCCTTAGTTACTGCAGCTCGCGTATTGAGAACAAAGAATGCTCACGAATTTACTATCATGGGGAGGAAATAATTCATATGGTCAATATTATTACTATTACTATTATTATTATTATCGTTATTATTATTTATTTTGCTACACTACAATAACATATAAAGAAAACAAGCCGAATAGAAGTAACGATGGCGAGAAGGCCTACATTGGACTATGTAGCTTATTGCTGGCGAGCCTTAGCGAGACAGCACACTATTTGAGAGGGTCAGCGGTGTTCCATATCATATAAGCGGTGAACATTCTCGATTTTTCGGATGTCAGATTCGGGGCATGCGCAGATTGGTGTTTTCGTTGTGTGACGTCACAATGATTTCTTCTGCACGTTTCACCACACTTCACGTCTTGCTGGCGGTTGACAACTTCGGAAGGGTTGATAGGTAGTGTTTTTTCCTTATTTCGATTGCCTACATGTTCTAAATGCCCGGGGAAGTATTCATCAAGATCACGATCAGTTTAGTGATGAATCGCGAGGACGACAGGAGGTTTTCATGAGTTTGTCTGGCCAATTCGGCAGTGGAGGTGTGAACAAATCGATTGCGTCTTGCTTCATGACCACTAATGAAAAGTTCTACGTCGCAGTTTTTTACAGCCAACTGCAAAAACTCTTTCAAGCAAATCACAAGGAACTCCATCTAGCCCTAACTGAAGACGAAATCGCCGATATTCATCTGGAGACAGACAAGATTAACGTGACATACAATTTGGCAGATAGAAACTGACTCGTATGACACTAATACATACCATCAAGGGCTAACAGTTAAAGTTACAGTTACAACAACAATTTATGCAACTGTTTTGTTCCCAGAATGAACTGGACTTCCTTATCGTTATTACCTTCATAAATTCACTTGTGCATGTAATATCTGAGAATTGTTAATACCAAGATCTTGCAGTTACAGTTACTCTTAAATGTCATCATGAATATATTAATTAAATTGTTCATTCGTTTCTTATACTGATGTTGCAGTTTCAATTGTAGTATTCAACAGTATTTCACACCCCTCACACTATATACACTTCTCTCGAACTCAGAACTTCCCTTTAACAGTAACACGATAATTGTAGAAATATTCCAAAAACACACTTTGAAAACATAACAAAGCGTTAGAGCATAAATAAACAGTTGCCACCATATCTCCTTCCAAATACCACCATCTTTTTACTACGGGAATATCCAGAGGATCTTGAACTAACCTAATTTTCTGCTTACCCCTCCTCTATTCCAAACCACTTCCCCTCGCCAGCACTCACTTTCACATTGAAATTTCTAGTATATACATATATTTAGGAATGAAGAAAGGGGCGAACTGAAGAGAAAGCTATGTAACAATCCGGGACGATCACGGTCTCGTTTCCAGACCCCTTCTATTTAGTTTTCACTTAAATTTCCCTGAACCGTTTGTGACGCAAGCAAAATTCGTTAAATGAGAGCAGTTAACGCGTGTCGCCACCGTGATGTAGACCCGTTAACTGTTTGCTGAAACGGCAACATGAAGATGGATCGTTCTTATAGTCAACGGACACGTACTTCCAGCGGAGCTATCTTACTTCAGTTAAGTGATATGTTTATACAAAGAATTTGCAGACAAGGACAACTTTCCTGAGAGGCCCACCAAGCACAAAACAAAAGCGAACAAAATGAGCTGTGAAGAGTTTCTTGAACTGTGGTAGCCAAGTTTGGAAAACTCCTTTTTTCCTGTATTTAAAGAGGTAATCGTCATTCTGACTGTCAAATTGAATCTGAAAAAAAAGTATGACTAGAATGGCAAAAGCAGAACGCAAATTTGTTTTCGTCATTTTTGAAACCACTTTTTATACACTAATACTCAGTAACACAAGTATCATTTCTTCCAAATTATCAAACATGTTAAGTTCTGTTCACACGATCGATTTATTGGGCGATTTGTTGCACGTCAAAAAGGCGATTTTTGTACAACTTCAAAATGGCCAGAGTAAATGACGTGCGACAGACTTTTGGGTAGCAAAATAACTTCACGTCTGAACGTGTTGTGCTTGTGATTTTCGCTCACTTGTGCATACTGAAATCAAAAGTTGAACTCGAAACCGTATGAATACCTTTACTAATTGCATTAGGATTTAACTCAATAGCTTTGTTTAAAGATTTAATTTACTAGCAAAAACTGTTTACCCTACAATAGTGTTCTAAATAAAACAAGAAGACGCCTGAAGGCGTTTACGCGGGATGTGTTGGTTTAAAATTGCTGACGCAGTATGTTTTCTTGCTGATTGTGCGATCATGGATATCCATGGTGCAATCCAACCTGACTTGCACGGGATCCGAAGTTACAGCCAATATAAATCACACAATTTTTTCGGGACGGGATCGGGATACGGGAAAGTTAAAAAAACAAGGCAATTTTTGACTCCAAGACGACGAAAGGAATGCGTTACCGAATTTCATACGCTGGCTGACTACGTCATCCCGCTTAAAAAATTAAGGTTAACCGATTATTAAAACATTGGTTTTCGGCATACGAGGATTTTCACTGAGCCTTCGTTTCTTGAATATTATGACTGAAAAGTTTGTTTGAGCGATAAATCCCTTTCCTTTTTTTCAAAAAAGAGAAAGTCCGATGGCGGGCGTTATTAAGCATCCCTTGAGAAAAACGTAAGTATTTGATAGACATGAGCAAATAAAATCTGTTTCATGTTGCTGTAAGTACCAGAACTAGTTTCCGTGTGACAGGGGCCTAAAGGAAAATTTCACCCTCAAGGATTATTTAAACGTAGGTTTTTATATGCGATTGTGTTTTACTAATAAATGTTGTTTATCTTTTTTTGGCAAATGTTAAGCCGCTTACACACCAACTAAACTTGTATAGTTAAACTAGGTTTTGAAATTTCCACAGCAGCCTCCCAGTTTAATCTTTACACATAGTGATAAAAAGAGTGTAACAGTGATTCAATAGAAATAACTTTCAGTCAGTAGAGAATTTACGCTTGATTCCAAACCAGGTTTAACGAAACAGCTTTTAAACATCTTTAAGCTCAAATTATAGAGCATCTGCTAACCGAACTTAGGAGCACAGCAGAGACAGCGGTCTAACAGATCACTGAACCCGCGGTTCTGATACACGGATCTTCTTAGTGTAATTACGTTTCTTTAATCTTAATAGTTGTCTGTTAATTAACTAAGCTGTTTTAGGGTGGGAGCTATAAAGCAACGCCCCAGCCAACTCTTGCATATAGCAGACAGCTGAACGTTGTTCAACCTGTTTTACTTCATTGTAAATATCATATCTTAGATCTGGTTTCTTATTGGCTGTCCTGTAATAAGGGTACATCAGTTTGACCAAACCGATTAGTAGTTTCTTTTTGTCTTTTGATGCACCTTATTTTGAATAGTTCTTTGTCAAATGAGTGATAAGTAAGCTGTTTTCTAAGGTCCTCTTGACTTTTTCCTTTTTTGCTAAGGAAAAGTCAAGTGGGAGTTATAAAGCATCTTCAAAACGAACTCGCGTTAAAAGAGACACTTCAACATTTAGACTTGCATGCACGTTGTGCGCATGTGTCGAGTGCAACTTTGAAGTCTAGCTGTTTACTTGTTGTTGTGAAGTAAGACTGGAAACAATCAATAACTTAATTCGAGATCCAAACTACATCAACAATGATAAATTATCAAAAATTTAAGAAATAGAAAACATCTGAGCTCTGACAAACGTTTTTTGTAGAAAACGGCTGTTTAGTAAGTTGTTTTAAAAAGCATGTCTCGAATATACTCGAGAATCAGTTTAATCTATTTAGACAGCATTAAAATTACGCCTGTTTAATTTTGTTAACAATATGCATGCAAATATATTAACGCCCTGATCGGCTTAGACCACGTCCATTTATCCCAACTCCATTGCAGGAGGCTGTCCAGAAATTTGAAATCAGTTAAATTTTTGCATGTTTATTATTGACAAGTGATTAAATGTGAGTAATACATTCATGTCATATATATACCAAACATTTAAAGCATTGTAACTCTTCTGCTTTTCAAGATATCTTGCTGAAAAAATTAATATAAACAAAGCATCAAGTAAGAAACAACGTGTAGGAGTATAAGATTTTTTGCTGCAAACGTTTTTATGTAATTATCGATTGAAAACTCAAACAGGTCTGGAAGAACGGCTCCAAAATATAGGACATGAATGTATTACCTAAATGTGTTCAGGCTCAATTTGGAATAAACAAGTTCTCGTAAACTTTTCAAAGACAACAAATTACACTCGCCTTACGAGTGCTTATTTCTTCTAAATCTTGGGTTACCTTCATTAGTACCATTATTTCAATATAATTCCATAGTCTGTTAAAAAGTTAAGGCGAGAACTGGTTCTAGTGTGACTGCAGTCCAAAGAGACTTAAGCCTGACAAATTATTCAAACGTAGGTTTTTTCAGCCGAACCTTGTCTTCAGGTAACCGCGTATTATGTTTAGTGACATTTTTTCAGCAATTTAGTCAAAGGTGCCATAGCATAATTCAGCTGTTTTATAAATGCCTCTTGACCTTTATCTTTTTCATAAAGGAAAAAGTCAACATGGAGTTAATTAAGCATCTCCTAAACAAACTCGCTTATAAAGTAGACAGCATCCAATATGGAAATGGTCTTCACTGTAGGGGCGTTTGTTAAATGCTGATACGATGTTTTTTTTTGTCAAGTGAGCAATAAATAAGCTGCGTGAGAAATCCGCCTTAACGTAATGTTTTTAGGAACAGGAAAAGTCAATTGGGAGTTATGAAGAATCTCTATGTAGTTAACGGTTGAAAATTTAGCCTATTTTATGTTATTTCTGATATAATATCGGTTATTTATTTTTCTTACATGCGATTAGTGGTTTCGAGTGCAATTTGGAATAAATGAAGTACATTTTTTTAGGACTAAAAAAATTGCATGAGCCTGTATGGAGACTGAAAGTTGTCGCCTTTGAAGAATTTACCAGTGCTTATTTATACAAAATTGCACTCGAAATAATTTGACTACTTCTTAATGATATACATTCTTAAATCTAATTTCAAATTTCACCACTCAACTTCAACGTTTTGCACTGTTAGGGATTAATTAACGGGCTCTCAGCCAATCAGCGCGTTGAAATTTATGCATGCAAATCATGATTTACTGCACCTACGTTCCATGAATGAGAATACTTCGTTGTTTAAGTAATGCACCTATCAATGTTAAGCCGGCAGGGGGGGGGGGGGGAAGTCAGGGCATGGGGTGGGGATTTGATTGTCTTTGTTGGCTCTGGGGTAGGGCATTTGACTGACCTTGTTCTCCCGGGGGAGGGAATATTTGAATCTTTCTTTGCCAGCCTTGGGATATTTGACAGCGATGTGCAGCCCGGGGTGGGGAAATTTGGTTGCATTTGACTGGAATGATTTGCCCGTGGGCAGGGAATTTGACGGCAAATTTTTCAAAAATGTCAAATCCCCACCCCATGCCCTGACTCCCCCCCCCCCCGCCGGCTTAACATTGATAGGCGCATAAGTGATATGTATGCTGTTTTATAAATTCCTCTTGACTTTTCCCTTTTTACAATAGGAAAAGTAAAATGGGAGCTACAAGCAACTCTCCAACCAACGCTTGTATAAGTAGACTGCTTGACATTTAGCCTGCTTTATTTCATTGTAAGTATCAAATTCTAGAGTTCACTTCTTATTGGCTCTCCTGTAATAATGGTACAACAGTTTGACTAAACCCAGTAAAATCTTGGTTCTTTTTTTCACTGCACTTACTTATTTTGAATGCCAACAAATGGTTCTTTGTCAAATGGGTGATAAGTAAGCTGTTTTCTAATGTCCTCTTGACTTTTTCCTTTTTCACAAAGGGAAAGTCAAGTGGGAGTTACAAAGCATCTTCAAAACGAACTCACGTGTTTGTTATTAAGAATTGATTTATTTTATTGTAAATTCAATCATTTCATTTGATTTCTGTTTAGAACTTTCGTATAAAAGTCTGGAGATTGTACCTTGGTTGTTATATGTTGAAGTTATCGCTGTGCCTAGGTTTCTGGCAATTGGTCGTTTGGCAAATGGATGATAAGTAAACTGTTTTATGACGCCCTCGTAACCTTTCCTGATTTCAAACAACGCAACTCCAAGAGTGAGTTGCAAAGCACTTTTAAAGAGGGATTATTGTTAAACTCTGAGCAGTCTGTCGTCTTGCCTCTGATCCTCCTGCGCGCTGAAGTTAGCACAATAATTATGCAAATGAATTTTCTGGGAAAGCGAACAAGAAAATTACATTTGATTGACGAGAAGAGAATAAATCTCGTGAGGGCAAGGAGCGTCTGAGAACGAGTTTACTAACCCTGTTTGCTTGTTTGTGATTGGTGAGGTCAAGAACCCAATAAGTACTAGGCTCCTGATAAGTTACACGTCCATGTTCCTTGCAGTCGTTTCTATGCATTCAGATAGTTAAGTGGAGTGGTGAATGGGCGCGAAGAAAACCAGCGAAAACAATGGGGATCAAAGCTTCACATTCTAAATATATTTAGGAAAAATCTACTAGTATACTGATGCAAATGCAGCAATCTGATTGGCTGAGCAACGGCACATTATCAGCCATTATGGTTTACCTCCAAATTTTCTCCGATGCTTATTGGTTTAAATCGATCATGTGATGCGATAGCGCGCGTTCGTTTGCGGAGAGACACTATCAGCTCAAAGTGCCCTTCCGAGGAAAATACCCGGATGGATAGTAATTGTCCGTGAAAATTTTTATAAGTATGGCCACTCGCTTCGCCTAGGTCAGCGAAGAAGATGTATCTATCCTTGTCAGTGAGGTTGTACCGCCCAAAAACAAGGTACACATGGATAAACATTTGATTTGATCTGCATTTAGTGGGTTTTGACTGTTTTTTCAACTGGTGCGGGGAAGAAAATTTAGTAGTGAACAATAAAGACAATAGAGTGAATATGTCTCGAAACTATCGGTCTGATAGTTTTCCCTTGGAAATTTGATGTTCTGAAAAGTAGCATATTTGTTTATGTATTTGTTTTAAGAACATCAAATTTCCATTGTTTCTGTCGAGGAACTATCGGCTAATAGTTTCTCGCGGAAATTTGATGTTCTTAAGACAAGACGCCTTGGGGCGTTTCCGACTAATAACTGTTTAACCTCTTGGTAATACCGAAGATTAAGCCTTCTTGGCAAAATTACAGTCTTAAAAAGCTTAATTTGCCTCCAAGCTGGTGTACATTCTGTCGCCCTTGCCAACAAACCGGCCACCATGCCCTTGAAGAAATCAATAATTTATTCTTTAAATTCTTGTGGAGTGGACTATAATGATAAGCCGGATTATTTAAATGGAGGGTTAAGGATGATTGATATAAAATCCTTCAATATGAACCTTAAATCTGTTTGGGTGAAGAAAATACCTTGACCCAACAAACCAAGAAAAGTGGAAATTGGTTTTTAACTCTGAGCTACATTATTTTGGCGGACCTGCTGTTTTCAAGGGTAAACTTAACCAAGAAATTGGGTAAATCAAACGAATTGATTAAGTAAGTTATACCACCATAAGGTAAAAGGGAGGTGCTGACGTTTCGAGCGTTAGCCCTTCGTTGGAGCGAATAAATAAGCTATGAGCGAATGCTCCGACGAAGGGCTAACGCTCAAAACGTCAGCACCTCCCTTTTACCTTATGGTGGTATAACTTACTTAATCAATTCGTTTGATTTACCCAATTTCTTGTGTTTCAATTCCCCACCGACGCAGCACCAGTTTCTTTAGAAACTATCCCCACATCAAACTTAAGCAAGATGACTTTAGCCATATCAGCACATCGGACCTCTTTACGAAGGAAATTATGAAAATCTGGTCAGACATAAGATATGAAGCAAATATTCAATCTGACGACCATTACCTTTCAATGAGTCTGTGGCACAACTCTTTGATAAGAATACATAAAAACCAATATATTACAAGCCATGGTGTGCAAAGGGCATCCAAACAGTTGTACATTTGATGAAAGATTCTACCGCTTTTCTCTCGTTGTCTGAATTTAAAGATCGTTTCCACGGACTTATATCTGCATGCAATAAAACCTGTCAAAAAAACGACCAGAGAGCAGTCGGTTAATAATAACGCATTATTCAAACCCTTTCTAGAGAAATTCCTGCAAGCGAAAGAGCCTAACAGAAAAGCTTACAAGAAACTAATTGCTAACAAACAGACCCGCCCTAATAGAAGCCAAGGTAAATGGTTGCGGAATGTGAGTTAGATAATTATGATAATATTGCTTGGCAGTCTGTCTATCAATCTCCTTTCAGATGCACAAAAAATTCTAAATTAATCACTTTTCAGTTTAAATTACTGCATAGAAGACTAGCAACAAACAACTATTTGAAAAAAAATAAGTTTTAAGTTTCTGCAAAACTGAAGCTGAGAGTTTAATTCATCTTTTTTGGTCCTGTAGAATAACCTCCTGTTCCTGGGAAAGCTTTAATCAGTGGCTTTTAGCCAATCAGAAATTCAAGTTCTTGAGTTTAACTCCAGATTTCATATTAGACCTAAGAACGGATATTTTCAAGAATAAGCAGCACTACTTTTTTTTCTTAATCGCTAGGTATTTTATATAGGTAAATAAAACTCGCGAGCAACTCCCCAAAATAGAACATTTCTCGAGCCTTGTTGCTCTCTTCTCTTAAAACTGAACAAAATAACTCTCAATCCTCAATTTCACTGCATTGTATAGTAAAGGATAGCCATGTATTGTCTGGGTATTGTAAAGCTTCTCAAGTTTCTTTTTTTTTTGTCTAGTTTTGTTTAATGTTGATTGTAAAGTAATCTTGATATTATCAGTATTGTAAGTACTGTAAGTAACTCGTTGATTAAATAAAGAAAAAAAACAATTGAGCACTAACAGTTTATTTCTTAGTTTTCATTTTCGATCTAGAAAATAAATAAAGAAGTAAAAAGAATAAAAATGTGGCGATTGGGTCGACTGATTCCGGCTCACCATTACTTGGTTTTCGCCACTCCATCGAGCGTTACCTAAATGCTCCCATACAACAGAAATGATACCACACTTTTTTGTTTGAAAGTGAAGTCTATATTATAAAAGAAATGGTTCATAGCTAGCGTGCATCTATCGAGTTATTGTACTATATATATATATATATATAGTTGTTGCGGGAGAAAAAACACAAGCAAACTACAGGTTTATCCCTACAAGCCTGTTTCGTGGTTGCCCACTCATCAGGGGATATCCCCTGATGAGTGGGCAACCACGAAACAGGCTTGTAGGGATAAACCTGTAGTTTGTTTGTGTTTTTTCTCCCGCAACAACTACTTCGCTCTACGTTCACGTATTGAGCACTGTTTTACGATTAATCAACTTTTACACTTTATATATATATATATATATATATAGGCAATTGTGGAAAACGAGGACGGACAACTTCGAGCGAAAAAAAAAATATATATATATACAGTAAAAAATCTAAAAAAAGTTTAAAAATTTAATAAAAATAGACGTTTCGGTCAATGACCTTCATCAGTTGCAGTGCAAGTGAATAAGAAATTACAATGTCCTTAAATAGGTTTACAGTATAAAAGATGACATAATATAACAAAGATGATTACATAACAGGGCGTGGTAACACATGAAAATGAAAAAATTAACCAATGATAAACAATCGGTGATTACTAAGCGAGAAACTATGACAATGCGATACAAAACTCAAGAAACGCAAACCAAATATGAATAAATAATCGGATATAATACAAAAAGATTAATGTTAAAAAACTATAACATGATTCGTCAAGTCAGCCAAAAGTGTGAAGGGACCCGCATGTAAAATATTCACAGTATTCATAAAAGGCCATCCTAGGAAAAACTTGTAATAAAAACCCCAAACAAAGCCCTTGAAGCTATGCCGCGGCAAGGCACAACAGGCGCCCTGAACAGGGCCCTTAAACAACAATAATGTAATAAATTCCCCGATGGGGGCCCCTGAGAAAACCTTGCACTAACAAAGCTAACAAGATCCAAGGTCAGGGCCTTTGAACACCTGAACTAAGATAACCGCCAAATTAGCAAGTTATTTTTACGCTAGTTGTAGTTTATTCTTTTTTTCGAGTGGAATTCCTGACGTTTATTCAAGCCAAAAGGTGCCAGAGAGAACAACTGTGCGCTCCAATATGCCTCTTTAGTGATTAAAAGCTTTTCGATGTTACTTGTATTGTTTGCATTTATCTGCACTTGATCAATACACTGGAAAGAAAAATCGTTTAAGTCGTGCGGTGTTCTGTTGAAATGAACCGCTACCTCACAAGTCTTTTTCTTGGTCAGCATGGCAGACTTGTGGTTGCGAAATCTAACTCTAAAATCTGTTGTTGTAGAACCAATGTATTGTAAGTTACATTTCTTACACGAAGCCAAATAAATGACATTTTTTGAATCACAAGAAAGTTTCGATCGTATCCTTGATGAAAGATGGCAACTTACGAGCCAACGGTTGCAAGTAAAATTCACTGAAGGCTGAAAGATTTTCTATAGCCGTACCACAACACGATGTGATAAGCCTGAGTGGGTTCCCTGCTTTGTGGGTTTTAATATTACCGAAGGCGACCCCTGGTTTGGCTTTTTTGTTAATTATCCAATTAGCTAATTGGTCTGAAATTTCACCTTTTCTGACCCATTTGTTGCACCAACTCTCAACTACAGCTAAATGCCTATATGTAGGATCTTCCTGTAAGGATTTATAATGGAGCTGGTTATGAAGCTGGCCAAACATTTTATCTTCGTATTCCCCTTTATCAATTAAGACGAAACGAGAACCCTTATCTTGTATACGAATTACTACATCAGAATTTCTAAATTGCTTTAACGCTACCCGTTCCCCTTTGGTTAAATTATCTCTAGCTGATTTAATGTTACGCGGGTTTATCAAATCACGCCTAACGCTAGCTAGAAAAAGTTCAAGTTCTGGATACCTTGATGGCGGTGGCTTCCATTTCTTTTCCTTTGGAACTTGAGGATGGTGACTAGGTGGTTCTTGGCTATCCTCAGGATTGCCTTCAATAGTAAGTAAGTAAGTAACGGCTTTATTTAACGAGGGTAGTACATAATAGTACAAAAGTACTAACAAACTTGTAGCCCTCACAATGAAAAATACTGCTGTCCGCAAGCGGGCTTCAAAAGCTTCCAAATCATCATATACACGCTGCCAATCAACATCTTTTGGCATGGGGCAGAAAGATGGTCCTTTCTTGAGTAGATTGGTTTGGTCATGATTGATGGACTGGCTTGAAAGGTTGATGGGATTCAACTGATGTGAATCGTTAGCAGTCGTTGTAACAGGCCTCCTGCGCTTTCGACGAAAAAGTTTTCGTTTCCTCAGTAGCCTGTGTAACCCGTGGAAACGACGGTTTTGTGTGGCAGTTATAGTGGGTGGATCTTTGGTGTTACTGGATGAAAGTAATTCCTGATCTAACGGAATTGTTTTTAACAACTTTCTTTGCTCGCGTTCTTTCAAAATGCGAAGTAGGTTGAAATTTTCCGTTTTCCGGACCATTCCAGATATAGTTCGCAGAGCCAGAATTAATGTTTAACAACTTTCTTTGCTCGCGTTCTTTCAAAATGCGAAGTAGGTTGAAATTTTCCGTTTTCAGACCATTCCAGATATAGTTCGCATAGTTCGCATAGTTCGCAATACAAGTAACATCGAAAAGCTTTTAATCACTAAAGAGGCATATTGGAGCGCACAGTTGTTCTCTCTGGCACCTTTTGGCTTGAATAAACGTCAGGAATTCCACTCGAAAAAAAGAATAAACTACAACTAGCGTAAAAATAACTTGCTAATTTGGCGGTTATCTTAGTTCAGGTGTTCAAAGGCCCTGACCTTGGATCTTGTTAGCTTTGTTAGTGCAAGGTTTTCTCAGGGGCCCCCATCGGGGAATTTATTACATTATTGTTGTTTAAGGGCCCTGTTCAGGGCGCCTGTTGTGCCTTGCCGCGGCATAGCTTCAAGGGCTTTGTTTGGGGTTTTTATTACAAGTTTTTCCTAGGATGGCCTTTTATGAATACTGTGAATATTTTACATGCGGGTCCCTTCACACTTTTGGCTGACTTGACGAATCATGTTATAGTTTTTTAACATTAATCTTTTTGTATTATATCCGATTATTTATTCATATTTGGTTTGCGTTTCTTGAGTTTTGTATCGCATTGTCATAGTTTCTCGCTTAGTAATCACCGATTGTTTATCATTGGTTAATTTTTTCATTTTCATGTGTTACCACGCCCTGTTATGTAATCATCTTTGTTATATTATGTCATCTTTTATACTGTAAACCTATTTAAGGACATTGTAATTTCTTATTCACTTGCACTGCAACTGATGAAGGTCATTGACCGAAACGTCTATTTTTATTAAATTTTTAAACTTTTTTTAGATTTTTTACTGTATATATATATATTTTTTTTTTCGCTCGAAGTTGTCCGTCCTCGTTTTCCACAATTGCCTACAAATTTCATTACTCGAGGTTTGGACTACGAATCCTTTTGGATCCTTCTGGCGTGTGGCATCCCTGTTGGCTCGAAGCATCATAACTTTTTATATATATATATATATATATATATATATAGGGATATAGGATATTTATAGGGATAAACCTGTAGTTTGTTTGTGTTTTTTCTCCCGCAACAACTACTTCGCTCTACGTTCACGTATTGAGCACTGTTTTACGATTAATCAACTTTTACACTTTATATATATATATATATATATATAGGGATATAGGATATTTATAGGGATAAACCTGTAGTTTGTTTGTGTTTTTTCTCCCGCAACAACTATATATATATATATATATATATAGGCAATTGTGGAAAACGAGGACGGACAACTTCGAGCGAAAAAAAAAAAAATATATATATATACAGTAAAAAATCTAAAAAAAGTTTAAAAATTTAATAAAAATAGACGTTTCGGTCAATGACCTTCATCAGTTGCAGTGCCTTTTTTTTTTTTTTTTTTTTTTCTTTGCTCGCGTTCTTTCAAAATGCGAAGTAGGTTGAAATTTTCCGTTTTCAGACCATTCCAGATATAGTTCGCAGAGCCAGAATTAATGGCTGAAAAGATTTGTTCCCTACAGGATTGGAGCTCTCGTTGTAGACAATCGACTTTGTTCCGCGAGGCTAGTAAGACAGCAACGCAAAGTTCCCTTGACGTTCGTTGGAGTGAAAGCTTACAAAGCTTCACGAGGTCAACATCATCGACGTTGAGTGCCAAATTAAAATTCAAACTAAAACCAGCCGGGATGACATTGTTATCCAAGCAGTTCGTAAGAAAAGTACAATGGTGTTGGTATCTGGACAGTTTGTCCCAGACACGTGCTGCTTGTGCTACCGTGGAATTAAGTAATGGCATCTCTGGATCAACTTGGGCAGATGATTCACAGGCGGACGAAAGCTGGATACAAGGTATTAATAAAAAGTTATGATGCTTCGAGCCAACAGGGATGCCACACGCCAGAAGGATCCAAAAGGATTCGTAGTCCAAACCTCGAGTAATGAAATTTGTAGGCAATTGTGGAAAACGAGGACGGACAACTTCGAGCGAAAAAAAAAAAAATATATATATACAGTAAAAAATCTAAAAAAAGTTTAAAAATTTAATAAAAATAGACGTTTCGGTCAATGACCTTCATCAGTTGCAGTGCCTATATATATATATATATATATATATATATATATATAGTTGTTGCGGGAGAAAAAACACAAACAAACTACAGGTTTATCCCTACAAGCCTGTTTCGTGGTTGCCCACTCATCAGGGATATCCCCTGATGAGTGGGCAATCACGAAACAGGCTTGTAGGGATAAACCTGTAGTTTGTTTGTGTTTTTTCTCCCGCAACAACTACTTCGCTCTACGTTCACGTATTGAGCACTGTTTTACGATTAATCAACTTTTACACTTATACAGATATATATATATATATATATCTACTAGAGTAGCACTCAGCTTCGCTTCGTGCTACTCTTACGCATTTTTCATGTTTATCAACCTCCCGCGTGCACAACAACTCGATAGATGAACGCTACCTATGAACCATTTCTTAAGTGTTTTCAAGTGTTTTAGGCTGTGTAAGTGTCTTGAGAATTTAAGATTGATTCACGCTCCGGGCCACGGTACAGCTGATGTTACACTTTTGCTCCGAGTTCCATGCGGTAGGTTTAAAAGGATTCTTTTCCCCACCTCCTAAAATTTCTAAAACAAGCTACAGTTTCGCTTCTTGACGTCGAGTCTGAACTCTAAAAAGGTGGGAGTCAGCTTGGAAATCGTGCAAATGGCTAAAAATATAATTTGCCACGCATGAATTATAGATGCTTTGATGACGCAGTAGCATCGCACTTGCTCTTCAATCTGTTGTTTCGCAAGCACTCGAGTTCAAATCTCGGAAGATGATGTCTTATTCTCTTGTCTTGTTCTCTAAATACACGAACACGTCCCGCGCGATGCGAAAAACGTTGAAAAAACGTGTCGGTTTGTATGTCATTACGATGAAAAAAAATTTCAAGCAACCCTATTGGTCCCCTTTGCAATTTCCGCTTGCAATGAATCCGCCGGTTTTTCACCGTGGTGTACCACAGGCATCCCACGGAACTAGACATCAAATTTCAGCCGAAAGTTCCTCGAAACTGAACACTCTATTGGTTAGAGTGCAGCACTTGGTTGAAGATCGTTTTCAAAATGGCCACGTCTTCGCGCTTTAGCGAAGTTTCGCAGGAAGATTTAGTACTTTGGTATTTTTTTTCACCGACACTCGATTCGTTTATGATTTTTTTTACTAAAACAGTTAGATTTCCATGAGGTTATAATACATTCGGCATTCTGGGTCATCAACTATCACCCGATAGAAATCGCGAGCTCATAATCTGATTGTTTAATAGATAATACATTATAACATCTTCTGAATATATTATACTAAGGGATACATGAAGAACCTAAGCCCAGAGCCCGCGTTCCGTACCGCTGTTCAAGAGGATGAGGTACTCTGTGAACGAGATTGCCCGTCTTATCGCCTCATAAGGGGCAATTTAAACATTGCAAAATGGGAGGCAGGAATTTCATAAGTAGAAAAAGATAAAAAGCTTCGTGAAGACGATTCCACAAATAGTCTGCTTACTTGTTGAGGACAATGGACAGGTTTAAAGTTGGTACATTGTCTTTGGTACCACAATGAATACAGCTTAACTGCTGGGTTTTATACCAAAGAGAAACTTAAAACCACACTTTATAGAATTTGAGAACGACACTATTCAGTAGTATTTCAAAGAATGGTTCCAAACAGGTTAGCGTGGTTTTATCCAAAGATGAAAAATGAAGAATTAAACTATAAAGTAAAACAAACAGTACCACAGTTGTCAACTGCAAAGAAGCCTTCCAAAGAAAGGACACACGGCATGGTTTGAGCCAAAGATGAAAAGTTGAAAGCATTTGTAAAACAAATAGTATCAAAATGCAGTACAGTACTATTAAGTCGCTTTCGAAACGGTTTACACAGCATGGTATCACTCATAGACGATTGGGTCAGCACCACACCGTACAGTGAAAATGACTTTAAAGAGAATACTTCCTCTGTTTTGACTAATCTCAGAATATATCAGAATACATCAAAATAGCTCACAAAGAACTGGTTAAAACAAAACCTTGATGGCGCCAGCACGGAAGGAGAGATCATGCCTCTTATAAAGCAGACTAAACAGTGCAGGTTTCACGTTGATAACTTTCCCTGCACACCCCCTCAGTCTTCTTAATTAATCAAAATAAAACCATAAAAATTCAAACAAGATAACATTTTTGCTTTCCAACAATGAGCAATATCTAGGCAATTTGTTAAGAGAACACGGCCGTAATGTCGAAGCGAATAGAAAGAAAAAAAAATTCTCTTAAACAGGCTAATCTTCTTGATGAAGAAGCAATTTCAAATGGACTGTGTATTTGCCCCTAAGGGCAAAGTAAATTATAAAACG
This sequence comes from Ricordea florida, assembly GCA_949710005.1. Lineage (NCBI taxonomy): Eukaryota > Metazoa > Cnidaria > Anthozoa > Corallimorpharia > Ricordeidae > Ricordea > Ricordea florida. The sequence continues at coordinate 16,424,494 of OX453272.1, forward strand.
TGCTAATGAAAGCGATTTTTGGGAACATTGCTGTTTCATTATTTATGTTGTGTTTACAGTGCCACTCAAACCGGGTTTGAGTTAGGCGTCGAAGTACCTGACGATAGCCGGCTAACGCCAAATTCAATCTTTTAATTATAAATTAGTGGCGGTTTTTCTATCGTTTTTTCAGAGTCAATTTGTTAGCAATAAGAAGTCTTCTGTCTTGCTATATTTCGAGGGACTGCTGGCTTTGTATGAATGGTTACGTCCGGAGAAAAATAGGCTAAAATGCTGCAGGCAAGAAAAGACAAATTTACTGAGTGTACTAATTAAAGAGTGGGTCTCTAAGGAGGCAAACCGCTCTATAATGACCTTAATTGTCCTGATAAGAGTGGGAACAAACATGTAACTATGTTTTCTCAGCAAATTGCAGTGACATTTTTTTTATCGAGAAAAGAAACTCTTTTTAGCGGGAAAAATCGACGATTCCACACGGTTAACGGGAATTATACAATAAGGACCGCTTTCAAAATAAACAACACAATTTAGTCCAGTTTTCAAAAAGTAATGTTTAAATTTACCCGCAGAGTTTCTGGCAATTGCCAAATTTCAAAACATGATAATTAACCGCGGTTTACTGTAGAATAGCACGCATCACTGTCAGCCGAAACCCTATTTTTACGTATGCTACAAATACTTTTTTCACTCAAAAAAGTCTTAAAATCAACTAAGCAGGTAATAGAATATCATGGAAAACGACACGAATTTCTGAGAAAATAAGTAACGTTTGAGTGATGAGTTCAGCATTTACTGGGTCTTTGTTGACATTTATAGAAATTATCGCCAGCATCAAGCTAGACAATTCATATAAACACAGATGGCTAAAGATGGCGGCGCGAGCTAGGTTCCCAAGGATTCACGATCAGTTTATAACACCTGCAGGCTGAAAATAGAGTGTGAAAATAAACAGACGCCCAAAACAAGCGAATAAATTGCCGTGCTGCTACGCCAATACAAGAAGGAAAAGAGGACTTGTAATATAGTTGGGGAAAGGCCGAAACAGGAACGTGCTACACTGAAACTTGATTATTTATTTATGAGTTGAAACTGGAATGATTTGTCAACAACATAGCTGGTTTACCACTATACATGAACAAATAAAGAATAAACCCTAGGTGTGATTGGCTCAATTCCCGAACCAGAAAACCTCAAATGCTTCATACAAGTCTCGTGAGTGATGGGTGCTGGAGTTCGTGCGTCAGCTTATATTGGTCGCTTTTGACTTCGCAATTTAAAACGCGATTCTTAGGGCGTATCTGGTCGTTCATAGCTATTCGGCAACTTGGCCAATTGGGCGGGAAATAGCAAAAACAATTTTCCCAGAGAGCGTTTAGAAGAATCGCTTTTTAAGAATATATTGGAATACTTGACTTTAAAGATAAATTCCGTAAAGCAAACATGAAAATGCTATAGATTGGTCATCTACGTTTTGTTTGTCTTCTGCTAGTAAAGTATGCTTCGCAAATAGCACTTCGATGTCGTCCTAGTTTGGAACACATCACTCGTCGACGAGACGCTTTAGCGCTGTCTTTTGAGTCCTGCAAAAAAAGAAGAACAAAGACAGTTTAAGTTCGAAAGTTCTTGAAAAACGGGAAAGTAAAAAGTATAGACATAATTTGGCTGTAGCCAGAGGAGTCCGCTGTCACAGCTTTCATCTTGGCAACTACAACACACAAGCACAACCATTACATAACCGTTGTTGCACTTTTAATCTATTAAAATAACAAGGCACGTAATCATTTAGGACCGACGCTCGGCTCCAAAGGCAGGAATAGTTTGACCAACTCCGACGAAAAAACTAAACTGCCCAGGAGGCATCGAAAACTGCACGTTGCACTCCATGGCGCCGCCCAATGACGCTAACATAAGAAAACTACGGTTTGAACTGACAAGTATTGTGGGGATAGTTTCTAAAGAAACTGGTGCTGCGTCGGTGGGAAATTGAAACACAAGAAATTGGGTAAATCAAACGAGTTGATTAAGTAAGTTGTACCACCGTATGGTAAAAGGGAGGTGCTGACGTTTCGAGCGTTAGCCCTTCGTCGGAGCGAATGACGAAGGGCTAACGCTCGAAACGTCAGCACCTCCCTTTTACCTTACGGTGGTATAACTTACTTAATCAACTCGTTTGATTTAGCCAATTTCTACGGTTTGAACTGTTTGACTCCGGCAGCGAAAGTAAAAGATCCGAACAGGTTAATCCAGGCTTCGATACCACTCTAGAAATAGCAAGAAATATCATAAGAAACGAGTTAAAAGAAGCATTCAAGCAACACTATTCTTTATATACAGTAAACCGATTAACTCTAACAGCCACGATACCTCGCTAGGTAGACAGCCGAATATGACAACATCGGACTCTTAAAAATTCAACGTTACAAACTGTACACGTAAGCAAAGTCAACTAATACTTCCAACAGTAACACGCGATACGTTTTACTGCTAAACCTGTAGTCACATTTCGAGCAATACAAAGAGGTCCTTAACATTTTGTTTCCGGATCATTCCATGCAATTGATCATCGTTGACAAAGTATCTAACTGTTCCCGCACGTGGTGTATATTTCGTTCTTCAAATCCGTGGATATTACAGCCCATTTTCTAGCTTTGACACCTCTCATAGTAAATAGGTTCCAATTCAACTAAAAATCAAAGATGGACCACCGATCAGTTCAGCTTTCTTTGGAAATATGTTTGGCATAAGCTAAGCCGAGAACGTAACTCCTGAATAAAAATTAGTTTTATAACATATTCCTTTTCTCTACGCTTGGCGGTGAATAGTCCACACTTGATATCACAAACCGGCTCCAGTTCAGGTTTCTAGTTATTTTTACTTATTTTAAACTGTGTTGGTACAAGCTTAACTGAGTATTTCAAAAAGCAAGGGGCGATACCGCTAAACAAACACGAGGCTAGTGCAAGAAATTAATACTAACAAAGAATGGAATTTTTCAACAGAAATTTAGGTTTGAATTGCTACTTTCGAGAGCATGAATTCCAAATTGCCATACCAAGTCGTTCATATTAAAGAAATAGAGTTAAACAAAATCGTGGCATATAAAGAGGAAACACGCTAGCACGCACGCTAACCTTCCGAGTGTACATATTTTGCCACGATTTTTGTTTGTGACATTTTCTTTAAAAAATAAGCATATATGAAACTATATGAGTAGAACGAACGAGCAGCCGAGAAACAAGTTGAAATAACTGGTAAAAAAAAACGTGCATATATCTAGACTGAATGAAAAAAAAAATTACAAAAAGAATTAAGAAAGAAAATCTGACAACAACAACAAAAGAAATAGTAGTAACGGCGGTACAGAACAGAATGGATAGAAAAATGGCTCCCAACGAATCTGTATGCGTTGTAACGTATTCCTTATGAAAACTACGCACACGTGGAAAGAAAGATACAGGGCGTTTTGCGCGAAATTTCACGTGGCGTTCGCGTTACTAAGCATTATTGTTAAGAGCTGTTTCAGATATTTAAGGTGGCACCGCACCTGTAGATTTCGAAGCTGAAATAAAGTGACTTTGTAGCATCCAACGATCCGTACTTTATGAACCAAACATTAGACGGAGAGAAATTACTCCTTTGAATACGATATCGCCATATCTGAAGGACAAGACGCAGCAGTATATTATTACCTTGGTAACGTGTCTGCTAGGATTGAAGGGCATCAATTAATACCACCATTGTAAAGGGTAGGAAAAGTATGAAGTGTTTCCAAATGAACGGTCATTGTGACCTCTTAAGAAAAAAACAAGCAGAAAAAGGCAAGCATAAAGGGCGTTGGTCATTTACAACAATGGAGGACCTTAGTGTATTAAGAACATTGCTGAATTTGAACAGTTCACACTGCGACATATCAGTTTGCTTAGTTAGAGAAAACGCAAAACGCACAAGAAAATACCCAAAGAGAACGACTGCAAGAGATTCTCTTGAACAACTCCCACCCTTTTTACGTTACATTTCAAGATTCCAAGGCAGAGGAATAGAAACCCTGGCATGCTCATCCCCTAAATGGTATCACATTTCAAACGATCATGATCAGCAAGATAAAAAGACTAATGTAGGCGGCGAATAGGTTACTTATCAAACACACCGAAACCTAATGTTTTCAAAAACTGGTTGGAAAGGGAACACATACAAAAGTTAATTAATATTCACCAATAATGGTTTCGAACGACCCCGAACCCAGAACAGTTGAAGGAAGAAAATTGCACGATCTATTATGCTCATTGTCATTACAGCTGCATATAAATATTTTCCCATTTGGCGCTAAGATAACGAAAAAGGACTGACAAATTCATGAGTAAACAGCTTTTTCGGTTTCTTTCAAAATTACGCGTGGTTGTAATTCCCACAAAGAAACAACAAAATTTAAACAAACAAAGTCATTTCCATCCAAAAATCAACTTCAACAGCAACACTGAAAGCCCACACAAAGCAAACGAACAAAAGGACTACCTTGTAACTTTGCATCAGTGTAACTAGGGAAACTAAACTTCAGATGAACAATGCTTGCCTTATCCCTGTTGTCCGTTATAATAAGAGAAAGAAAGAGATATCTATATCACAAACTAATTAAGCAGTCGTTCGCTGTGACAGATTTGATGTGATGCGATAACCGAAGGACACCCTCGAGAGCAGGAAGAAATTGGACAATTTCCTCTCATTTCGGGTCAGGGAATTTCTTGAAAAAACAAACGGCAAGAAGTTCATTACATTAATCGACAAGAAAAAAAAACGTAAAACAAAGGCAAATTTCTAGACCTACTGTTGCTGTGAAAAGAGAAAAACTTAAAGGAGGTGTGAATTCCATACATATTCCTTACTGTTCTTGAAGTTGTGTTGCAAATTGCCCATGTAAACAATGCTAATTGAGCTATACGCAGCCAATAACTCGCGCCAAGAAACCCTTAAGACATATTACAGTGCAAAAGCTACTTTAAAAACAACTAATAGTTTACAACCGACCAGTAGAGTCAGCGAGAGATCAAGATTTTTCCAGGCATGCACGGGGAACCTATTCAGCATTTCTAAATTTCAAGAATCTCTTTCAATGGAAAAGGCAGTCGTAACAACAAAAAATTATAACAGGAATAGAATTTTGTAACTTTGCCTTCACAATAGCTAGTAGAGTTAGCTACAAAAACATCAGAATATCCTGTGAGATAGGGCAGAAGACATAACGGCTAATTTATCATAATGGGGTCGGTGTTTAAGCATTTTCTCTAACAATACTGATTTCGCCTTTCACAAAAGAAAGCAGTTTGTAGCGTCTAATTCTCTCCAGAACAAGCGCTTTCGAGCCATCCATCACGATCGCATCGTTCTCTAAACAAAGACACGGTATATTGTTATAAAATGAGAACTGCAGTTAGCTTTCTGTTATTAGAGCTATCTGTGATAGAAAAAAAAAATTGTTATTGCCGTGCAAGGCAAAATTGTTTGTTATGATAGCTTCAGAAATTAGCGCAAGAGAATCTCGCGCTCCAAACCAAAATCGTCACGAACGTTTCGTTGTATTACCACAAAACTTCGGCCACAATCAAAATGAAATTAAAACAAAGTCGACTCCTGCGTTTTTGTTTGCAAAGCCCATGTCGAGGTGGGGTTTCCATGCTGGGAAAATAATTTATAGCTTAGCGGTTTGGCAAGTGTGGAAGGAAATAGACAATTGGCATGTCGCATACAACCGAAGTGTTCAAAAAAAAATATTACGTTATCTATCTTAGCACCCAACGGCCGTTTTAGCTTTCTGATCAAAGTTGTTTTTGGCTTAATTTGCCGTCTTTATTCCCAAACAAATAAAGCTTGTCGAGATATATTTTCATTTGGGTGATCAATAAGTTACAACGACTTACGAAGGAAATGAATAAAGAAAAAAAATTCTGCAGCATCGAGTTTATTGAAGTCACAACATAAATGAAGACTGTTTCGATTTTCGAACTACACGCAAAGTTAAAGCAGAACTGACATTGGATGAATCTTTAGTGTTACGATGAAATCAGTTCCAACATCACATTTAAATATCTTGCATGAATTTCACGACCGAACAAGCCTCGTGAATTCAGCGAGCAAATATTAAAACAAATAAATAGTATAAAATGGATATTTACATCCCCAGCTAAACACACTAATACGTGTCAATAGTGAAATACAGACAGCACGGCATCGAAGAAGCACTTAGGTCTGTAAACACACAAAACTACAAATTGAGCCTTACTTCTCACGAACATAAAAGGCATGTTCTTGTGTCTGTCATGAGACAGCCCTTCAAGTTGTGCCTTTTCGTTTAAACTTGCTGTCAATAAATGGTAAAAGGTTTGCCAGTGTCAAGGGGTTACATGGAAACCTGAAAAACCTCTCTACAATACTCGGCCGAGAGAAGACAACAAGATCGAGTTGCAATGTTTGTTGACTTACTGACTTCTTGCACTTTGGTACTTTAGAAACAGTAAGAAATAATTCTAAAACACACGAAATAACCTTACAAATAAAGAGCTAATAACAGCGACAATGAGACAAACATTTTGACACAAAACGGCTCCGTTTAGGGAAACACTCCTCTACATGTGAAATAAAAGCTACAATTCTACCACAAAGGCACGGAAGGAATTGAACAGCAACTAGAGCATGACCAACACAACAAATGTACAATTTTAGCCTCTTTTCTCAAAGCATGGTCATTTTTCCTTTTGAGTAGAAACAGTTCTCTAGGGCAGTAATTTTATGGTTAATACTCACGTTCAACTGCCCATGAGGCTGGCTGTATTCCGCGTGAAAAGCAAGAAAACAATGTTTAAAGCACGCAGCGTTCAAGACAAAATTTCATACATATTGAAATATAATTCGTCAACATTCAGTCATAGCGCTAAATTTTTGAGATCTCTGCATTGGAAATTTCCCCTCATTTTACATGCACGCTGGTTTCAGAATAATTGGACGTCGTGGACATAAACCTTTGTTTGGTCATAGAGATTTGGCGAGTAACAAAACGCATTAACTTGAAGCTATACCTTACCACTCTAATTATAAATCTGTCTTAAGGCTACCCTTTCTGTAATGAATTTTTGGTTTTAACAGGCGCAAGGTATACTCTACGACTAAACAAAATCGCCAACTGCAATATGTGAACAACTCCAGAAAGTAAAAAATAGGAAACTTAACAGGACTTTTGTCGAAGTCGCCGCAGCTACTGCGTTCTGAACCTAAACGGCCACAGACGATGACCAAGGATTCAAAAAAACCTTTTAATCCACCGAGCTAGTGAGCCGTGCTTTTGTTCCTGAGCCGCGTCTCCTTTAGTTAATTGAATTTTTCGTTCTACAGCTCAAAGAGTATTACAAAAGGCATTTATTTTTTACGCAGTCATATGTTAACCACCATGCATTCCAAAACCCCATTTGGTTTCGAGTTCTTCATATAATTGGCAAACTACTAAAGCCTTTGAAGCGCTAATATTTAGACGCTATCATGTATAGTGCTCACAGCAAACATCATATTATTTAGTAACGTCCAATCCATCTTTTAATTGGTACCTGTTGTCTATAAAATAACAGCCCTCTGTGACTAAATAACACCAGCGAAAGTGATGTTTTTTTTTTGTTTTACGGTTGGATTATTTTGAGAATGGACAATCGTCTTGTGCGTGGGGCTACAACTCTGTGCAATGAACTGAAAAGTGCTTTTCTCTCAAGCTATTTGCTTGGCTCAAACAACTGCAAAGTACTATCAAAAAGCTATTGTCTACGCTGGAATGCTTCGCGTCAGAAAACCTGCTTAAAAACATCAGAGCGGAAAATTATCGCTTTCTAGAAGGTCTCTCGCAGGAAAAAAGCTTTAAACAGATGGTTTGATCTTGAGATCGAATTTGATCCTTTTCCGTTCAAAACATCGATTTATTCTACGTTTCATTTTAATTTCACACGGAAAGCAATTATAATTTTCACAATGTGAAAAAGTCCACTGCTGTGCTGAGAACAAATATCAATTATAACTCGCCTGGACGGCAACCATATTTAATTCTAGCGAAGAACGAGAAGTAAGATGAAAAGGTCTTTTGTGCACCTCACAGGAGGAAAAATTTTTTCCCTTCAAACCCAGTGGGAACGCAGTTTCGCTGCGACCAGAAATGGCGGGGAAGCGTTAAAAGCTTTTCAAAGAGGCACTTTGGAAATGGACCCAAGAGGAAACCTATTGTTCCCGAACATAAAAGGCTCTTCCTGAATGTCCCTAGGGCAAGGAAAATTGGCATAAACAAAGTCCAAAGTTGCTTGAAAAATATCGTCCATCATTTAAGCTTTATGACTTGAGGAAATGAACAAGTCGACAAGTTATTAATTCTCGGTGTATTTCTCTTTCGGATTCGCTTTGTGGTTTACCTGTGGTGCTTTTGAATTGGAAATATCGAGCCGAGCAACACGGCAGAAATAGCACCGATGTAGGGAATCGTCACTAGCTTGCTAAACAAAGTAAAGCTAAAGTACAAATTTAATTTTCTGAGTAATAATAATCGCCAAAAAATGGGCTTCCGCCGATATGGAAAACTAACAAGGGTTCGGAATAGAAAAAGGCTATTTACTTACTCAATCAAGCCTTTCTAAGGAGAGTACATTTTTAATTTCGAAACACCTAACTCAGGAAAAGTAAATAAAATCAAAGGCATGCGCAGTAGAAACAATACACAACCCGACATTTTGAAAGCACTCGCTCAGCGTTCACATAACGAATTAAAATAAACTTGAATTCCTATCCCGTTTCAAAAACTTTCGCTTATTAGAGCCATCGAACGTCAAAGAAAAATAAGAAACGCTTTTATGAACACTTAAATGCAGGTTTCCCAAAGGCATTCAGCGAACATTTTATAACTAAAAACAAAGCACCTTTATATCGCCGTCCGTTCACACGGCAAATACAAACGAACACACAAAGTTATTTGAGCACCACGTACATCGATGATAGCAAAAGTTTTAAATACTGGTTTTAAGAGCACGCAACGAAATTCTAAACTATTTTAAACAGTGTGTGTGGCCCACTCAAAGCACGTGTGCTGTCATCACGCCCAGGATATTTTAACCCATCTAGCTGTCAACACATTTTAGAACAAACACTTTGGAGTACACTTTCTAAATGCCTCCGTTCCCAATACCTATTTCTCTTGGGTTATGTGTTCTGCACTAAAGAATTTCGAGTTAACAAATGCAAAATACAACGTTAAAAATGAGACATAATAAACGATGGCATATACCACTCGATTTCTTGTCGATATTACCGACGCGTATGATGTCTAGTGTAGTGAATTGGTTAATATGAACGAAACTGGACTTTACCTTTATCAGTTAGCGATTCACGTCGGCTGATTCACAAAACGTAAAGAGAGATTCGAGATGTGAGCGAAACAACAAAAACACCACGCGAAATAGCTCGTCTTTTCATGATGAATTAGTATGGAGTCATAATATTTCGAATTTATAAATATGTTAACGCAAAAATATTCATCTTATTACCATAATACAGAAGTACATCAAAAGAAATATCGCTTCTTCTCTATTTCGAGAAACTACATAGAACATTGCATTTTAGACAGCACTTTTTCTAGTCCTATTTTGAAATGGAGGACCATCAAAGTTAGCCGCCTTCCTTGGCGATAATTCAATGGCGCCATAAGTCGGACTAGATTTGACATTTGAAAAGTTATTTCATGGTTATCAACAAACGAGTCCAACAAGATGAATTTTAATTTCAAAGTGTCTGGGTACAAAACAGAAAAACCACGAGAAAGGTTTCCAACAACAGTAGCGAGTCAAACTGTGTTCGGAGCTGAAGAATCGCTTTGTTTGTGAAGCTAATTAGTTGTCCCACGGCGAATTCTTGCCGTCTCCCTGTGTTGATAAGGCACTGGTTTTCACTCAAAAGAAGCAGAGAAAAAGTTTAAACAGTTGGCAATGGTAGCAACAGTGCAATAGATGCAAATAATCTACCTCATATGATAAAATTAATTCCGTGAACAACGTAATATTCTATTTCTGAAGCGAAAGGCACATTGCTTCATGAACCCAAAACATGCTCGCTCAAAGGAAGCTACTTCCCCGTCACAAATTCTCGAACGATTCAATTTTGACTTTCTAAAAACCTCATGAATATATTCTTAAATTATGGAAAACAGCATATTTACAACCATGTTTAACGTACTGCAAAAGCGTACGCAACATCTTTCAAATGTCAGATATTGTTTGAACTACAAGAGAACAATTGTCTATGGCGCTGCAGCGAAGGAGCTTTGCCAAAAAATAGCCGCACTTTAACTACTGTAATTCTACGATACCCAAGAAACTTTTTGAAAGAATCAACTGAGAGAAAAGGAAGTCAAATTATTAGCAACGGGGCTTGGGTACTGTATGTTTGCTGCAATGTTTATACCCGTTTTCTGTTCCATGGCATGTAGACATGGCCGTTTCACAAAAAAAAAAAATGGCCTACTGAACATACGCAAACACATGCCCAAGTAAAAGCCTATCGTGCCTCTCTCCCAAGCATAAATTCTAAAAGAATCCGAAAAACTTCCTTCCTGTTTTAATTTGAAGACACTACTTTTTGCTGGACTTATCCGAAATAAAACACGACCAGAGAACACATTTACGGCTGGTACCAGAAAACAACAAAGGTATATGATACATGCTCCTCGCCCTTCAACGTGCGCAAAATGGCAAACCATTTAAGAGTCAAATATTCTGACAAAAATTTGCACTCAAACGACTTCAAAACATTCGGCTTTTCACCTTAACAGCAAGGAGTACAGATATAGAGACACTGCTTTGAATACGGTACATGATACTCTGAGAATTTCGCTTCACAAGGCGGGAAGGCGAAATCTAACATACGGCACGAAGGGCGTAACGTTGACGAGTTGCTGACGAGACGTTTCCAGGATTTCTGGATAGTCTACCTAGGCCCAAAGAATAGTAAAATTTCGGAGCACACAGATACTTGTCTTTACAAATCCAAGAAACACAGTGCGTTTAATGTATGGGAGAATTTAAATAAGAAATTGTTTCGATTTGCATACATCAGTAGTGTTATGAATGAAACTCTTTTGCTATGCATCTGTGGCTTACTTCCTCTGAGCAGCAAGTACGAGAAGAAAAGTAGATCAAAACACGTGAAAACTATCTGATACCACAACATTCAGTTGCCAAGCAAGGTCATAGACACGAAAAAAGGCAGCCGTAAAATGAACAGCGATAAAACACCACCAGCAAAACAACAAGAATCAAGCCGAAAGCAAAGCAGCAAACGACGAGCTAAACTCAAAACCTTTTAATAAGTTATCTGAGATACAGAGTCCGGGATCTTGTAAGCATGATTAAATAGAAAAGTATGATATTCGAGTCACATTGCATGGAAACAACTCTACATGATCTTCTAGCTCAGAATACGAGCATATAAGCTGGGTATTATTGAGCACACAAATTAATAGCGACTACTTCCTATTTACAAACGATATTTTGCGAAGACCCAGAGCCCGAGCTTTGAAGCAACGAAGTGGGAAGCAGGCATAGCTCCTTTTAAAATAAACTAAGGCTATCGATAATTTCCCTGGAATTCTTCTAAACACAACTCAAAAAATACTAAAGGATAACATTAGTATTTACAAATCCACATGCCCATACTGTTTGATAGAATACCTTTTGCACATCCTTAGCAGTCAACATGAAATCGAAATTTTCCAACGTGCTAAAGCTTGCTGAAAATATCTATTTCACAATCCGTACTGGTTCGTGGTAGCGTACGAAAGCGTAAAGCGTTGATTGCATTAATACGCCGGTCTTTACTCCTTTGAATTTCACCTCGCTCGCTCGCGTGATAGAAAAATACATTAGTCACTATATTCGGTGTGGGAACGGTGGAATACATACAAAGTTTGATTTTAGCGTCTTTCTTAATTGGCAACGGCTTGAACGGATTGATGTGGACTCGTAATATGTGAACCCACAATATGCGGCGAAGAAACATGAGGCGAGGAGACATGAGGCGATCCTACGTGCTGTTCATCCGCACCGCCAGTTACGGAGGCCGTCATTCGCTTTTCTTTCTGCCGTCTGTTACAGAACCATACTCGAACGACCTCCTTGTCAAGACCAAGGTTTTCAGCAAGCGTGCTAATTTCCTGTGCCGACGGTTTGGGGTTCTTACAGAAATGGTTCTCCAAAGCACCTTTCACTGCAACTTCGATGGAAGTTCGCTTCTTGCGCTTTCTTCCTTGTGTAGCCAACTTGTCTATGCCACTCGCTGCACCGTTGTTGTTATCAGCCTCTTCGAGCCATTTCCCCAACAGGGGTTTAAGCTTGCACATATTCTTAAAGCTGAGCTGCAATGCCTCGAAACGACAGATGGTTGTCTGGCTAAATACGTTTCCGTACAGTGTCCCCAGAGCAAGACCTACATCAGCTTGCGTAAAACCAAGCTTGATTCGCCGCTGTTTAAACTCTTTGGCGAACTGCTCTAGGTCGTCCGACGTGGGAGTGTCGTCTTGAGGTTCTAATTCAGGGTGAGTTGCGTGCGATCCGTCTTGGCCGTTCGGATTTTCTCGAATCGCTTGCGTCGCTTGCTGGAAAGCTCCTTGCAGTTGTACGGCGCCGTTCACCGTAGCATACGAAGCATGGGGCGTGGGAGCCGCTTGCATTGCGCCAGAGATGTGAATGCGAGTATGATCGGGCGAGTGAGTCCCATGCGTCGCAGCACTAGGCCAACGTGCTTGCTCTAAAGGCATTACAGGGTGACCACCGGGCCGGTGATGGACAAGCGTTGCACCGGCAATTGTTGTTATTACCGGTGAAGCATCCTCTCTTAAGATTGGTTTAACTTCTTGTAAACTGACTGTGTTCGCTGGCCAACCAACGGCTCCTGTATGATCTTGTACGACCCACTGATGCGTCGAGAGATGGTTACTTCCCACTCGCTGGTCGTTCAGCGATGCTACGCTGACTGGAGCGAGATTTTCGTACTTCACAACAGGATGCTCGTCTCTGTAAGCCATTGAGGTAGGGTGATTCTGAATTACGCGAGTATCGCTCTGCGTTGAGACCGACCCGACCTGGTTGGAATATGGGTTCGTCTGCGCCTCCATTGTAACAAGTTCGGTTTAACTCGCACACAACTAAAACTCAGCTTTTTTGCCGCCAGCCTCATGAACGTGTTCAAAGATCTGTTGAATTTCTGTCAGCTCATTGGATGGGGGCTTGGTGAGTGACATTCTATTATTACTTAATTAATCATGATTCATGGCCGCTCGCTTCGCTATTGGTTAACCGTGCACGGGGCCTTCGGTCGTCAATAGCTACAAAGCGGCGTGAAGAATATGCTAATTGTTTTCCCGACGTTGTTTTTCATTGGATCACCCTCAATCCTCGCTTTTGTCCTTCTCGAAACCTCATTACCACAATTGCAAATGAGTTGAAAGCGTTTACAAAATATAATCACGCAGGGACAATGAAATCTCCCTGCGTGTGTTCTAATATTAGTGGCTTTTGTTCCGTTCGAGTTGTGGAGGGCGGGAGTGCCTGAGGGGAGTCATCAATTCGTCGACAGATTGATATCCAAAGTGCCAAAGATCGTTCAGCCTTTGTTGTTGAGTCCGCTGTTGACAGCTTAATTTCAAGAGGTTTAACGCTCGCTTCAACTTGGAGAGCCAAGCATGTTTGCCATATGCGGAACGCCCGGCTTAGGACTTTTAGCACTTCCTTAACGTGCATAGCCTTTCAACGCCTTCCTTTGCGGTTTTTATTAAACAATGTTTTATCCCTAGGTCGAGAAAGAGCCGTTTAGCGAGCGGCTAGAAAGCTAATACGGCCACCAGCTGTTTTAAAAAGAAGCACAAATAAACTGATATGAAACTAACTTGGTTTTGCTTGAGATGGCTACAGCCCTTCGCGTAAGCCTTATTCATGAAAAATTTAACTCAAAGGCCACACCGAGCATGATGACAGAATTGCCAAAGAGACAAGCTCGCGCCTAGCACGGAAATTTGCGGCGGGCGCGCGCAATTGGATTCCTGTTATCGTGCTCTCGAATCTAGCCCTCTTGAGAAAAAAATCCTTTCAAAACGCTATTCGGAGCACGCTGTGTATTGCGGACGGCCATCAAGATTTCTAGAGATATGGTTATCGGTATTCGCCCGATCCGGTGGGTTAGTTTACAAAAAGCTATACTCCGGTTGTAAATATATTTTCACGCGTGGTTCTCTAGTGTCAAGACTAGTTCTGCTTCAGCCAATCGTCTCTTTAAGATCTTGATAGATCCTAAAATAGTCCAAAAGGGCATAATAGCTTAATTGAATCGGCCTCGTGACGTCACACCACTAGTGATTTTACAATAGGAGCAATAAAGAACGTGTCGTAGATCCGTGCAGCTAGTGAAATGCGGTGAACAAAGAACTCAAAAATGCGCTCGAATGAGCATAATTACACAATCAAACCGAAAGAATCTTAAGAAAAATCAGACTACCTGAGTGTCTTCTTTACATGTTTCGAAAAGAAATCTCAACTATCGAACCGACTAAAAAGTCGGAAATGTTTATCTCTAAGTTTGTCGTAACACGGGAACAGCATTGTGTTGGCTTTCCACCACACGTGACGTTCCACTCAAAGGTTTTTCGCCCCAAAAATTACTGCAAAAATCTCACAGGATTCTCATACAAGCACAGGCTCGTAATTAAACTGGGCAACTTTTTCAAAATGTGTCTGTGTGAAGCCACAAATGAGATGAACAGAGCCAATTCATTCGGCGCCTTTACAATGCAAGTGACGCGAAGACTAAATCAATTCTGTTGTTTGAAATCCTGACGCCCTCGACGCAACAGAAGTAAGAAATATTGGGCTTTTAGAAGTATTTTTCACCACAATGTCGTACGAATGGTGAGCGAGGCTAGTAACGCTAAGAGTCGATAAAACCTTGATCGACGAAAAGCTACATTCACGAATATTTCGCAAGAAAATTAGAAGTTTGGTGTTACAACGCCCGTTTGAAAACAAAGCGAGAATGAACTCGCTCTCTTCAAAGGACTGGCTGGCTTCAGAGATTCACAGGAATCGTACAAAACAAAGAAAAACAAAACAAAAACGACCAGGATCAAACGAAATGTTTGATCTACAAGAAAGAATTTAGACGCTTGTTGGCACAAACCATTTTGGCAGCCATTGAAGTACAGCTAAGAAAAGATATACGAATTATGTTTACTCACAGTCCGCGAATGATCCTGCCAGGAACTTCTGCTCGTGAAGGAGTTGAGTTGAAACTTAAAAATTACAATCCGAGGGATACATGCCAAAAGCAAAGACCCGTGTCACAGAGACATGGCTACACAATTTATCGGTACGGCAAACAATTGATAGTGATACAGTGCGGGTTCTACAGTCATACATAACAAGAACGAAGCTAATGTTTTGCAATTCACATCCAAAAAATTAGCATCTATACATATACATGGTTGTAGGCAAATACTTGACGAGTGTTTAAGTTTATATTTATGCGCCCGATCGGGAGGTGGACCAACACCAGAAACACTCTGGTTTCTTGACAAAGACCAAAGCGTTGCAGTGAAATAGTTTTGCGACAAGATGCGACATGTTGGAGGACTTTACAAAAAGCAAAGCCGAACCGTATAGCAAACAAAACTCTGCATCGTTCTCGCTATTGTTATGCAGTGTCGCTGTTAACGTGAGTTTGAGACTTTGGTTTTGTTCTCGGCTGTAACGGTACTTAGAGAAACGTTCAGACAGAGCGACTCGGCCACGAAGCTGTAGCGTAATTTTGCGAATATGCTTTCCATTATGAGAGGTACGGAGACATCATTTTGTGTTTAGTGAGTTCAACGGTACGAAGGAGAAGCAGTATTACAAGAATTTAAGGACAGCCCATGTTAATGTGTCCAATAAATATTTAAAGCAGCTGAATTTCGATATCGTCCAAGGACGAAGGAACGCTTAAGTATGTTAACAGCGATGGAAGATTCGACTGTCACTCAATATGCGGTGCCTTCTTCTAACCGCCATTAGTTCAGAATTGCTTTAGCAGAGAAAACAAACACATTGGCCTATTTCTTTCTTTGGATATAGAGAGATTAATTGCAATTGTTAACACTTTTAGTGTAAGTTGTAAGTTGCGCACTTGAAATAGTTTTCTTACGAGCCGAAATAAAGAAAACCCTGGCTGTGGGAGGACAGCGGATTACTTCTTGAGCAAGTGACTTCAAATTCCGAATGAAAAAAAAATACCTTTTAAAGCTTAAATGGATGATATGGCTAATGTTGAGCATTTTAAATTACAGTTATACATTTTCTTCTCATAACATGACCACAGCGGTTCATTTCAATTCATTACTGACGGTGTCTTTTAATCACACTAAATCCTTTCTCGACTCTCGCAACTAAAAGTAAATCCTTTGGGTTCGCATAGGATTCACATAGAACCAACAACTGTTTTCCCTATACGTTTTACCGCGTTTAATTTTGTTTATTCCTGTTGTTGTAGGCATTTTTGCACTTTTTAATTAACATTTCGTGTCACACCACAAAGAAACCACTGCGTTTGACAATCCCTTCCTGATCACAACCGCAATGAGGAGTATTCTTGTGGGAACAGAACAAAACAGAAATGAAAAAAAAAAAGCAAAACAAAAAAACAACGAAGGCTCCTTCGGTTCGGAAAGAATTCACGACAAAACGAATCGTTCTACGAAACATAAATACATTATAAATGAAACCGCGTATTCAGCAAGAACAAAAATTTTCATAGCATTTTCCAGAATTGTTCGACTATTGTTGTAATTCAAATATTACGATTGATCGAGAAAGGGGCGACATGTTGATAAAAAGTCCCTTACGTAAAATTTATTACGTTGCAGGAGCAAAAAGAAAATGTTAGTATGTATTAAGTGACTGCGAAATGGTGTGTTCCATGATTAATTCAGACATTTTTTATTGATAGTGGAACTGCGTTGCGCATTTCAACCATCTACAAGGAAAGCTGGGCTGACAGAAAATGGAAATATTAAAAGTAAGCTATTATCAACCGCAACTTCTCACGTCAAGGTGCATTAACGTTAGAAAACGGCTGTAAAACATACGGACGATAAAATGAAAATGAAAATTGAACGGAAAAACGTTTACACATAACAAAAATGAGCATAAAAAAAAACAACAGTTTGACAACACATTCATTTCATCTTCTTTTGTACGACCCGTGAGACACAAAACAAAGACGCCCTGCAGATATAGTCAAAAACGCAGACACTGGTTGCAAACAGACTGAAGGCTGGGTTGCATGACGTTTCATTTTTTTTCTATAATCTCGTTCTTTTTTGCCAGCTTTGTCGGACCACGCGAGGGATTGTTGAAATGTCGGGCACAACTTCCCAAGGAAAACATTCTACAGTGTTTACTGTCAGACAACTAAACCTTCCAGTACAAAATTGCTAATGGGCACGCTGTTCTTTGTAGAGATAAGGTACGCTGTTTAGCGCCCATAAAAGATGACAGTTAGATCAAAGCAATAGCCAAACAGACTCCACACTGAACAAGGAGTAATAAAAACCGTCCCTAAACGATCTGAAGTCCGCAACCAGAAGATGTCAATCAAAACACACAGGTGGCCAAAAATATTACAGTTCCTCATCAAACAGAAAGAAATAGAACAAGGCCTGAACATGGGATCTTTCAACAGAAAGGTTAACACAACTCATGAAAAAAGCTTGACAACCTCAGTTTGGCAAGTTCCAACCTCTTACAGCATTTCCTACACTAAACAAGTGTAGAGTTTCATGTTGCCGGCTTTCCGAGCTTTCAAATGTGCCGTTTGCTTACACTGGCAGATTCCCCAGAGAAGAAAAAATGGCTCTCGAGCCTCGTAGAAGGGGACTTCTTAAGTGAATGGATATATCAATACAATTCGAAGCGCGGAAAGAAATAGGTGATAGTTTACATGCTTCCCGCAAAAATATTGGTGTACGGTTGTATCTAAATCACTTTTCAGGCGCGTAGCTACCTGTACGCCAATACGCCATGGCGTACCTGAAATTTGTACGAATATATTGCTCGGACAATTATACATCACCCGACGAACTGCTCGGACAATTAATATCCAACTTTGGCGTACCTTGAAAAAAAAAAAAAAAAACCATGGCTACGCGCCTGTTTTTCAAACTGGCTCAACAGTAACTGCTTACGTTAACTGGCTCAACTAAAGGCATTAATTTTTGATTGCGATGCAACTGATCCAGAGGCAACAGAGAATAGTCTTGACTACTGTCTGGCAGAAATTACGTCGGGAATAGAAAACGAGGAAAAAAAAACTGAGGGAAAGACGGGTACTGCATGAGAACAAGGTTATAAAATACCAGTTTTATACTCGGTCTGACTGGTAACATTGACAGAGATCACCATGATTGACTTCATTAAACTTCAGTGTTTTCTTTTCGTTTGACTTTTGCACGCTTCCTTTGAGCGGAATTAACAGACAGAAATGCATAAATTAATTCATTGATTTGGAAATGACTTTTAAAAGTTTATCGCTGGGAGTAAAGGGGCTAGGCATTGGAATACACGCATGAGCCAGTAAAAGGGTAAAAGGTGCAAGGTACTCCAGTCCCATATTTCTTTTTACGAGCTATTCTGTTACTGGAAGTTCGGACGGTGCCATGGACCTTATGAATAACTAACTCAGAAACAAATTTTATAAAGTTCAAGATGAGGTCAAAATTTGTCACTGCGGGCATATTTTGAGGGGCATACTGGGGCATGAACGAAAATCGAGGGCATTTCATTGTGGGTAAAAACATGAAAGAGAGGTTTGTAAGGCTATTTTTTTTGGGGTTCTGGAGCGTCACACCTTTGTAGCCGCTGAACCTAATACATTTGAATTTCTATGATAACAACTTTTCCCACCCCACTCTAAACGGCGGAATTCTCTCAGAGAATGCGGTGCTACGACTATTTAGGCATTTCAGTTCAGTATCCTTTTAACAGGTGAATAGAAAGGCAAGTGCAAGTTTCCGCAGAACGTCCCCTAGTAGTTCATGAATAAAAATGGGACACTAGACCAGAGCTCAAGCGGAGACATTATATTCTAATGGCCCCAGTGGGAAGAATCAGGAGCTCCAAGACTTCTGAGAGAACTGATATGCTGAGCAGGGTTACCAAAGTCAAAACAAGAATAAGTAGTGGAATCAATGTTTTAACGACCATGTCCATCTTTTCAATTTTGTGATTTTCTCAAGGCTTTCTAGAGTAATTTTTGGTCAAAAAGCCAATTTGTGGCCTCCATCTGTCTGTCACTCAATAAACAATGAGTAAGTTAGCGTATCAGTTTGCAGTATTCGCGATAGTTTTCGAGCCAGTTTCTACTGAAGAAGGTAACTTAAATTTGTTTCGAAAGGACCGACTAAAAACTCTCGTATACAAGCCATTTATACAACTAGTAAAACCTCATCAACGATTCTCCGAGCCATTTCTTTCAAAAAAATTCAAAATAAAATGTGTCATATTTGACAAAGTTCACTGTCTTTACTTTTCAACGCAAAATGTGTGTTGTGTCCAAAAATCGACAGAAGAGTTTCAAGAACTAGGACAAAGAAACGCTTGCCAGAGAACACCCTTCACAAATGGTCAATCAAACATATATACGAAGCCATGAAAGAATACGCACCTATTTGCAATTTGGGCCTTTGAAGAAATAAAACCGAAAAACTAAGATTCTATTTGGAATCTGCCTAACTCGACTCTGTTAGCTGAAGATTTAAAAGTTATATTCAAGCCGCGCAAACTCGGTAACAAACCAACGTAGAAAGGTTCAATTTACAAAGCTGTATATGTAGGGCATTTCGTTTCAAATATTCATCCTTCAGGGATTTGATTTTCTTTCTAAGACATCGTGAACCGTTTCACTTCTTTCTACACACTATTTTCGTTCTCAGGGTCAAACCTTGAGTTGTACAATGTAATTCAGTTTTCTGCTGTCCTAATTTGCAGATGAAAGCAATGAGCGTGACTACTTGTTGGAAATAAATTGAGAAGTTCGCCTTAACATGGTTATCAGTTAATTCCTTTTCACCTTTTTTTCTCAAAATTAATTTTTCTTTTATGTTCACTCAATCTCTACCCGTAGGTACTCTCAAAGTAAAAAAAAAGTTAACAAAGCGATGGACTTAGCGGCACCTATATCAAATAAAGATCTGGGTTATTATCTCACTTCATTCTAGCCTGGTATGAATAACCATTATAATTGAGGTCACACCCAACTTTTGCAATTTAGATTGTTATCATAGACTGAGGTAAAAGGGTTGCCAACAGTAGAAGATGTCTTTGGATGGTAGTGGATGATATATGGGGAGTTTCGCATGTCAACACGATGCTAGCACAAACAAAAACGTGACTTTATCTACTCGCTTTTGTTCCATAAACAACACTAAGTTAGGACTCTGACGCAAAAAATTGATGTCTGTTGCGTCGAACCTAGGTTTTCTAAGTTCCGTCGCTAGTAAACATGAACGAAAACAAATACGCCATTCTGTAACTGCTTGACACCTATCACTTTCAGCAAGGTCGAGGAAACACAATGTGAGTTTCATTTAAAATGTCTATTCTCATTTGGAACTCGTTATGACGAGAATGGAAGACATTTACAGTTTTCGCTATCTTTCCAAATCTTTCTAAAATCCAGAATGGTTTTATCCTAATGTCGAGAGTAGGACTAAATCTTTGTTTGAACCTTGTTTCAGTCAATTTCCGTACTATTATTCACGATGTAATTTTGCTTCAGCTGTTGACAGCTACGCGTGACCAAACAAAAGAAATCTTTAAGTCATCTTCAATTTCACGCTTGTTGTGACAATTTATCGCCAATTAGAACTCTGATTAGAATCTGAACACTCGATGACAGACCGGTTACGCCTTCGATTACTGTTCTAGTTACATGTTGAAAGGTCGAAAACACATGTATCGTACTAAATATCTTGGTTTCCTGTGGGGTTCTATGGAATGTTTATTTCTTGTGTGAAACCTTTCGCGTGTTAAGTGAATATTTTAACAGCTGCCTTCCACATCAAGCCGCTAATTGACCCACGTGGACCAGATTGCAACGAACTCATTAAAATAAGTGAAACGCGTTAAACTAACAAGCTTTTTTTCTCTGGTTTCCTTTGAGCGAACTCTGAGTCACAAACAAAGCCACTCGCTTTCCGGTAAACATGGGTAAATACGTTTTGCATGAAACTCTGTTAAATTGCTTTTAATTCTTGCCACCCGCGTTTGTTTTTCCAGATTAAATGTCTGCCAGTGTAAATTGCTTCACCATGTGTGTGTTCACAGACTTCAGACGACAGAATTAAGAAATGCCGAGAAAAAAGAATATCCACTACGGGTTTCGTTCCGCGGACGCCGATCAAAATAATACATTGTAACTCCGCGGCAGAAAAGTGGAGCAGTCACTGAATTAGAAATTTGTACTGTACCAATGTTCCAAAATGAAATTCTTTATCTAATTAGTAAGAATTGATTAAATTTTAGTTTATTTCTTTTTTTTTCCTTTGGTGCCTATAAGTCTGAATTAACTGTGCACTTAAACATGAATATTTATCTGCACTCTCAGACGAATGTTCCAGTTGCTTACAGAATACATCTTTCATGCCAACCCAATTCCCACCCCGGACCTAAAAAACCTAAACCATGCATGCAACAGGATCCTCGGCCTAAGGTAATAGTAATAACACTGAAATAAGTGACTGCGTTTGCTAGAGAAGATAATGTGACCATGCAACTCCTTTCCGCAATACTGTGCTACCTCCAGGGGGCTACCATTAGTTTCCGGGCAAAAAAAAAAAAAAAAAAAATAAAAAATAAAAAAAAATGTTACTTTTGGACATTATGATGTAGATTTGACTAAATTTGTATGTACATATATCAAGTACTAGCTATGGATACCTGAAAATATTCAAAACACAGGCTATGCAACCAACATCACATGCATTAATAAAACAATTAACTTGGTAAATGATATTAAGGGCATCTGCTGGTCAATAAACTGCAACTGAATTGCCAAATATGAAAAATGGTAGGGTTGTGAGATGTGGCTTGAAATGACAACGTCAAAATGTAGCAAGGGTATGCGCACTGAGGCGACAGTGGTAGAAGGGATAAAACCCTGTCCATGGCTGCTGGCTTTTGAGCTCCATTTTTTCATCTTTTTTTTGGTAGCAACAGGGTTTTATCCCTTCTACCACTGTCACCTGCTGTGCATATGTGTGGCTTTAACTTGCAATGATACAGAAAAAAGGATATCCTAATTGTACAGTGAGGCAAGTTTATAATTAAGAAACTGAAGTCAACTGCAAAATAGGTGCTCAGACCCTAATCAAGAAAAAAACCATTGTCCCTTGAAATCACGGCTGGCACAAAATCATGGCAGCATCCCACCTCCCTCTCCCCCTTGCAAAGATTCATGTTCAAGTTTTCAGGATGGTTATGAATTGTTTCAAAACACTGAACAACATTTCAAATTAACAATTATATTTTTTCTATACAACTACAGGGAAAGTACTACTACTAGCCTCTGTAGTGGTTTTTAGTACCAATCATTGGTACTAAAAACTGTTATTCATTATCGGCCATTAGAGCCAATCGGGGAGAATTTTCTCTGAAGGCAAATACTGGTAGCTCTACTAATTTTTTCTGTTATCTGTCTGTTATAACTAGTGAGAAATAAAATTGCAGTTTATTTCCTGGGGCAACCCTTGCCATTCGTAATTTTCATAGCTTTCAAACTTGAGCCACTTGCTAGATTCTAAAATGAATACTGGTAGTGAGAAATATTGTACCAAATTGACAGAGACTCAGTCTTGATAGTATTTCTTACAAAAACCTTAGTATGCTATTTTGTTGTCTTCTTCCCTTGTGACAACATATTTTCTATCCAAGTATTCAACAGCAGCCTCAGGATAGAACATAAACTTGGGAGAAACATCGTCGTGATCAATGTCAGAGATCTGGGGCTAATAGAAAAAATCATTTTTTTCATTTAAAAATTAATCTGCACTTTACTCCTCTCTTTCACTTGGCCAATGTAAAATTGACTTCTTAGGCCACAGCAATCCATTCATTATTTTGTAATTTTTTTCAATGCCATAATACCAAAAAAAGATGAAAAAAAAGCATGAGAAGTGACAAAATAACTATTCTACTTTCTACATTTTACTTCCAGTCATTTGAAACACCAAAGAGATAGTTTCTTATGCTTGTTTCTTGATTGTTAAGTTTGTTTGTATTATTGTTTGTTGGATGCTCTCTTGTGCTTAAATGAACTCAGTAGGCCAGACAGTCTAACTTACAAAAAGCATACTCAGACTCACAGCCAAACAGCTACACATTAAGAAATGTTCTTACCACTAATCAACAAAATTGTCCATTTTGTGACCTGACGGTAGAGGAAAGAAGAATGTTTTAGTTGATTGTTCATTAATGAGTTAACAATGGTGTACCACGCACTCTTTTCATTTCTCTGATGGCCTTTATTTGTGCCCAGTGACTAAAAGAAAACAAGCAAACACAAACACTAAAATAAATAACTTTGCAATATCTTTTGATTGCAAGAGGTAATTGAGTATAATTTTCAGACGATTGTGGTGTGTGTGAAATTATGTCAAAAAGACATATACAGGACGTGTCGTACCTTTATTTCCTCTGAGGTCAGTACCTTTGTGTGCTGCAAAGAATAACAGTTTTAAGGACGGTTTAGCTTAACCACCCATGTAGGGGTTGGAAATAAATTGAGAAGTTATACAACTAGCACATGCATATAAGTTAAATAACATGCATTCAATGAAACTTGCCCTCTAGATCAGAAAACATGAGTCATGATTTCAGAAGGTTTGTTTCTTTTCCTTTTCTTCACTTTTGGAACCTCCACGTGTTCTTCCCTTCCTATCACCTTTTGGTTTGTGCAATGCTGCACAAAAACACATAAAAACTGTTTGATCACCAAAACAGCTCAGATTTCACTGAACTTGCCAAAGCAAGTATAAAACAAAGCAGGTACGTATTGTTAAAGCTTTTGAAAAAAAAATGAACTTTAACTGGATACAGAAATTCATTGAACCTTGAGGACAGATGACTGGTAAGTGTCCTAGTGTCCTCACTACTGGAACCTAAATAAAATGCCAATATGCTATAGTAAGTGGAGGATGGGGACTGTACATAATGTGTGAGACTGTTGCAGATTTTGTTCATTTTTTTATTTGCATGATTTAAGGAAATTAGCGTGGTCAAGTGGTCAGGACACCAAACTTGTAATCTGGTAGTTCCGGGTTCAATTCCTATCGTGACTGCTACCTTGATATGTAATATGGTAATCCTGAGTTTCAGAACATTGACCACACTTGTTAATAGCCAACTGGTCTGCCTCCTACCAGTTGGGATTCTTAGCAAAGTGTATGTTCTATTTTGTTAAATATTTCACTGAACAGCCCTGAGGGGACATGAAATTAATATATGTATGTTGCAGTATGGTATGTTTCACTTAAAAAAGGTGAAATAGCACCCAAGCCACTATTTAACAATTAGACCCGTAGCCCTTGAGGGCGAAGGGTCTAATTGTTTTAGTATCACCCAACTATTCGGACAGAAAAAGCAATAATAAAGTTAGCAAATGCAAGTTGAAGAAAGATTTATTTGGGAATAAAACAAAAGAAAGTGCCACGAATTTCGCTACTCGAGGACTATTACTAATAGTCCTCTAGTAGTGTAGCCAATCAGATTGCGGCATTTGCATTAGTCCACTAGTTGGGTGATACTAAACCTCAATAGATAAGGTACTGGGAAGCAAATTAGAACATACTAATTTTTCTCGGACAATTCTGTCATAGGGGGAAAGGCGCGTCAAGGTTATCCCTATGTGAAGCATCAACCCAAGGGCCAGCCCACAACACTGGAAACTACGTCTCCTACTCTTTACAATCGTTGTGTCGATTCTTTTAATGTCCCACTAAGTTATCATGAACAAGGGTTGTGTGACGGGACCTATGGTTTATCGTCCTAATCCGAGAAGACTAGAAAGTCTAACCATATGCAGATCTCATTACAAAAGGCAGCACTTTCTCCTCGGTTATTTAAAGACCCTGAGTGTTGGTCCAGCCAGGGGTTTGAACCCACGACCACCCACACGGAAGTCCGGTGCTCTACCAACTGAGCTAACCGGTGCAATAGAGATCTCAGGTTCAAGACCCAAATGGTACCTCGAGAGAGCAGGGGTTAAGGAGGGAAGGGTACATACTATAAAGTAAGAAACTATTGACTGTATTGAGAGTGTTGAATTGAGACACAGAGAGAATGGAGTTTAAACATACAGCTCTTTGGCTGCAAAAGGAGAACAAAACTTGACTGAGGTTGAAACAAATTAATCTGGGTTAAAACAAATTGACCTAGAATTCAATATGAGATGCAACAAGACCATGACTACTGGGATATTAAGTATTGACTCCCCTAAGAGGTGACGTATCTCAAGCAATTTTGCAACTTGTTATGCTGCTGTGTCAGTGAGGTATTGTGACAATTAAGATTATTGAAGGAGTTAATATAGTTATTTATACCAACAAAATAAAGAATATTACGTTCCCAGCACAAGCCTTTTGTTCACGCAAATTGCAACCCCATATAATTTGATGATACTTACGCAAGAAGGAACTGGAATTGGAAGCTGGGAAATTAAAAAAACGCAGCATCCATTTTAATGACGGCCAAAGGGTTAGAGTCTGCACAGCTGTAGATTATGTCAAATCGTAACGAGATCTTGTGCTGCTGACCCATTTGAGGCAGTGCACACCATCTGGAATATGACTGGAAGCCCAGACCTCAGGTGCTGATACCACTTAAACAGAACAGCAATACTATTTAAGAGGTTGTGAATAATGAAGATGGTTATTTATTTTCTAATTGAGTTATCTTTGTAATAAAAGCAATGAAGACAACTGCTGTATTTTTTGTATTTTCCTAATGTAGTTTTGTATGAGGTTATATAACTTTGAATGTTACTTGGTATACATAGGCACAACAAAAGACTAACAGAATTGCATAAGCCCATACTGAATTACCAGTATTTATACCAAACTATGAGGAAAACCATATAATATGAAAAAAGGAAGACCAACCCAAGTAAAATTTTGACTGTTCAACTGATTCCCACAAAATGATTGCAACTTTTGTTGAGGTATAGAACTTGCAAGTCCTTTAAAAGTCACAATCCAACTGTGAATATGGAAAAGCATAAGAGTTCATTTTTAATTCATTTTAACATCTTTTAAAGAAAACTAAGTGAAACCATTTGTAAATGTGCACCCACGCTACAAATTTGTACTTATATTTTATCTACTTACTATACGAAAAATGCACTCCCTTAGTCCCAATCAGAACTGAAAAACTTTTTCACATATATTATTACCTCAGAATCAGGTAATTTTACAACTTTCTCTCAAACACAGTGCTAAAATTCTGGGGTGTGCAGGGAACCGTGTAACTTCTTGCCTTTCTGATCTTACATGGGATATAGTTCCCCCATTCCTGTATCAGACACAACTGATCAGCGCGTTTGTCGCTTTACATTGCAACTCTAACCACCAACCAGTCAGTTGTCAACGTTGTTCTTCTGACAAACGTGGCTTCACTTTATATCTTTAATGTTTTGTGCCAACAACTTCCCCATAGTGCTAGTTACGGTGAGGGGGAGGGGAGCGTGAGTGAGAACCACTCAATTGAGATGTCCCGTGTCCTTTTGTCAAGTGATTCAAGAGAGTGGCCTATCACTAGAGTGGTTATTCTTCCAACAAAATTATATCCAAACCATATCGTTTAAGAAGGATCTACCACTTACCTATATTGATAGTGATTGGTCATGAGCGGGTCAGGAGCATGGGCTGCGCAAAGCCTCCCTTTGCAAATGCGGCCTTCATAAGAAGTCAACCGGACAATACATATCATCGGTAGCAGAACTGATAATTTCTCAAAGAGGAAATCAGTTTCTGCTTTACAAGAAGTGATCAAATCCAGGGCAAAATAAAACCGCACTGGGACAGAAAAAAGAAAAAAAGGAAAAAGTCCCAACACGACCGCCATTTTGAGATGCTTATGACAGCAGTGCATTCTGGATGAATATTGAAGACGCGAAGATCCCTGGGATACATTCTCTTTCCTTCTCATCGCCATCATGGTTAGTATTATGAATTCGAAGCTGTGTAGAAAATCCTCCTCATCTGTGACAATCTTATGCACGTTCTGGAAATAAATCATATAAAAATGAATCATATATCTCTGAACTTATGTTTTGTCATGTTATTTTCAGGCTCGTGGTCCGAAAAAGCATTTGAAGCGCCTTAATGCGCCGCATCACTGGATGCTTGATAAGTTGTCTGGTGTTTTTGTGAGTATTTTTTCATTATTTTTGCATCCAAGTAGCCTTACAGTAGGTGATGTTACGTAAATGTCATGAAAGTGTTACTATGACCTTAACGTTTGCAGAAAAATCAAGCAATTTACCAAAACAAGAAAGCTAAAGGACGCCAGCTATTTGTCTGTGTATTGCTTTTTATTCTGTGCCAAAACTGCATACGGCTTTAAATTTAAGTTGACTTTCTTCATGTAACTGTCGACTTTTCGTTGAATTTGTTTTGAGTATTTCCCCTCCTGGTTGCGAGAAACTGCATTTTTAAAAACTCGAGATCTCAAGAACTCAAGTCCCTTTGCAATCTTCTTGAAGATTTTTGATTGTCTAATGCGGTAAACGGGTAATTTTTGGTAAGGAGTGGTTATAAGTCTAGAGTGAACATGCCCTCGTACCCCTTTTGAGTACAGTTTATTTTTGTGATAAAAAAAGTTTTAAACAATTCGTGTACCTGAACGGTTATGAAGTTATATACCCTAAACTGTGTTATATTAGAATTTGATCAAGTCAACTGTAACTACTAGTTTGTTTGGAATTAATGTAGAACTTGCTAGGACTAAATTTGGTAAGATTTCTTCACAGGTCCCTACTTCATTATGCATGCTGTAGTTGAATTGTCTTGGGAAGTGTGCGTGCAAACATTTCTTGTACGGCTACAGCATGCATAGTGAAGTAGGGACCTGTCTGGAAATCATTCCCTAAATTTCCATATCACCCCACACTCCATTATGTGTGCCAATGAAGAAATGGTAAATGTGCAGCGTGTAACCATCCAGTTATGGACACACGGAAGGTTGCTAAGCACAAAAGAAGCACAACAGATGCTCGAGGAGCTGACTTCTTGGGTGCTTAGCAAACCTCCCAAGTGCGTCCATAAATCGATGGTTGCACAGCTGCTGCATTAACCATTTCTTTTATTATGTAAGACTTCACAGTTTGATATCACCATTCAACCCATGGGCAAGTGGATGGTACATATTAGCCAATCATAGCGCTCACTTTCCCAAAGCTATGTTATAAAGCTGAATTGTTAGGGCGATTTGTGGGCAAACATTCGTTTTGGATGAAAGAAATAGTACATCTACAGCTCAGTATGAGTTGATAGCAAATCTAGCCCTTGATAAATTGATTTTGTTATGTAAACAAGAATACCGTCAATCCTTAATTATTACACAACACATGAAACTTTTTCATTCAAAGTACCCGTGGGGACTGGCTTATTAGAGGGGGTGTCTTATTGACCTAGACAAATGCAGCATTATAGGAGGATGTGATATATAATTTTATTCAAAAATTGCAATCTTAGGATGAAGCTTCAATAGACCGAATGCATAAATGGCGGCCAAAAATGTATTCTTTAGTGTATATGCTAATGAAAGTCACTAACCTCGCTCTTAAGCAACAATTCTTTTGAATTTTGTCCATGCAAACGATGCTAGTGAGTCTAATTAACACATAAACAAAAGAATAATTTTTTGGCCGCCATTTATGCATTCGGTCTATGTTACAGTTCTTAATGGTTTGTGTCTGTACCTGGTCTGTACCACTGGCAACATAAGTTGCTTTATGATGGCTTAAGATTGTTGCATAACCTCAAATCACATATACAGATTGAGAATAACGGTAACGTTTGACAGTTGCATAGATTTAGTTGGGAGGAGGTGGCTTGATAAATTTCTTCCATAAAAGGGTAGCTTATGAGAGGGAAGATGGCTTAATAGAGGATTTATGTCAAGTGAAATAGCAATTGGAGGGCTACATGAGGAATGATTTCCGCACAGGTCCCTACTTCATTATGCATGCTGTAGCCGTACAAGAAATGTTTGCACGCGCACTTCTCAAGACATTTCAACTACAGCATGCATAATGAAGGAGGGACCTGTGAGGAAATCTTACCCTACATGATACTAAGAACATGGAGTACTTTTTTCTTGTGTCATTTAAATTTTGTATGTTTGATTGGTAGGCACCACGGCCCTCCACTGGTCCCCACAAGTTGCGCGAGTGTTTGCCCCTAATTGTTTTCTTAAGAAACCGCCTGAAGTATGCCCTGACATATGATGAGGTGAAGAAGATCCTCAAACAAAGGCTGATTAAGGTTGACGGGAAAGTCAGGACTGATGTTACCTATCCCGCTGGCTATATGGGTAAGTGTAGTTAAATCTGTTATTCCTGAATAAGTTATGTCAAGAGTGAAATCGTAAGGACTTATTCACAGTAGGCTTTGAATGAGAATCAAGTTATGATTGGAATGGGTTTGAGCGACTTATTTAAATCCCTGATTATAACTGTTAACAGAAAATTACTCGATTCTGATTGGCTGAGAGCAGTGCAGTTCAAGTGTAACATCAGTGCAAAAAGTGTAACACCAGTGCAAATTACACGTCAATATTCTGGATTATGATATTCTTTATTTTTTAACGAACCGCTTTTAATTTGTAGTGTTATCAGCTGATCTTTATCAGCGAATCAGTAAATGAAGTTTCAAGTCCGTGTCAAATGCTCACTTTCTGTCCGCAATGAGATTTTCCGGCACTTCCTCCAGGCAAATTTTTTCATGTTTTGTATTATCAATAAGTAATCATACGGTTTCGAGTTCAATTTGGAATTAATTTGCACTTGTGAGTTTTCCAAATTGAACTCGAAACCGTATGATTACCTTTATTAATATCATGGGTGACAAATTTCCCTTTAATTTTGATGCAAAATATCAGCATTAATGTATAATTTGACATGTGAAAATATGTTGTCATGGCAACTTCTCTTACAGTGCCAAAATGGCATGTAGGTTTGAAAATGTTAGGAAGTAATTTGTCACCCATGATATTAATAGGTCATCAAATGATATATTTGTGAAATTAGGGAATACTTTCACTTGCATTTAGTCCAAAATCTAATTATTTCCCTCGCTTAAATGCTCAGGAAATAATAAGAATTTGGACTAAATGCAGATGAAATTATTCTCTAATTTCACTGGTCACTGTTTGATTACACTTCAAGGCTGCTGCCTAATGGTGCCCAGTCGCCTGGGACACCAAAGTTGCGTGCTTGGGCGACCAAATTTCTGTTTTCGCAGCCTGCACTTGTGACCTGACTTAACACAGGGGTATGCCCCTAGCGTCGTCATAAATTGGGTTCCATCAGCTAAGCCTTCACAGTTGAAATTATTACGTATTTAGCGAGAATCCCATGGTGCAGAATTTCCACAAACCTGCAGTGTAAATTGTCCGACTTTCGTCTCAGGTATAATTCCCAAATATGGAATTGCAAAATTGTGGTCTATTTGTTTGTTGCTTCTGCATGTCCACCATCAACACCGGCCTTCAGCTGTGTTGTTATGATTTTATAAGTTTTCTGCGGCAAGAATGGGAATATATTTTACTTTACCTTGGACTGGATGAGCTTAGTGTTGATTTCACCTACATGTTGCCTGCTATCATTTATTGTTGGAGAGACTGAATATGGTATGATGTTTGGAACTGATATGTAGCATTGTTTGCATTTTTACTTTGCTGCAAGTACATAGTACCTTTTTCGCGCTGAATTTACAGCCGATGTCATTGACAGATAAGCTCTCATTTCTTGCCAAAATTACAAACGAATCCTTTACATGGTTCGCACGGGCCTTGAATAGTCCTTGAAAAAGCATCAACCCCTTGAAAAGTCCTTGAAAATTGAAAAATTTGCTCAAGTCCTTGAATTTTCTCCAGAAGTCCTTGAATCTTATCGAAAGGTCCTTGAATAAATAAAACTTTAATAACGCAACCTTGTCTTGCGCTCAGAAAACTTTCAAAGCTCGGCAAGACGCAATTTTGTGCGTGAAGCATCGCGTGAAACTGTTTTACGTCTGGTGTAGTTCATTGCTGTTATTTGATGTACCTTACGAACCGTGCCTTCCAGGGATAAGACATTGCAATAACCTGTACCCCCCTACAATAATAATCGGTCTTGTAAGTTTTTCGGTGTCATGGAGTCAAATTGAGTTGAAAATAAGTCCTTCAAAAAAATGTGATTTGTCCTTGAAAAGTACTTGAAAAGAAAGGTCTCAGGTCTGTATGAACCATGCTTTAGCTTTAGCTCGATATGATGGAGTCCTCACAACTTGTAAGTATTAGCCATAGATTTGAATTTATTCTCTTTGAAATCTAATCGTGACAGAATGATCAAAATACTGGTAGCCTATGGAATTCCTCTTAGCATTGTTAACGCAATCCGTGTGATGTACAAAGACACTTCTGCCATAGTGATCTCACCTGAAGGAGAGACAAATGGATTCAATATAGACACTGGTGTTCTCTGAGGAGATCCTCTTGCTCCGTTTCTATTCATAATTGTACTTGACTATGCACTTTACGCTTCAATTTCCAGTAAAGATGGCCTAACACTCAAACATTGTCATAGCAGCAGACACCCTGCTGAGGTTCTCGCCAACCTAGATTACGCTGACAACATCACGTTGCTTGAAGACTGCATTGAATCAGCTCAAGATCTTTTCAACCAAGTTGAGAAAGCTTGTCAAGATGTCGGACTATTTCTGAACGCACCAAAAACAAAATATATGCGTTTGAATCCATCTACTGACGCAAAGTTGTTTTCATCTGACGGCTCTGAAATAGAATGTGTTGATGACTTGGAGTACCTGAGCGGTTACACTGACACCGAACATGATAGGAATGTTAGAATTGCATAGTCATGGGGTGTGCTTCATTCGTTATATGTTGTGAATGTGGATTGCTCGTGAGATCACTGTTAAAACATCTTGGAATTTCCACTTCACAACTTAAAATTCACTAAAATGGATGATCTTAGAGTCCAGCCAAACAAACAGAGAGAGTCCAATTAAACTACACAGTGAGTTTAATTTTTAACTTTGTACTTCGCATAATTTACATTGCAACTTTCCAAAATTCTGTAGCATAGTTGCACATCGGGCATTTAAACCTTAACTTTTGGTAGCCCTGGTCAGTTTTAACTCGCCACTGGCAATCGTGCGACTGCCAATTTTTAGCCCTGTTAAATATCATTCCCAAATAAATTGTTAAGTGCAAATGAAAGGATTATTATGGCTTCAAACAACCACTGGCCACTTGTGTGTCTTCATAGGATTAAATGGCTTGTAAGGCTTGTATGGTCGGTTCATTTGTCAGTTTTTCTGACATGATGCACCTATGTTGGTTAGGGAGTGAATTTTGCTAAACCATCTTGCTTAAACCCTTCACACCCTGAGGTTAATACTTCACTTTTCCATGTGGGACTTCATGCATCATTCAGTGTATAGACACAAACTATTTTGGTACAGATCAAGGCAAGTGTCAACATGTGGTCACTTAGTTTCTTTATTCTCATGATAGCCTTTGTTCTGATATGTTTAGTAAAAGAAATCTAATACCTGATGATCGGGGCTTGTGGGGCTTAGATGTGAAGATTGCTCATTTGTGTTTTTTTTTGTCAGATGTGATAAGCATTGAAAAGACTGGTGAGAACTTTAGACTACTGTATGATGTGAAAGGTCGATTCACTGTTCATCGCATCACTGGAGAGGAAGCCAAGGTTAGGTTTCTTCACACTGTCACTGGGGGCTCTCAAAATGTTGATTCTGTCAAGAAGCCAATACCATAGTATTAAAAAGTTTTGTCTTTTTAGAACCTACTTAAGGCTTTCACTAACAAAAAAATATTGAGTTAGAGTAAACCTTTGCAAGATCTTTCAGCCATCTTATTAGTATCCCATAATAGAAATAAAGCAATTGTACTTATTTTTTACCCCTGCTTTAATATATTATCTGTTAGCCCTTTCAGTATGATTGTTAATTGTGCAAGACAGTATGTTTTGCCCAAGATATGATATCCAAGGTTAGGATTCTTTTGCAACCTTCCAAATTATACAAACAAATTGTGCCCTTTGTAAGTTTGAAATTCCAAAAGTTTGCTATGAACTTGGAGATTTCATGATGTAGTTGTCAATGAAATTGCGAACTTCGAAACAAAGTTAGGAATTTCATGTGCAGTGAAGTTTGGAACTTGGCAGGGGAAGTTCGAATTGCTTGACAGCCCTTGTCATTATTCTAGTTCTTGTCTGATCTGCGATTATGGCAGACTTGTTGAATTGGATGGCCATGTTTGTTTCATCCTTTTTCAGCTTCTGCATTCCCTCTGTGAACAAAGTTATCAACAATTTTGGGAGTGGTTTGTTTCTGTAGCCTTAGTTTTTTTCCTATTTCTGATGGCCCTTTTTTCTTTTAACCAGCTTTCAATAGTTTTGTGTCAGACAGAACTTAGGATTGCTTTCCGTTGCAATGTGAACAGATTCATTTGTAAGTATGTGGTCAACCCAACAACACAGAATGGTGCGAACTTCGCTCGTAATGAACTTTGCAACTTCCCAATGAAGTTCGGCTTGAAACTTTGTTTCAAATGTCACGATTTGATTGACAACTGTGTCATTAAATTTCCAAGTTTGTTGCACACTTTGGGAATTTCAGATGAGTTTTGTGAAACACACAGTAATGCTGCTGCGCTTGTCTGAGGAGCAGATGATGTAGTTTATTGCAGAAATTTGAAGTATGACTCACCATGATTTCTTTTTTATTACCACTGATGCTCCCAACTGAGTGTACGGAATCTGACAACATTAATAGAACAAGTTGCCTAATTATATATTTTTTTACTGTTGTAGTACAAGCTTGGCCAGGTGAGACGTGTGTCCACAGGAGCGAAGGGTATCCCTTACCTTGTCACTCATGATAGCCGCACCATTCGTTACCCAGACCCACTGATTGCTGCTCATGACACAGTTGTGTTGGAGATCAAGACTGGCAAAATCATTGACTTCATCAAATTTGACACTGGAAACCTGGCTATGGTTGTGGGTGGACGTAACATGGGTCGAGTGGGTGTGGTCACTCATCGTGAGCGGCATGCAGGTTAGTGGTACGCTGGTGGCCTCAAGTCATGGTTCTTGGATTAGGTTTTCCCTGGTTTTATACCATGTATTGTGACCAGGGGAGGGGTAGGTGCACGGTTGCCGCGATACTTCCATTGATCCAAATGGATATTATAGCATATAGTTGGTATTTGGTAATGACAATGTACATACATGTATTATCAATCTCCTAAACTTGTGGAGACATGTTTAACTGTTTCAAGAAAAGTGGGCGCAACTCAGGGTCTTGTGTCTTTTTGTGCAAGCAAATTCATATTAGTGAGGTGCTAGTAACTCCTATAAGCAAGATTCTTTTTCATTTTTGAGTGATTTATTACTTTGTTGAATTTATTGTTGTGTGTCATGTTCGCAGGCTCATTTGATATTGTTCATGTGAAGGATGCCACAGGCCATCAGTTTGCCACCCGAATCAGCAATGTTTTCATCATTGGCAAGACCAACAAACCCCATGTGTCCCTCCCCAAGGGTAAAGGGGTCAGGCTCACTATTGCAGAGGAGCGAGACAGAAGGCTGCAAGAGAAGGCCAAAATGAGTTCCATGTAAATTTTACCAGAGGACTCTTTATTAAAGTTCAGAATTCCACAGACTTTTGATTTCTTGTTTGGCTGTTGCTTTGAACCAATGCTGTTGCAGTGGTTTTCGATTTACTTTTATAAAACCAAACCCTATGCAATCACCTTACCTGATCAGTGAAGCAATCATGTTACGAGCACTAAGTGCGGAAGAGTGTGTTCGGCTTTGCTGCAATTGTGTTTAGTTTTTTGATTATAAACTGGTGTAAAGTTCTTCAGCCAATCACTTTTCTTGGCAGTACAAAGTGCAAAGGAAGTTTGCCTGGTAGTTACTTTCAACACAGGTTTTAAAGCGTTCTACTGTTCTTGTTTTGTTGCTGTATTTATTCATCGCTGCCGATTCACCACATCGGTCCCTGATTTGGTTTCTGTAGGTAGTCTGTTAACCCACTGAAAATGGAAGTACAATACCTGGGTATCTTCATCCAAACATATGATGCATTATGGGATTGGTTTTGAATTGAATGTCGTAAAACTCGAACCAATCAACAGTTGCACACAGGTCAGTGGACCAATCCGAACGCAAAGCAAGTGCTTGTCAGTACAAAGCGTGGGAAATGCGTGCTGTCTCGCGCGACTGGTTTAAGTTTTCCGATTGACTGATGAGGTGGTGGGAGATTCTCTAGACAATCACCTATCGCAGCAATGCAAAACCATTTGATTCGCGTAATTACTCTATATAAGGGATTGAAAACCGCTCTAATCGTTACTAGTATAAATACTCGGGTGATTATACAAAATCGCGCGCTTTGATTGGTTCGCTATCTCGGATTATCAGCCGAAAATCACCTCGACGAACAAAATGGCTGTCAGCCGTTCGCGCGCTTTTGATGAAATAAAATTGTTCCGTGTTGTACAATGCTCTTACTATTCTTTTTTGAAATAATCACCCGAGTATTTATACTAAAACAATTATTCGCCTCAGGCTCGGTGATTATCGATGAATATTCACCTCGACTTCGGCGAATAATTGTTAATTAAACACCGTATCAGTGACCTCCCTGTAATAACTTCAGCTTTTTCTGGGCTAAACGTCCGCTGGCGGAACAATGTCGAGTACTTCTCCCTTCTTAAACTAGTTCCCAGGCCCACTTGGGCCAGAGGTATTCTGATGTCTGCTTCACCAACCGACGTTCTATCCATGCTCTCTTCGTCCTAACCAGTTCACGCAAAGGCGATTGTTCCCACAACATGTACTCACTCATGGTAAGTGGGGACTTCAAAGCGGCGGTTATACGTGCGATTTTTTCATTTTTCATGTTTTTTTTTTTAATTGCCGGACGCGTCATTAGCGCGTAATGAGTTATAGCTCGTGCAAACGCGACAGAACTTGCGGCGCAACGGTCGAAAAAAGAAGTAGGAAAATATGGCAAGAATTAACCTTTCATGATATTTTCATCGGATGCTGGGGAATTACTACAATTTGAAAACATCGCCTGCATCTGAGTGACTACTAATTAACTCATTCCCGCGCACCACGATCGACAAACCAATCATTGTGACGTCATAAAATAATAAAAAAACTCGTTTCCGTTGGCAATCAGATGAATTTCAGTCAACTCGCACGCTAATTGGAGAGGTGTATTTGACAACCCTGGCAGGAGAGTATGTAAAGATGTCCGACAAGTTTTGGAAAGGATTCTCACTTGAGGATTACAAGCTCCAGCTCCAAGTCAGTAGTCTAGAAAAGGAAAAGCAGCAGTGTTTGAACAGATTAAACGAAGAGCAACATTTGTTTAAGATGTCTTCACGACTACACCTTAAACATGGAGATGATTATTGGAGCCAGTATGGAGAAAATTACCATGCGAATGGGGATAAGAGAGAAAGAGGGTCATTCACGTGTATTCTTACATCAAGGAACGATCAAAGAAGAGAAGGTATGCGCAATTCGCTATTTCTCTGGCGCATCTTGTTAAGCAGATAGAACGGTTTTCAGTCACTGATGGTTTCACGAGGTTTCTTATAACGAGGAGCCTTCCAGTAATGGGAGGAAATTATCTGCGATGAGTTCTTAGTGATTGGCTCCTGTTATAACACTAGAAACTAAGGTTTCTTGCCATTAACTCTAGGCAATAGGGTACAGTCTTTTAATTTTGTCCAAGCCTTGTTGTCGGACTCTTCCGCGTTTGGAAGTCGCTCTTCTACATACATTGTTTTCAATCACCCCCTACAATTGTCTTTATAACAAAGCTCTCCTCAAAAAAGCAACCTCTTTGAGGCAATGGCTATACAAAATAGGTTTGAGATTTAACGCGCTGAGATGCTCTTCCTGATTAAAATGATATAAAAGCTTTCAGTGTTCGTTTAGAGTTTTCATATAAGAAAACACTCTCATAAGCAACTGTTTTTACTTTTTACCAAATATTGAAGAGGGTAGAGAGACTGGAAACTATGCCATTGCTGAGGTCAAGATGGCCGAACAGAGCAGTACGAGTTCAGAATCGGAATCAGTTTCCGTTAACTCCACGGCTGAACGCATCAACATCGGAGACAGAAGAGAAACAGATTCACGAAGAAAGCGTTCGAAATCTGTTGGCCCAACTCTTCTGGAAATTTTATGCGGTGATTTTGATTGTGGCATCCTTTCGCTAAAATCGGGAGGTCAATATGGTTCGGAAATTGGAAAGGATTTCAGGAATCACTCCAAACACGAGAGTAATGGCCGTGGACTTGAGGACAAGGGCTTGTGTCAAAGAGATGGACAAAGAAGCCTGAGTAATGCGGAAGCGTCTTTGCTTGAGGTAAACGGGTCAAGTGGAAAGATAGCAAAACCAAACTCGGGTTCTGTGGAATTAACTGCAACTAGAAAAACATTTTTTGCAAACTGGTGTTCAAATTCAGAACCAAGAAGCCACAATGGGAAGCTTTCGTTGAATCATTTTTCAGAAGAGATCTTTGGTACAACGCCAGAAAGTCTAAAGCCACAAAAAGGCGGAAAAACGTTTCAACCAGCTCAGAGTAGCGGAGGCTGGTGTAAAGAGCACAGAAAAGAAGTGAAAGAAACTGAGAAAAAAATTATGCCAATTCTCAAAGGGGAAGATGTTGCGTTTCAGACTAGACCGGAAGTAGATATGCTGATAAGACGGAACGTTTTGGACCATTGTGATAGTAAGAAAATACCGGAACAAAAAGTAAAAACACCTGAACAGTTTAACTGCTCTGAGACAATGGAAAGCACCGTCAGCTTTGAGATGAACAGAACAAACAGTCGAAAGGCAGATGCTGCTGCTGCTGCTGACAAGAGTCACGTGGATGAAACCTGTAAAACAGGTTGCACCGGTTTGTCAAATTCGATGAATTCAAGAAATGGTGCTGTAAAGGCACTACACTTGCGAAAATCTCAGGTAAGACGATGTTAATTAACAATATTTTAGCGAGGGCGAGCATTGTATTGGGGGTAACAGAGCTCTTCATAGCCTACAAAAGTTGGATTCGTGACGTCAGTCACCAACAATCAGGGCAACTTTGAGTGAAACTTTAATAACGTAGCAAGAGAAAATAAGGAGAGAGCATAACCCCGTTTGATACGATAAGGGGACAATCTATTTTCAGCGCGGAATCTGTTTATATCTCCTTCCATGGCTGCGCGGTTTCCACATGGCGCATTGAAATTACAACCTCGTGATGAGAAGGACATCAGCCATTGGTCAGTTAAAATAGTATTCC
Organism: Ricordea florida; assembly: GCA_949710005.1. NCBI lineage: Eukaryota > Metazoa > Cnidaria > Anthozoa > Corallimorpharia > Ricordeidae > Ricordea > Ricordea florida. The sequence goes on from OX453272.1 coordinate 16,463,202, forward strand.
GGACCTTAAAATAGATTCTGTCCCCTTATCGTAGTAAAAGAACCCCGTATGGAAGATGTGTTCTCTTACCTCTTTTTCTCTTGAACGTAGTTCATGGTCAAAGACGTTCCTTAGTTAACTCTACAAAAAGGCAAAGCTACTCTCTTTTACAGCGAGGTTAAAAAAAGCAGCTCTCTAGAATGAAAGATCTCTAGATGAAAGCTAAATCGGCGAATTTTGGCATTTTGACATTCACCTTATCTCGTTTCAGGACGAGATAGACAAAGAAATGCGCGACAAAATGGACCAATTCTTCGCCAAAGTGGAACTAACGAAAAACTACCAAAGCAAAAATGAACGATGGAGATGCAACTGTAGCGGCCGCAATAGCGAGAGTCAAATAAAGGGCAAACAAACTAGCGCTGAACAAATAACTTCACACTACACAAGCAATAAACAAGGCTACAGAAGAGCTGCACCGTGGCCTACAGAAGTTTGGAGTTAGCACCCGCAAAACTGTAAACAGCTTCGCGTCAGAAATGGAGGAATCGCAATAACCGAATTGAGGATTGCGATTAAAGAAAATTGTAATTTCTAAGAAAGTTTATTTTTGCCTAAAATGAGAAGCGCTTGTATGTTCAGTAAAACGTGACCAGCAGTAGTTCAAAACTTCCCGCGATTCGCTTCAAGGGACAAAACTTGACTCCCCCCCCCCCACCACGTTATTGCATTTTTGCGGTGTTAACCAACAGAGTTCGGTCTAAATTTACATGCCTACACGGTCTAAATTCTGCTCACCGACACGTTTTACTAGAACAATGTAATGCTTACCACACCATATTGGTAAGTACATCTTAAACTTCAAAATACGCAGTAAATCTTAATTTTAACAGAGAAAGAACAAACAGTTTATTTGGAATTCTGCAAAGGTGGATTCGAAAACGGTAACAAATCAGCAAAATCCTGACGAGCGGTTCAATGATAACGAATAAATGTTCTCATTTTTTTCCTCATGCCAAATTTTTTGTGCTCTTTATTCCCATTTTTTGTCCACAATCTGGGCATGTCAGTTGAAAGTGAAACACACACTTGGCAATCCGAGGATACCCGAGCATGACGCAGGGCCAACAATGAGGGAGTCGGAAGAGCAGTGTCGTTTACTCGGAGAAATTCCGACGAAACACAAGCTACGAAACACAACATCGAAATGCTAGTTCTGTTGGCTCCATGGATATTCCGAGACGATGCGGCCAAAACGCTCGCTCCATATTTTGAAAAACTTGTCCAGGAACATAATTGATTTTCTAGCTCAATTTCCCTATATTTCGTCACTTTTTTCTTTGCCTGCTCCATTTGTAAACTGGTGGGCCATTGTCGTTCGTTTTCACTTTAAATCGTCTTCCTTTACCCTGAAAGAAAAATAGCGACACGGTATAAGAGGGGATTGAACCCAGGAAACGACTGACACATGCAGCAGCATTTAACATTCATGCAAAGCTGTTTACTCCTTCAGTAACGTGGGACCTCCTCATGACAAGATTGGAGTGATAATTATCAGCACTGAACATATACTGAGTAACACCACGAGCCCATGTTAGTAAGGAGAATTTTGCTGTAGTTTTGTGTTGAAAGAAAAGAAGAGTTAAGTTATCTCGCTTCTTAGTTTAGACTGAGCAGTCTTCAATTCACTGTTGAAAGTAAATTCATCAATTGCCATGGTTTTGCGCATCTACAATGACCGAGTGCCACTTGCTCAAACTCACGAAACTGGGATAATCAACAAGTTGATAAAGTAATTTGTACCACCGTAAGGTAAAAGAACGGGGTGCTGACGTTTCGAGCGTTAGCCCTTCGGCAGAGCGAATGAGAGGATTATGGGTTATGTGCAATTTATATAGAGAGGTTTGGAGCTATGCTATTGGTGGAGCCATAGCAGCGTGTGAACGAGAGTAAATTAATTAAATGAATGAAAAACGTTCGTTGATACCGTGGGGATTACGAGAACCGAGTTGGAAGATAAATCTTTGTTCTAGGTTTTTACGGCTTACCGTGTTACCTTGATGCAGGGAAAGGCTGCAGGTCGTCATGTTTGAGTGGAATGGTTCGGCAAATTTAAGTGTCGCGCTGCTGGTTTAGACGCATCTTTGTCATTTCTTTCGACGTCACGCAGATGTTCACAAAAGCGGTCACCTAACCTTCTTCCGGTCTCGCCGATGTATATTGTCTTGCATAAGGTACATCTTATGCAATAGATAACATTGGCGGAAATGCATGTGAAGCGGTCGGTGATTTTAATCGATCGCTTAGATCCTGTTATTTTGTCTGTATTGCGAATGAAAGGACAAGTGTTGCATCTTTTGCGTGTGCAGTTGAAGGTGCCAGGTGATTCGTTTGATGTTAGTGTACTTCTAACTAAAAAAGTCGCTTACGTTTTCGTTACGTTAAAATGAGATGAGTGGTTGTAGTGAGTCAGAGAAGATTCAATCTACCTGTCTCGTTGTCATTCTGAAGTAAATTAAAGTTCTTCAGAATGATGTTTTTGACAGGTAGGTTGAGTGCATGAAAAGTGTGAGTGAAAGGTATTCTCTGGTTCTCTTCTTTTTGTGACGTTTGTGGTGCTGACTGTTGGTCAGTTGTTTGAGCGCGTTGCTGAGCTGCCATCACAACTGGGTCAGGATAGCCACGTTTCGTAAAGAACTGTAGCATTTCCTTTGATTTCTTCTTAAAGTCAGACTCATCACTGCAAAAACGTCGAAGTCTGAGAAATTGGTTCTCTTAATCCCCGTGGTATCAAAGAACTTCATTTAATTAATTTGTTCTCGTTCACACGCTGCTGTGGCTCCACCAATAGCATAGCTCCAAACCTCTCTATATAAATTGCACATAACCCATAATCCTCTCATTCGCTCTGCCGAAGGGCTAACGCTCGAAACGTCAGCACCCCGTTCTTTTACCTTACGGTGGTACAAATTACTTTATCAACTTGTTTGATTATCCCAATTTCTTGTGTTTCAATTCCCCACCCCACAATACGTCTCAACCTCAGCACAGCATCTGCTCCACTCCTGGGAGTGATCAATGGTTAGCTGCTCTTAACAATATTGATACCTTGACAAAAAAACAGATGCTGAGGAATGGACAACGTATTAAATCAACTATAGTGAATTGCTGTACATGTAAATTCACTAAACTAGGATGAAGGAATTGTGTAGAACTTGCTGGGGAGAATTTCCACTAAGAACTTCGGAGTGAAGGGTTTTACAGTTGGTTCACACGTGTTTTACTTCCAGGTGCGTTCGAAATGAGTCTGGAGCGAGTTCCAGACAATGAAGTGAATATTGGGAGCGAAAGCACTGTATTCTCGTGGCCAGAGCGGTTTGCCGCCAGAGCGACCGCGAAAACCAACTCAGCCAACATTTAGAAAACCCCTTATAAAAATGGATGCTATCAGTTGACTGGAAAACTTCAAAATAAATAGGTGCTTGAGAAACGAAAAAGGGGTGCTTGGCAAAATCAAAGTTCAGCATTTTTCTTTTCGCTGCTGGTGTTCGCCACTACTATAAGTTCTGTATCATGAAACCATTCCACGATGAAATTACCTTCTTATATAACACGTTAAAATGTTGTTTACTTAGAGAGAATTTAAAAAATTAAATATAGCAAAAAAATTTGTAAAAATGGCATTGCCACTACACATCAAACATCCGACAAAACGACGCAACTACGACGATTTCCCTGCTCAAAAAAAATAACGCTGTTTCTGGCTGCGTGACAGGAGCTCAAGGGGAGTAGACACTGCTCCTGCGCGAAGTCGGGGCGAAACGCGAGCGCGGGTCTTAGATGCCATGGGAGGAGAACAAAGCTCCTTTTCCTTCTAATGACGCTCACGTCTGAATTTCCTAGTGAAAAATTCCTGTCCTTAGACCGCCTACCACGCATGCTACGCTGGTTAAAGGGGACACACTTTTGAACTAACTTCTTTTAAGACAAAGATAATGCCCATGCAACTCCTGTTAGACTCTATCACGATTCACTGTTAACGATGAACTATTTTGGTTCCATAAATGCCACTTGCCATTAAGTTCTTTTGAAGTTCCATCTCTTCAGAGAGTTTCTTCATCTTTTTCTCTCGCTCTATTCGTTCTCTAAGTTCCTCATAACGGCGATGTCTCTGTTTTTCAAGACGCTGTGTAAATAATGAATGACAGAATGACAAATTTCACGATTTTGCCACGTTACTTCAAGTAACCTATAAATTAGAATGCAATATCTCGAATGTTTAACTGTAACCTTCAAGTTACCATTACTCAGTGAGAATGCTTACTATCGTGCCTTTAGTCCTAAGAAGAGTGCATTTTCGTAGTTGTTTGTCGAGTTCGATCGTCCATGTGTAGGTAAGTTCTGAAAAGAACTGTTCATTACGTCAAATTCGAGTGAGTTGCGTGGTATTTACATCTCTGTCCAGCGTTATGATTGGTCGTTTAAGCCGTGCTGTTATTGGCTGTTTGTCGGTTAGGTCACGGTGTTATTGGCCTTGAAGAATTAGTTGTTATTGGTCAGCTTTGGTCAGTTGCGATCCGTGCATTTTCTTTCACTTGCCTACGTGCAAGTAAAAAATAGTCAAGGTACTTCAAACAAGATCTTATGATTACCAATAAAGGCAGGAAAATAATTCCTGCCTACTGAAGTTTTGCATTATCCGAAGTTTAACATACCTGAATACTACCCTCATCTGGTGCCTGGAAAAGCTGATTTTTAAGCGTGTCTTTCTTTGGTCTGTTATATGTTCTAGACATCAATTCCGGTAATGTTTCAAAGTGGCTAGGAGCATCAAATGACTTTGCTGGAAAGAAAATTAATTGGAACCATCTTAACTCCAGTTATACAGAGCAAACCACTAATTCGTTTGCTATGGTCCGGACGTTTCAATCTATGGACTAAAAAGTGCAGAAGTTTTCTATTTTTTGAACAGCTTCTGACGTGTAGCTAACTTTCCATCTGTGGATCAAACCATGCTGTGTGACTCTTCCTTTGAAAGCTACTGAACAGCACTGTTTCTTTTACTATACAGAGTAGTTCTAACTTTTCCATCTGTGTATCAAACTGTGTAGTTTGACCATTCTTTGGGAAGCTACAGAATAGTTAATTGTCCTGTGGTAGTGATCCCGCATTCCCCCTTCTTTTTCGTGAGAATCCCGCATTTTATTAACTTTATTGACTTTATTAATCAGACAAGCTCTTTGGTTTGGTTTGATTAGTGTTCACCTGACAGATTCGCTTTCGCTGCTTGTACGATTATTTGGGTCGAGAAGATTTTCCGAATTCCCGACAGACAGGCAAAAAATCACTATCCCGTGCAAAAATGTTTAAGAATCCAACTTCCCAGAGAGCAGTGAATTCCCGAACCCCGTCAATAAATTTTGCGTTTTTCCGAATCCCACACCATATTTTGATCAAATCCCAGATCCCGGGAATACCCTTCCACAGCCTGTTTGTTTTACTAATGAAGTGTGACTCTAACTTTTTCATTTGTGGATCAAATCATGCAGAGGGTTTTTTTCCTTTGAAAGCTTCTTAACAGTACTGTACTGTGCTGTTTGTTTTTCCGGTTCGACCTCTTTCACCTGTGGATCAAACAATGTATGACCGATCTTTGGTTCGCTACTGAACAGTACTGTGCTATGGTATTTTGCAAGACATTGGTAATAATCTGGAAGGCTTTTTGAAAATTAGGTGCCATCTCCATGAACAATTTGATAGATCAGTCATGGCCACGCGTAAGCAACGAACCACAGTATGTGTAAAATTCATATTATTGTATAAGACCAGAAACCCACAAAGGCCTGTCCAAACGGAAAATGTTTGGTACCAAAAATGCCAATGTTGAACTGACTGGCCAAACGGTTAAAACATGTTTGATCAAACACAGATCAAACTCCACAAGCAAAGAACAATGGGCCACAAATATATGGACGTCAGCGGCTGAACAAGCGTGGTACGCATGCGCGCGCCCAAGAGTGACTTTATAGATTTTGCTCTGTCTAACGCCAGACAATTTTACTCGTCAAATGGAGACCCCTTGGGAGTGAAAGTGTTAAGCACATTCGTTTGATACGGCTGTCCAAATGAACAAACGAACAAAACATCGAACACGAGAACAAAAGAAATGTTTTAGGTTGTTCACAAACGTTTGCCGTGATGTTCACAAACTTTTGCCGCGATGTTCACAAACGTTTGCCGTGATGTTCACAAACTTTTGCCGCGATGTTCACAACCTTTGACCGTGATGTTCACAAACTTTTGCCATGATGTTCACAAACTTTTGTCGTGATGTTCAAAAACTTTTGCCGTGATGTTCACAAACTTTGTCCGCGCTAAACAAATTCAGTTTTCGTCAATTTTTGAAATAAATTTTGTTCCCCAGAACTTCAGGGATGAACGCAAAGTAGCTGTTGACATATTTTTTTTTTAAAAGTGCGGTATTGTCATAAACGTTTTGCCGTGATACTTGTGGGCCACCGTAAATGTTTGATGGTCTTCAAATTTTGGCAAACATGACCAAACAGCACCAAACACGATCCAACAGCACCAAACACGATCCAACAGCACCAAACACGATCCAACAGCACCAAACACGATCCAACAGCACCAAACACGATCCAACAGCACCAAACACGATCCAACAGCACCACACACGATCCAACAGCACCACACACGATCCAACAGCACCAAACACGATCCAACAGCACCAAACACGATCCAACAGCACCAAACACGATCCAACAGCACCAAACACGATCCAACAGCACCAAACAAGGCCACGGTGGTCAAACGATAAAATGTTTGGCCACCAAACTATGTTTGATGACGTTTGGTTGCCAAACATTTCTCGCTTTGACAGGCATTATGACTTATGGGTTTCACAGTGAACAATGCTGTCGTCAATAACAATAACTAGTATATGATATCATGCACATGTATGAACGAACCTTCTTTCTCGCTGTCCACGAAAATAATATGTTGATTCACAGGTTTGGAATCTGTGCCATCCGCCAACAGATGGAGACTTGACTGCAGCCTCTCTATTTTCTGTTTCAATAGTGAACAACAATAATATTACACTTTATTATATCTCTCAGTTAGTACGCGCGCTGTGATTGGTCAATTTAGCGGGCCGTACAGTGAAGTTTGTTTTGGTAGCCAAAACGACTCCAGAGATATAATAAATATCTTATTAACCTCGAACTCGATTAATAAGAGGTATATAATCTACTAACTGCTTAACACTGGGATAGGGCTTATCCAAGAGGAAAACATGACAAATCCAGAGCCTTTAACCCTGGGGCAGCACTACTCCAGGGATAAAAGATAAGGGCTGATCAAGAGGTTTAGGGCTATTATTAGCGGAGCTCCACAGCGGCTCGAAGAGCCGCAGAGCGGAGCCCCATAACTACCGTGCGAGGATAGAAATTGAGAAAACCATGCGTTTGAGTTTTCATGGTCATCAAGGCTAGCGCCATGGCTCGCGGGCGCGTGCGCCTAGCGACGACGACGATGTTGCCCCAACATGGCGGCCATAGTCATCCGGGATATTTAGAAGGTCTTAAACCGAAACGAGACTTTGTTTTTCGCGCGCTTTTCGCGGCTTGCCGCGGCTACACAACCTACAGCTAGCAGTCTACAGCAGTCTACAATGTTTTGCTGAAGAAACGGATTACTCAAAGCGGTTTTGGAGGAAAAATTTTCTTCCTACAAGTTTTCAAGCGTTTTTGGAGGGACATAAGCATAAAGCTGAGTTCTTTCTACAAGTTTTCAAGCATTTTTGGAGGGACTGTGTGAGGAGCTCCGCTTTTGATTGGTCGAAAGCGTACAGTGAATTTTCGAAATCAGTGCCTGTGAAGTTATAACCGCAGATCAAGGACGCTCAAGGTCACAGGTAACATGTCATGTATGACCGCGGTGCATGATTTCTAAGGGTAATAATGTCAAGTTTACGCGCTTTGTGGTGCTTGGTGTCAGTGAAGAAGCAAAAAAAAAATGACTTCTAGGTTTGCCTTTGGCTTTGGCTAATAACCCCACCTTGACTTTGATTATTCTGGATATCACAAAAAACAGCATCCAATAATTGTTTTTAATATTTAATCTTCATTCAATGTACTAAATCCATGCGCATGATTGGCTAAACTCAATCACGTGATTTTGTGATACGTCACGTCATCACCTAGTAACCGTGCACTAATGAGAATACATCATGCCATCACACAACGGCTGGCATCCAAAATGGCAAGTTTTGTATTTCATTGCACTCAGATTGAATATTAAAAGGGTTAGAGACTTGAAATTTGTGGTTTGTTTACAAATACACGCACTTGCTGGCTGTAAAATGAACTCGAAATTGTCAATACTGCATTCAGCTTCGCTTCGTGCAGTATTGACAATTTCTCGTTCATTTTAAAGCCAGCGTGTGCGTGTATTTGTAAACAAACCACTCATTTCAGTCTCTAACCCGTAAATAATCTACTAATGTACGACTTACAAAAAAGTACAATATTTTACTTTATTGCAAACCTTTGATTCCATAGCCCGTTTAGAATTGATATAGTTTAGGTCCTGAGTCTTCATCAGTTTCAGCGCTTTAGGAGTATGGTTATTTTTTCTCTCGACGACATGAACCCCATTCTATAGGAATTAAAGGTTACAGTTTTCAAGAAAACTCTACAAAATTAAAGGAAGATAATTGAAATGCATCAACAAACTATTTATGCCATTAGCATTTACCAAACAGAAGTAATCACCGAACAATAGGATCTGTTTGATTAATGCAGCCACAGTAAACACAATGTCAGTTGACTGAGGAAGACAATGCAAGATGGTAAAACTTGGATGCCAAAGGTGCACTGCTTATGTGAGGATTCAGCCTGCAAGCCAAGATGCTTTACAGAGAAGACCATCACAGAGAGGACAGAATGTAATCACATGGAAAAGTAGTCCGATTACACTGACAACACCCCAGAACAAACAAAAAACTAGCTAATGATCACAACTTATTGTCGCTGGACAAGCAATATTAGGCTGTGTTCTTATCATTCCAACATGCAACTGGTTTTTCTCCTAACTGAAGATAAGTGAGATTAATTTTATATGTATAAAAAAACTAATGCACACAGCATTTTTTTCCCTTTCTCTTGGACATCAAAATAATGCATTTTATTTTTTTCTCAAGCATCTGAGCGGGTCAGAATCCTAAATCCTTGAATTTGATTGGTTTATCACGTGCACGTGACTGGTACTGCTTTTTATAATACATCCCACATTTCTTATCTCTTTTCTTACTTAAAAAAGAAGACACCCCAAAAAATACATAACTTATTCACGTGGCTAGGTCGGTCCATATAGACCTCAGATACAGTTTTTTCCCATACAGACCTTTCCCCTAGTAAATATCATATATGCATATAAGGCCATATATTCAATAACTGCAACTTAAGTTTTACTGTAAGGCACATAGTTATAACCTACCTTGGTTTTACTATTGACCATCTTAAAATAGAACTCATCTGGATTCCTGTTTAATGCCTACACAGAGAAAAACATATGTCATTATAATCATAGTCCATTGTACCTTCTGATATTGACATTGTCACATAGTGCCAAGTTACATTCATCCCACCAAGTCAAGTTTAGGTAAGTAGTGTAAATGACAAAGTTTAATGTGTGCAGCATGTACTGTACATTGGACCTTCTGCCTGCGTAGCAAGCACAGAAGAGCACCTTTGGTAAAAGGATTTGAATCAGTGTAAGTATCTGGGAAACAGTGCAGCTACCCCTTCCCCGATCCAACATTAACACTGACTTTTTAACTTATTACAACTTGTTGGGTTAGGGGAGGGGTAGGTGCACAGTTGACCACTTACATTGATCCGATGATTTCATAACGCATGAAGCCAAGAAAATTTGATGAAGGCATTGCGATCATCTGTCTGTCCATCTGCCCATCTAACCTTCATGTAAGCTGATGGAAAATGAATTTAATTTGCATATAAAATGTTCAACATGGCTTGTTGACAATGAAATTCTATTGACCTCCAAAATTTGGAATTTAATTCTTCAAAAACATTCTTTTGACCTGTCCTCTCATTCCATAATAACGCTTTATAGCAAACAGACTTTAATGTTGACTTCAAGGACCATTTTTGTGAGTAAAGCAAATGTTTTAATTTAGTTAGCTGAAGTGTGATCTACTAGACGGACCAATTACAGCAAGCATGCCTACTGAAGAATTATATGATTTTCTAATAATAATAATCATAATAATAATAATAACAATAATAATCATAATAACAACAACAACAACAACAATATTAATAATTAAAATAATTATTATAATGGTCAGTGACAACATTAGAGTGATGATGGGAAGAATATTAATTATCAATTGAACCACTAACCTTTTCACGAAGATGCTTGAGTACATTTTGTTTCTTATGGTAATCTCTGTTACACAAACACATGAGAACATTATTTACTGGTAATAATAATATCACTCTATGGATTATTGTCTATGCCAGTGGTACTGCAGAGGTAGCAGATCCCAACCAACATTTACAGTAATAAACCAACAAGCAGATGAGGTCCACAATGAGCAAAAACTAGCAAGCCCAATAATGAAGTTGAAAAAATGAGGAGGGAATGGGGAAAAAATTACAGACTGCGGAGCTTATGCTTTGTTCACTGAATTCCTGTTTTTGACAAAACTGAAAACACCTACTGGATGGCTGCAAGTCAATCGGTCAACAACTTCATAACAGTCTCAGTCAACAAAATACATGTAACTATTAAAGGAGACCTGATTCTGGCAGGAGGCTCACAGATAAAAGAAGTTTATTGAGAGGAACTGATAAATAGCATCTGTTAGGACAAGCTTGATGGGGTTAATGTCAAACCCCCAAGATTGACCTTTTTTGGCAATTCAACTTGGAATTTTTTTATTCTTATAGTCCATTTACCAGGCTTTAAAGAGTAAATTCTTCACATTTTTAACAGGTAATGGAGAAGATGGGAAGATAAAGAGCAAAGCACGATAAAGCAAATGGTCTCAGAAGAAGAACTTTATTATGCATCAATAGTCAAAAGTAGAAGAACTGGAATCACTCTTAGAATCAAAAAGGTTGAATCCTAAAAAATTTGAAGAACCAATTATATTGTATATCCACAAGTATTTTATTCTCCAAACTTACCGTGCTCGCAATACATAGTCTTTGTGTTTTTCAAGGAGACCCAGGTGCTTGCGGCCTTGTATCTGTGAGCAAAGAAGGGCAATAGAAACATTGGTCACCTCATGTTACAATGTTTGAATGCATCTGAATTCTTAACGTTATATAGTAAAAATCACCGAATGTATTTAGGGAAACAGTTCATTCTGTCAAACGGCTAGAACATAAAATGTCAGTTTCTCTTAAATCTTGTGGTGTTAAAAAATAACCTTAAAAACCCATTTGATAACCCATTTTTTATGTTTCAAATTCCCACCGACACAGCACTGGTTTGAAATTGTGTCATTAAATGGTGACGAGTAAAATCAGGGAATAATTTCACTTGCATTTTGTCGAAAATCTAAGAATTTTCTGAGCTCAAACGCTAAGGCTAGAGAAATTAGTAGAAGTTGGACAAAATGTGCGTGAAATTATTCCCTGATTTCACGAGTATACCATTTGTTTACCTATTATTATGATGGGTGACAAATTACTCATAACATATTCAAACCTAGCCAATTTGGCACTGTTACACCGAGAACCTTCTAGAACCTGTTAATATTCATATATTTGCATAGTCACGCAACATTCCTTCTGGAGAGTTCTAGAACACACTAAAGCGTGATGAAATCAAGTCAAATAATCCTTCTATCAATAGTTCATACTGTAATCTTTTGAGTGTTCTAGAACTATCTGCAAATGTATTTAAGTAGTGTTATCGCATAGCTCTAGCACTTATGTTCGAACGCACGGAAGCAGTCTGGAGTTGTTTGGAGATCGGGACTGGAGAAGCTATCCGAAGGAGAATTGAAGTTGTTTGCCCTCAAGTGGATATCCCAAAGGAGCTTGTGAGTTAAACTGTCAGTGGCAACTAAAGTTATTTAGTTTGAAACTTAAAGGATAGCTTTTTAGTGCTTAGCGTATATGTTGTGGTTCAATTTTATCCTTGGTTTAAATTTTATGTTCCTTTGTTTCAAACTCATTACCATAAATTACCATACCTGTACCAAAAAACAAACGAAAATAAAATTTAAACCAAGGAAAAAAATTAAACCACAACATACCAGTATATAAGTTTAAGCGATTGCTCCTGTTGTAGAAAACTTGAAAATCAGTTGTCAGTTTATAGCGGAAGTACATTTTTCACCCTTTTCTGTACAGACAGAGAACAGGCTTATTCATTTATATATTTGTTGTCTCATAACAAGCACCAAAGGAGAAGTTGCTATTAATAACAACATTGTAATTTCACATGTGAAAATATTTCATTAATTTTGCGCCATAATTAAGAAGTAACTTTTTAACCATGATATTACGTTAGAAACCAACTCCTTTGGAAGGCAAATAATAATTTTCATCATCAAAGGAATTCCTTCCTTCTGAAAGTACTGTATAGGTGAGACAAACTGGTTACAATTCTCAATTAGAGCTTCACCTCATTAGTTTATTTACACTTTCATTCCAACAAGTGATCAATGGGTGACTTCTCGTTAAATTATTGATACACTCCCAAGCATACAGTTATGAGAATTGAGAAAATGCTTCACACAAGAGTGATGAATTGACCAAGAATTCTGCAAGCTATTGAACAAGGAATACAGAAGCTGGCACTCACTGAGGAAAATTAATGTACTACTGCTCTGTTCCTGGAGTCAGAGACGTGAACAGGGTTAAGTCATTATATTATGGAACAAAAAAGGTGGACATTTAGCAAGTATAATTTATATGCTTTGAGCCCAAAAATTTGTTTTCGGCACTGTCACAGGAAAATTCGGATTAAAAAGCAATTCCGAGTTCACATGACTGCTACATGTATTTGCTTTATAAAATAATGGTGGAGAATTCTGTTTAACTTCTTTATACATGTTGTCACTGTATTGTCTAGAGTTATAATGCACATGCAAACATTTTCACGTGTGCCAAATTTAATTCCCATTTTGGTTGACTATCATAATAAATGCTACGGCATTTGATTCACACGTCAAATTTAATGGTGCCTGATTTAATTCCATTCGCTATCAACATTCCCAGTCTCCTCTTGGACACCTTGTTATCCAATATGGTGGACAACAAAGTGGTTGCTGAAATTGATGAAAAATCTGTGTGTTTCTTCAACATATGATTCGTAACAACAGAAGATAACGGTTAATGATGCAATTAACCATCAACTATTTTCTCTACTAACTGAATCATCTTTGCTTTCACTCAACTCTCATATTTTCATCATTTCATTGACAAAATGCCACAGATTTTCCCTCTTTCCATCCAGGAGTGTCCTCTTCATCTTTGAAAACCAAGCACGTCATAAATAAGTAATTACTCTACGTCGAACAAGTCTATTTTGTTGTCAAGAAGGATGAACAACACATTCCTTTGAGTAGTTGCAGACGGCCGGTTCTGGGACAATTTTATTTTTGGTCGATTTTTTTGCGAAATTGTGTTTTTGGGTGTAGTCGATTTTTGGTGTTGCGATGTTTTGGGTGTGGTCGATTTTTGGTGTTACGATGTTTTGGGTGTGGTCGATTTTTGGTGTTGCGATGTTTTGGGTGTGGTCGATTTTTGGTGTTGCGATGTTTTGGGTGTGGTCGATTTTGTCAGATGGGTGTGGCCAAAGAGTTTGCCTCTCGACTCAGCTGTTTTTCGATCGATGACTTTTTTCGTCGAGTGCCAATTTTTTCGTTGGGATCGTCGATGTCCTTTGGGGGGTGGGGTGGTGGTTGAGTTGTTAAAGTGGGATTTTGGGTCGAGGTTGGCAGTGTGTGGTATACGATTGCGAAAATGTCTTGCATTCATAGTTGGAGAAAATATCATTGTAAACATTGTCCAGGAGCGGGGATTTGTAACCATGGCAGACGGGAATACTATTGTATACATTGTCATGGTGATGGAATTTGTGAACACAACAGACGAAGATATTATTGTGTAGAATGTCATGGTCTTGGTATTTGTCACCATGACAAAGTATTCTGTAAATGTAAAGAATGTGGCGGCTCTCAGCTTTGTCAACATGGTAGGCGAAAGCATTATTGTAAAGAGTGTGGTGGTGCTGGGATTTGTCAACATGGTAGGCAAAAGTATTATTGTAAAGAGTGTGGTGGTGCTGGGATTTGCCAACATGATAAGATAAGGCATAATTGTAAAGAATGTGGTGGTTCTCAGATTTGTCAACATGATAAGATAAGGCATAATTGTAAAGAATGTGGTGGTTCTCAGATTTGTCAACATGGTAGGGAAAAGTATCGTTGTAAAGAGTGTGGTGGTGCTGGGATTTGCCAACATGATAAGATAAGGCGTGATTGTAAAGAATGTGGTGGTCCTCAGATTTGTCAACATGGTAGGCGAAAGTATTATTGTAAAGAATGCCCTGGAGCTGGAATTTGTTCACATGGTAAACGAAAGCCTCGTTGTAAAGATTGTAAAGGAGTATGATTGATTACCAACAAGCTTTTATAACACACATCGTGTTATAAAAAAGTTAAACAAGCTTTTTGATACCATAGTGATTGTCTTAGAGGTTCCAATTTCAAAATACAATTGATGCTATGGAACACTTGACAGTCAAAGACTTGAGGTCAATAGCCAAAAGAGCTGGTGTGAGTGTTCGAGGATTCAGAAAGGCTGAAATGCTCACAGCGTTATCTGACATACAACCCGAGAATTTGACAGTGAAGATACTACGAACCATGGCTAAGAAGTCTGGTGTACAAGGTTCTGGCAACATGCGTAAAGCGGATCTCATTAATGCTCTCGGATCCCCACGGGTGGTTGAGGCGAATGTTCCAGTTCCTGGTCCAGTTAGACCCATAAGAACAAGACCTGCACGAGCTTCGTATGGAGGGGCTATTGCTTCTGCCAGACGTGAAATCATCCATACCACCAATTGGATAAGATCTAATGTTAGAGATCCAAACAGAGGGGCCATCACTAGGAGATTAAGAAGGGCAGCTAATGCGGTTAGAAGGGAACCCGATTACTTCAACCCTGAACGACATGAAACAGCTCTTAGAGGCTTTTTGAGGACTTACATAGTGAAGGGAAGGGGCGGATACGATCCAACTTCATTCCTTGGCAAGGTTAGAATACCATTTCGTAGTTTGTTGTATAAACTTAGGAAGCCATTCAAGTTGAAGTGTATTCTGTCGTGTGGATTCGCGAGGAGGAACAACCAGGATAATCGTGTTACTGAGCGGAGTCAGGGGCATTTCCATTCACTGATGGAGACAGTGACAGCTTCAACAGACACACTTGCTATGTTTGATAGAATCAAGGCTAGACTGGTTGAATTGGTGCAGAAATACGAGAATGAGCGCTCTGGATGGGTGTTTGAAAGTGTGATTGACCTTCGTATCCATGTAAACCCATTTCAACCGTTTTCTAGAAGTTCATATATTAAATTACCACCCAAATTAGCTGCTAAGAAGGCAATCATCAATGTCAAGAACGAGAAAGATCAGGAGTGTTTCAAATGGGCAGTGACATCCGCTGTATTCCCTGTAGAGGTTCATCCTGAGAGACTAAACAAAGAGATGAGAGAAAACTCAGAGAAGCTCGATTGTTTAGGAATAGAGTTTCCAGTGGCAGCACTTAGTACAACCCAGATAGATAGATTTGAAAGGCAGAACCCATATGGGATCAATATCCTTGGTTATGAGAATGGCGGGCCGACCCTAATCAGGCGAAGTAACAAGTCGGGGGTTGAAAAGATAAACCTACTCTTGATATCAAACGATGAGACAAATCATTACTGTTGGATCAAGAACATGTCAAGACTTATCGAGTATAATAAGAATGAGCATGTCCGTTTCTATTGTGACAATTGCCTAAACTCGTTCAATTCTAAAAAGTCGTTGGACGACCATATGGAGTACTGCCTAAACAACGAGGCAGTCAAAGTTCAGATGCCCATGGAAGAGGATGGCAGCCCAAAGTACATTACTTTCAAGAACCACAGACGAAAGATGCAAGTGCCATTTGTGATCTATGCAGATTTCGAGTGTTTCACGGAGAAGTTGGACACTTGTTCTCCAGATGACAGGGATAGCTTCACGAATGAATATCAGAAACACAAGCCATCAGGATTTTGTTACCTTATCAAGTGTTTCGATGATGAGGTCTTTGAGCCCAAGTTGGTGATGAGAACAGCCAACTCGCCTGAGGATGACATACCACAAATGTTTCAGGAAAGCTTAGAGGAGGACATCAAAAAGATTTATGATCAATTCAAGTCTGAAAGGAAGCTTGTAATGAAGAATAGCGATCATAGGAATCATAGAAAGGCTACTCATTGCCATATTTGTGAGGGTGAACTGAGGAACGATAAGGTGGTCGACCACTGTCATTTTACAGGTAGGTACAGAGGAGCAGCTCATAGGAAATGCAACCTGGAATTCAGCATCCCAAAGTTCTTCCCAGTCATATTTCACAACTTGTCTGGATACGATAGCCATTTGTTTATCAAGAAGATGGGAGTGTCAGAGGGTAAGATTGATTGTATCCCACTCAACGATGAAAAGTACATCTTATTCACCAAAGAGATTGTGGTTGAAAAGTTCATGCAGAAGGAGGATGGTAAGGAGAAGGAGGTTCAGATTAAACGCACCATTAGATTTATAGACAGTTTTAGGTTCATGGCAAGTGGTTTGGCCAGATTAGCTGACAACTTGCCGAGAGAGTCTTTGGCAAACCTCTCGAGATACTATGAAGGGGCAAACTTTGATCTTTTGGCTAGGAAGGGAGTGTTTCCCTATGATTGGTTTGATGGCTTTGACAAGTTACAAGTGTCCAGTCTACCACCCAAGGAAGAGTTCTATTCTGTATTATACGACACTGACATATCGGATGAGGATTATCAACATGCCGGAAACGTGTGGAAGACCTTTGGTATGAGAAGTTTCAGGGATTACCATGACTTGTATCTCAAAACGGATGTGATTCTGTTGGCTGATGTCTTTGAGAATTTCAGAGGGGTTTGTATGAAGAATTACGGGTTGGATCCAGCATGGCATTATACTGCACCTGGATTGGCTTGGGATGCCACGTTGAAGATCACCAAGGTTGAGTTGGAGCTTTTGAGGGATCCCGATATGCTGATTATGGTAGAGAATGGTATCAGGGGTGGAATATCAATGATCTCGACGAGGCATGGGAAGGCCAATAATCGATATATGAAGAATTATAATCCCAGGCTGCCTACAAAGTTCATCACATATTTGGATGCTAATGGGCTCTATGGCTATGCAATGACGAAGGCTTTACCAACCCATGGTTTTGAGTGGATGAGTGATCAAGAGTTGGCAGACTGGAGGAACCATCCATGCATATTGGAGGTGGACTTGGAGTACCCATTGGAGTTACATGATTTGCATAATGACTATCCATTGGCTCCAGAGAGGTTGGATGTTGATGGGGTTGTTAAGTTGGTACCCAATTTGAGGGACAAGAAGAAGTACATTCTACACCACGAAGCTCTGAAACAGTATTTGTCGTTGGGTTTGAAGTTAACCAAGGTACACAGAGGGATCAAGTTCAAGGAGTCGGAATGGCTGAGGTCCTACATTGACTTGAACAATAGCCTGAGAGCTAGGGCTGAGAATGATTTCGAAAAGGACTTCTTCAAGTTGATGAACAACTCAGTGTTTGGCAAGACCATGGAGAACATTAGGAAGAGGGTGGATATCCAGTTGGTCACTGATGAGAAGAAAGCGCGTAAGTTGATTGTGAAGCCAAACTTCCATCATAGGAACATCTTTTGCGAGGATTTGACCGCCTTCCACATGAAGAGAACGAGATTGGTCTTTGATAAGCCCATTTACTTAGGCTTGTCCATTCTGGATTTGAGTAAGACTGTCATGTACGATTTCCATTACAGGTACATAAAGCCCAAGTATGGGGAGAAGGCCAAGTTGCTTTTCACAGACACGGATTCTTTAGCCTATGTGATAGAGACTGAGGACTTTTACAGGGACATCAGCCCAGATGTGAGGGCTAAATTTGACACCAGCAACTACCCTAGGGAGCATCCATCCGGGATTGAGACCGGAGTGAACAAAAAGGTCGGAGAGATGTTCAAAGATGAGGCCGGCGGTGAACAGATCATAGAATTTGTGGGTCTGAGGGCTAAACTGTATGCTTTCAAGACGGATAAGGAGAAGGAAGTCAAGAAGTGTAAGGGTGTTAACAAGGCAGTGGTCAGCAAAAGTATAAGTTTCAAAGATTACAAGACTTGTCTTTTCAGTGGCCAATCCCAGAGACGGAAGATGAACACCATAAGGAGTCATAGCCATGACATTTACACTGAAACAATTAACAAGATTGCATTATCACGCGAGGACGATAAACGTGTGATAATGGAAGACGGAGTAAACACTTATGCACATGGTCATTTCAGGACGCTAGAAGGGGGTGATTTGGTGTCTTGAGGTACAAATTGAAGCTCTTCGCGAACGAATCCTCGTTTTGGACCTCCACTCAAATAATACAAGACTGGTTGACCCGGTTCGATTATGGTTCGAGCCAAATCATAGACTTCAAGACTCCATATGGGATCAGTAGCCCTTCGTTTGTCCCCACCTTCATCTTCACCGGGGGCATAAAGATATCTGACTTGAACATCTGGAGGTAATCTCTTCTCATTCAATCCCACAGGTCGCTTGTAGTCTGGAGTTTTGGTGTCAATTGAGTCCATTTTCAAAGCTTCGTCAGGCTCTTTACCAGTAATACGGGTGGGTTCACTATTGAGGGTCTTCATGATGGCGGGCAATCTATTCACCCAAACAGTGGATCGGGTATCACTAATCATCTCTTGAACGTATTGATGGCTGAATAACTTCTCACCGAGAGTCCTGTTGGCCCTTTCAACAAAAGCTTGAGCTCTATGATTCCCAGCTTCACTCCGCTGGATTGTGACTTGATGCTTATTCATAAGAGTTGTTACATCACCCTTGAATTCTGTTCCTGGATCCACCATTAATGTTTGTGGCCACTTCAACTGACGAGAATAAATCCGTTGAAAGGCATTGGCAACTTCACCACTCTCCTTTGAGGTCAATGGCTCGGCATCCTTGTATCTTGATGCGATATCAATCACGACTAAGGCATAGCGGTATGTTTTTCTTCTCACTGTATCGTGAGGAAGAAACAACAAGTCCGCTTGATGAATCTGATTAGGCTTATTCACACTCCAATGTGGCCTGGGTATATACTTGGGGGCTGGGAGATAAATTTGCCACAAGGCTTGCTTCTCCAACCACTCTTTGGCGACCTTTTCACTAACTTTGGCTGCTTTGGCCAATTTGGGTATGGCTGAGTATCCTTTCCAGTATCCATCAGTGGAGTAATATAATCGATTTAAAATGTTGGAATCAGTCATTTACAAAAAGAATATAAGCATTTAAAATGGCTTCTATACCAAACATTCTTGATGTCAATCGCGTTCCAAGGACTCGCGAAGGGTTGAAGGCTATGACGTCATTAAATAGGGTCACGTTAAATCCATCGTCAGCCGAACCTGGTGAGACACTATACATTGAAATACCAAGATTGAGTGAAAATCTTGTGATTGTGCCCGGTAGCGTCTACATAACCTTTGATATGATTGTAACCGGGCACAAAGACAACACTCTTGTTAATAATTTGGGAAGGAATCTAATTTCACAGTATAAGGTTCTATTTGGTGGTGAAATCGTAGAGGATCTTAGTAGATTTGATTTGTTCAAGACTTATCACGATTTGTTTTTGACAACTGAAGATCGTGAGAATAGGTTGAGACAGGGTATATCCAATGCTAACATAAGGAAGATTAGGACCAATGCGGGGAACAAAGATACAACAAAAGCAAGGGATAATACTTTAGCTGTGATTCATAACACAAGATACGCCATTCCATTAGATCACACAATCCTCAAAGATCATGGGGTATTTTATCCAATAGGATTACCGCATCCACTTAGATTTGAATTGACTTTGGCTAAAGTTTCTGATGTTGTGGTTTATTCAAACCGTGAAGCACCACCTGATTATAAATTAATAAACATGGAGATGGAGTATCAGTGCATATCAAATGATTTTTTAGCAAGAGAGGCTGTTGGGTCCTACAGATCTGGGAAAGGATTCACGTATGAGAAAGTACTTCTTCACAAAACCTTTACAATCTCTGAGGCTAATGATGTTGTGATAAATCAGCATGTTAATGTGCCGAGGAGATCTATGACTGGTATACTATGTCTTTTCACTGCTCCTCATACAGAAGGTCTTAGGGATTCTGAGATTTTTGTAAACCCAAGGATCACATCAGTCAAGATTGATATAGATGGAGTGCCCAACCAAGTTTATTTGAAAGGTATGATGGCGACTGATTTGTGGCAATCCATAATTAAGCGAGTTGGCCTTAGTGATTCAATTAAGGAGGCTGATTTCTATACAGATAAGTTCGCTTTGTGGATTGATTTGAGGACCTATCCAGATAATGATATACATGGAAGTGGTTTGTATATTCATGCTACTCGTGATGGTGTGACTTTGGAAATTAAGAGAGAAAAGAAAGGAGACAAAGTTCTTACATGTCACATGTTTGTTATTGCTGACGCTGTCATGACCATTGTTAATGGCGGTCTAAAGGAGATTAGATATTAGGCTGCTGTGTGGTTTTCTTCTCACGTTGTCATGAGAAGAAACATCAATCTAAAGGGGTTAATGTAGTGAGTAATGATGAACGAACTCAAAGATATGATTCCATTCAATTGCATCATCACTGGTCCAACGAATTGTGGAAAGACCCAATACATAGTGGAGCAGCTTCGGGGTCACTATAGGCAAGTGTTTGATTATATTGTGTTGATTTGCCCAACATATGCCCATAACAAGACCTATAGAGGCTTTGCCAAGGGGGACAAACGATTCTTTGTATTGTCGCCAGATGCCAGTGATCATGACGAAATCAACAATTTGTTGATGGACTGTGAATCGTTCTTCTCGGGTACGAATGCGCTCATAATATTGGACGACTGTGCCGTTTCCAAGGATCTGAAGAATAGGTCCAACAAATTCATCGGTTTGGCCTTCTCTGGGAGACATGTAGGGATATCGGTCTGGGTTCTCACTCAGCAACTGACATCTATAGCCAAACCATTCCGTGAAAATGTAGCTTGTGTGGTCTCATTTCACAATCCATCACAAACGGCGATGAAGATGCTTTTCGAGGAGTATGGCGGGGACCTGGATGCTGAAACGTGTAAGAAACTCAAGAAGCATCTTATGAATGAAAAGTATGCCAGGTTATGCTTCTCCCTTAGACATCCATTCCAAAATTATTTAGAGATACCGGCTCTAACGGCACAACCATGACAACTCCCGAAGAAATCATGAATGGTGAAACTGTGGTGGAACAATCAACACCAACCATTAACGTTGATGATGTGAAAGCTAAAAGAGAAGAGCTTTCAATACTAGCTTGTCTAGGGTCAACCAAAGAGTATCTTGGCGTTCAAATGGCTCTAGGTGATGTCCACAGATTGTCGGATAGGGACGTAGAGAAGTACTACAAGAGGTACAAGATGGTGTCGGGTAGGAATGTGGCTGACGGACTAATTGATCCTCCTTTACATCTATTGGTCAGACTAGTCAACTGGTGTCTTAGTGGTTACGGTGGAATAGATGAACCAGATGCTTTGGTAAAGGATTGGAAGAACAATCAGTTGATCAAGCAGTGGCTGTCAGAAGCTTCTGGTTCAATCGTAGTACATGGTGGTGCGATTGCTACGTTACTGATAATAGCCATTACAGCTCTCAAGCATTTCAGACTAAGAGAGCCCACCACATTCTACGATATGGCTAATACGGATGGAGACTGGGGAGATGGGCAAGTTTTGGGGAGAGAAGGCGTTGACACTGTTCGGTAAAAAAATTGAAAATGGATGTG
Source organism: Ricordea florida (assembly GCA_949710005.1). Taxonomy (NCBI): domain Eukaryota; kingdom Metazoa; phylum Cnidaria; class Anthozoa; order Corallimorpharia; family Ricordeidae; genus Ricordea; species Ricordea florida. The sequence continues at coordinate 16,485,348 of OX453272.1, forward strand.
GGAAGTGCAGGCGTAAAGGCATACTCGCAGAGAGATCGAAAAACATGTCACAATCCTCAAATGCTTCTTCAACTTCGTCATTGAAAACTTGTTTTGTACCCATTGATGATACTGACTTCGATTGGGGCGCTATTGAGATAGAAGCTCCAGTGAAGAAAGGCAACTACTCATATTCAAACCTTATTGTTCGGGATGATGATGGCGAACCCCAGAATCTGGCTTTCCAATTGGCTGATCAAAACATATTTGGTCTCAAATACAACAATGGTCCTGAGAACAAAAAGCCCCAGTCAGGTATTAAATTCACCTATTTGCTACGTGACGAGGAAACTCAATCCAGGTTTGACACCATAATAGACAAAGTAGCTCATGCCATTGAGACATTCTACGCTGATGAGACTATTCGTAAGAAGATGCCTAAATTGAGTAAAATCCAGCTCGACACTATGGAGAAAGGGGCCACAATTGACTTGATTAAACCATCATATACCACAAATGAAAACGGGAATACATGTGTATATCTTGAATTCAACACAAGTGGAAGTGGCTATAAACTAAAAAACTACACAGCATTTAGAGGCCGAAAGAAGGGTGATAGATGGATTGATTACATTCCGACAGCTGCAGATGATGATAGTACCAAGGCATGCGCAACAGTTTCATTGAGAATCAAAGGCATAACATTTGGTGCTTGTGGAACTGGGATGAGTTGCACTGCTAATGTAAAGTATGTGGTTCAAGCAATTAAATTAAGCAAACCCATGGAAGAAGAAAAGGTTGAAGAGGAGGATGTTTTTGCACACATGGGTGACGAAGAAGACTCTGAGGAAGAAGAAGTGGAGGAGGAAGTTGTCGAAGAAGAGCCTTCAACTCCACCAAAAGTATCATCCAAAGAATTGTTAGCAGCAGCGAAAGCTACAAAGGGTAAGAAGAAGAAATAAGTAGCTATCCAAATAGGGTGATGGGTGGGGTCTGACAGTTTCCTAGTATACCTCTTACTAGGAGACTTAAAGGTAACAATAGATTAACTCATAACATGCCTGAACAAGAAGTGCAAACTAAAGAGTCTGGTGTTGAAAGAAACAATAAGAAAGTCACGCATGGTGTTATTGAGAAGCAGGATAATGGGGATATACACATATACTTGTTATCGAAAGATAATGAGGAAGTAAAGACTTGTAATTGCACTAATCTAGCAAACGCATTAACCAATGTAGTTGTAAAGATGAGAAATGATAGTAGAGTGAAGGTTACCCATTTTGTTGTACATGATGATGGTGGTATATACTTTCGCTTGGAATTGGGTGAGAATGAAGTAAAGTATGTGTTATTTAGAGATGGGAAGGAAGTGTTTTCAAGTATGGATAGTAATGGAGTGAGACACACAGCGCTAAAGACTAATCTAGTGAAAATATTAGCAACTGCAGCTGTAATTGCAACCACAGCTTGGTTCCTAATCTTTTAATATAAATGTTTAGTTTCCTAGTATACAACTTACTAGGAGACTTAAAGCTTACAGTAGATTAATTCACAACATGTCTGAAGAAACAAGTCAGGTTGAGCAAATCACTAGACAGCCTTCTGTCAAAACCAAGGTCAAAGATCCCAAGCGAGTTCAGGCTGGTAAAACGTTATCGGAAAAGAACAAGAGGGCCAGAGAGGCTTTGAAACGTGAAGAGGAAAGGGAGAAGAAAGAAAGGGAAGAGAGTGAAAAGGAAGAGGGGAAGGGTAGTTCTGTTGGTGGAGGGGGTGATTGGATACCAAAATATATGTCGTCCCAAACTTTTTTTCTAGCCATAGGTGCAACTGGCCTCACCGCCTATAGCCTATGGACAAACTATGGAGATAGGATAGCTGCGCATATGTCAACCATTTTCAATCCACCACCATCAAAGCCCAGAGTCGTAGAAAATCAACCCGTGGCCAGCACCACAGAGGAAACCGATTTAAAAGATGATCTGTTGTGATTCAAAATGGCTGAGAATAGAGTACCGAAGTGTGACGTCACGTTACCATGGGCACGATTTGAGTGGTTCTAAACAAAGAGCATTCGAACCAACATGGCGGCCATAACGATAACTTCTCTTACTTCTTTTTTTTCTGGTGAGCCGAAATCAATCGAACGTGGTGAAAATCACTACAAATCCGACCATATAGAGTCTTTTCAGTATTCCAATGGAATGATTATAGGATTGGTACATGCCAGTATGAAGGACAAGTCTTACAAGGTCACGGTAAGTAAACTCACAAGTTCGGAACACTCGTAATCGTTTGTATAAAACTTTAATGTTCCCTCTGTTTACTTTGCAATACAGGTTTCTCTTCATGGGAATGAAATAAAGTCTGCTAAGTGCGAATGTCCCCGTGGAAACTATAAATGTAGCCATGCCGCGGCACTTATTATCTATGGAATCCATAATCTTAGCCGAACAGATGTAGAATGCAAATGGCAAAAGCCCAGGGCCCCAAACCAAGTGAAATCCGTAGAAGTGTTATATCCTTGCCCAAAGGAGTATAATTGCCTTAAAAGAGAAGTAAACGAAGAGGATCGTTCCTGGTTCTACCAAGAATTGAAAAAGTACGGCAACTTTACCGGCACTTTGTGGCTTCTCTCTCCAGAGCCTGAAAAGAACAACGCCCTGCCTGCGATCACTGTAGAAGAGATTGTGTTGTCTCGGGAATTTCTAAATCATGCGGATAAGAAGAGATACCTTACCGAGAAACTTCGTATCTCTGAAGAGCAGCGTATAGCCGTAAATAAAGCCACCGTAAGACAACGAGATAACCCTTCCTGGCAAATGATAAGGAAAGGAAGACTCACAGCCAGCAATTTTGGAAATGTCTTAAACTGCAAGAGAGTCACTCCATCCCTTCTAAAGCGAGTGCTTGGCCTGTACGATTTATCAAGGGTACAAGCCATTAATTGGGGCATAATTAACGAAAATCAGGCAAAGAAAATGTTTGAACAAAAAACAAAGCTATGTGTTGAAGAATCTGGGATTTGGCTTGAGCTGTCAGGAATGCTAGGTGCCTCCCCTGATGGCTTGGTAGGCACTTATGCACTGCTAGAGGTGAAGTGCCCATTCACCCAAAGAGATTTAACCATAGAAGAAGCAGTATCATCAGGTAAATTTTATATCAAGAAGAATTCACAAGGACACTATGAACTCGATAAAGGACATGTTTACTGGCATCAAGTACAAGGACAGTTATATTTAACTGGAAGGGAGATTTGCTTTTTTGTTGTGTGGACAACAAAAGAAACCCTCATCCTCCAAATCAAAAAAGATCCTGCCTGGGCTGACAATCTTCAACTCTTAAAGGACTTTTATATTAAGCATATTATTCCAGCATTCTCTAATGATCTACTGTAAGGCTACAGGCAGTCAGCAGCTCTGCAGACTGATTTTCATGAACATATGAAATTGTTGGAGACTGAACATTGTTAAAATCTCATGCATGTTTTTTCAGCATTTGTGAAAAACAACTTTGGGTTGTGGTCATCTGATGTGATGTACAGAATAAATTGGTTGTGTTTTGCAAACTTGTGATGTTAATTAACTTAAGTCTTTGGGTAGACTGTAGAGATATAAACATTTAATGGAATCAAACAAAATCATATTATGCTATATATACATGCATCATGTTCTAAGTATCAAAATATAGCTCACAGCTAGGGATGCATGTTTCATCTCAACTATACCCAACCAAGAATTAGAAAAAAATAATTCTATTCCATGTCAACAGAATCTCTAACTTCTCTAATGAGGGAGTTTTGTAAGTTTACCAAGCCAGCACATAATTTCAAAACTTTTTCAGTGTAGCATCTCAAGTATGGTGGAATGAAGGTTAGAATCTTGAAATCTTTGATGCGTGCATTTGCCCTTTCAACATGAATTCTGCAACGTGCAATAGTCTTTGTTAGCTTAATTTCACTCGTTAAATTTCCCATTATATAAAAATGGGGGAATATTAACAGACACACCATTTGGAACAATATCAGCTATCAAAAAGCCTTTGTCAGCAAGTATCAGATCCCCAGGTTTAAAGTGTTCTAGTACACCAGATTTTTCCACAATGGCTTTATCTGATGTTGAGCCTGGAAACAATTTACTAACATGGGTAATAACAGCATTTGGTGCAACACCAATAAGTGTCTTGAAGGAGTTCATTCCCCTGTATGTTGAGTAAGTCAATTTTTGATCACTCATTAAACCAGGCGCTGCAATTTCTATATCAGTGCAGTCGATGACCATTTTGCAATGCCCAAACAGAGAAAAAGATTCTGGCATAGAGGTTCTGTTCTTCTCTTTGGATGGCACAGATTGTAAACAGTCTTCATATAGTAGCTTGTATAATACATGAACCAATGTAAGTATTATATTACTGATTGTTGCAGTGCTACAGTGAAAGAGCTCAGCCAAGTGCAGGTTTGTGTAGTTCTGTCGTAACTTCATAAGGGTTATAAAAACTTGATCTTCCAACAGGTATCCGGTCACTTCGTTCCATGGTCAGATCGTTCCAAGTCAGATCGTTCCAAAATAAAAGTCAGATCGTTCCACGATATAATCAGTTCGTCCCACAGTATAGTCAGATTGTCCCACAGTACAGTCAGGTTGTAAGTAATAATCTGGATAACTGGAGAGTTTTACGGTAGTTTCGCTACAAAGTCATTTCGCTGCAAGTCGTATCATATCATTCCAAGGCACGACAAAATTTACAAATGAATCAAGGAGAACGACGTTACGTTTACTGAGAACAAATTCGGTTAAAGAAACCTTCGAGTTAAAGATTTATAAGTGGAACTGACTATACTGAGAACAAATTCGGTTAAAGAAACCTTCGAGTTAAAGAACAAAAAATTCTGCAACTCCTGACCTTAAAATTCATAGCGATAAAAATGTTAAACTCGTTTTATCCACAACACAGGATATTTTTCTTAACATTATTATGGAGGGAGAAGGTTTTCCTTACGATTTATAAGTGGAACGATCTGACTTTTCGTGGAACGTTCTGACCATACTGTGGAACGATCTGACTTGGAACGATCTGACCATGGAACGAAGTGACCATAAACCTTCCAACAGGATCCTTTCAACCCTCCAGCCATAAAAATAGTTAATTTCTGCCGAGAACCGTCTGACATAGTTCACAACAATTGAAAATATTTGCTTGTTTGGTAGACCTGTTTCCATACATATTACTTCATCTCTTAAAGCCATTACCGAGTATATTTCTCTTTGATATTGTTCATTTGACTTCCTGTCCTGCAATTCCTTTCTCAAGTTTTCCAGTTCGACTTCAAGAAGGATATTTTGCTTAGAGGCATTGCTGGTTTCACACTTTGAGGCTTCCCCACTTGATGAGTACGAATCGTTTAACTGCTTGATTATATCAGAAACCGGAACCGAGTCTTCTGAACTTGTCTTCTTCGTCTTAGCTCGCTTTGGCGTACGTGTTTCAGCATTTGGAAAGAGTTTATCGGCATTTCTTTTAAATATCTCAGGGCCATTTACTTTCAGTCCTTCACGAAAATGACAGCTACAAACTCGAGAATTGCTTCCCGGACTTCGGTCTTCTCGTCTATTAAAAGCAGATTCATTTCAAACGAACATTAATACATATTAAAAACCGTTGTTTTAAAGAGTAACTGATGAGGGATATCGAAGATTAAGAACAATAATAAGAATTCAAAGAGTCAAAGTTCAATTGTTCGAGTCGTCACGCCACTACCTAGCGCCGGTATTTCTAGCGTGTTTTACCTTACCTTAGGAGCTTTTTCCACCAATTGAACTCCACAGGATCCTTCGGAAACCTGAAAAATTTACATGTCTCCCTTTCTGATTGATGATTACAATCTGGGGCAAAACATTGAACCATTTTCGACTTGTCCACGTTACGTTACCCAAAGAGAGACGCTATGTTGATCTTTTGTTTAGAACCAGCAAAATTGCTTCCATGGTAACGTGACGTCAGCGCTTCGGTACTCTATAAGCTCGTAAAGACAGCTTTTGGCTCTGCAGTGCTCATTGGATTGTCGGCTGGGATGGGCTGGCTGGCTAAAAAGGCTCTGCGGGAGTCATTCATCGGTGACCCATCGACCAATGTCATGAATTTTGTTAAATGGGTGCTTGTGCTGACTATAAGCATGTATGGCAAAACCTATTTAGAGGATCAGAAGATACTACCCACAAGCATCTAATGGCTACGAAAAGTTTCAGTGTGAAAGAGGTACTTGACATTGCTATGCATTTTTATGCTGAATCATTGATGGAGCAAATCAGAGATGCAAACAACAATTACTTGGCTTATACTGGGCACAAGCTCAACCAAGGTAATCCCGAATTGAAGGTGGAAGACATGGAGTGGTATTTCTGTGATGAGCATGACATACATAATCATTCAAATAGAATTCCTGATCTTAACGCTTACATCATAGAAACCTTGAAGAATGTAAGTCCCAAATTCAAGGAGAGATACGAAGCTAAGGTTGAAGCAGAAAGAAAGCAGGAATGCAAGCCCAAAACCAAACCACCAGGACCCCGACCATTAGTATCCTTTATGTCCGGGGTGTTGACAACGATCGCATTATACACAGGCTCGAAATTGTTTAAGAATAGTACACAAAATGCTTAAATGGCGACTATAGCAATCATGCTTGGAGGTGCAGTCCTCAATGCAACAGCCTTCATTGGTGGAAATTATTTAGCAAAGGTCATTAGCGGCTCGTCTTCGGCCGATCTCCAATTTGAAAGGGAGAGGCATGACAAAGCCATGGAGAAGTACCAGAAAGACTATGCTGCAGACCAAGAGAAACGAATGGCTCTTATTGACTTTATTAATCGTAGGAAGGATGATAAGAATCAAGCCTCTGAGAACATATCAAAAACGGATGAAGCGCTGAGATTGTACAATCAAATGGGCAATCCCCCTAGATTCTCCGACTATTACCGGCCCAATTCAGATCAAAAGACTGGAGAAATGCTTTATGTTTCTGGTGGGATGTTAGCCTTGGTATACATTGCCAGCAAGTGGATGTAATCTTATGAAATCAATTTAGAAGTTTCCATATTCAACTTCAAATATGGCAACTGCTTATGATCCCGATTTGGATCCGACTACACTAAATGAGCCAGGTGATGATGATGGAGATGATACACTTTACTTGAGCCCAATCACAAAGACATCAACCACTCGTCCAATTGATCCTTATGGAGAAGAGGAAACCTCGTTCGGTGGTATTGATGAAACTTGACCCTTATTGATGGATGAGATGGAAATAGAACAAGATGAAGCCTGGGCCAAGATTAGATCAAGATTCCCCAAAGTTGATACTTCGAAGTTTACAGCTAGACTTAATGAATTCAAACAAGTAGTCGTCAAATTGTTTAGGAAAGGATCAAAACCTTATGTGTTATTCAAAGGTGACGATGAATTGAATGATGGATTGCCAGATACCATCAAAAATAGTCTAGGCCCAAGAGCAGAAGAAGTTGTGGAAGCTAATGATGGTGAGATAGCCAAGAAAAAGACCATGATATCCAACCTCAAAGACAAACTAAGATTCCATAGGGATAAGCCGTTGAAGACCCCAGAGGAAAGTAGTCAAATAGAGACTCTCGAGAGGGAAATCGGTGAGCAAAAGGAGGAGATAGCTAACCTGGAGGGTGAGAATGAAGAGATACAGGAACGAATGTCATTACAGGATCGCGTGAAGGCCATCTTCAAGAAATACGGATTCACAGTCTTTGCTGTGATGAGTGCTGTTGGAGTGGTCATTGGTGTCATAGTCTCCAACCTATCCAAAGGGCTATCGAAATTGGGCAAAGGGGTTGGTGATGGGCTAAAAACCCTTGGTAAGAAACTTGGCGAATTGCTGCCTGGGATGGTGGGCGCTATTGTAAGCTTTCTGTTCAAGACTGCTGGAGAGGTCGTCTCGTTCCTGGGTAAACATGCTTGGCTGTTAATAATGGCAGTTGTGCTTTACTTCATAGAAGAGTTAAAAAGGAAACGTAAATGAATCAAATGAAGACCTACTGTGTCAAAGAGAAAAAGCTGACTGATTGTGTACCTGGTAGTGAAACCTTTGCCAAAACATCCAAAGGAAGGCCGATGATGAAGTGTAAATGTTCCAGCTGTGGCATCATCAAAACTCGATTCCTCTCAGATGCCGACTATAGAAATTTAAAGATGACTAAGAAGTAATCAAACAACATGTTGAGCATTACTATGTACGAGTCTGAAACCAGGGTGTATTTGGATCCCCCACTGGAAAAGATTCGGGAGATCCAACTCCTCGACTGTATTGTACCCAAACGATTGGTCAACTTCAAAGATCGACAGGGCTTTCTCAAGGAGGATAATCGACCCATCTTAATAATTCAACCCGGTACATACTCTCTACGTGATATACACACAATATTTCTGAACGATACGGATAATGCCAAGCTATCGATCACTGAGACTGACACTGTTGATTACCTGTATTCCAACAAGAGTTTCAACATTAAACTCACAAGAGGCCTCCAAGTTGCTCTTGGGTTACCTGAAACCGTAACCCCTGGAAAGCTGTACCCCATAAATATACAGATTAAGGAGCCGCTGAGACTTATGTGTAGTATAGTGGACAATAAGTCGTCATATATGAATAAGACTCAATCTGGAGAACCCGTGAAACTCTCGCCCTCACACCTCCTTGCCAACATACCATCACAGGATTACCCAGCCATGCCAGCTCAAAAACATAAGAGCCCCATAAACCACTTCGACTTAAGCATCCTCGACATTGCATGGAAGAAACTTGATCTGAAGGGTTCTCCCATCACATTAAGTTTACGATTCAGATAACATCTTAAAAGTAAGTGAACTTCATCCCAAAATGGATGCATATAAGACGATTTATCCCAACTTAGAGGCTACTGCTCCTCCTCCGACCCCCACGGATGGTCCATCATTCAGACTTCAACAATGTTGTGATGCCTTGAACAAGCTAAAGTCTGAATTAAGCCACTATGAGACAGTACTCAAAAAATACAACCGATCCAAGGGTGTACTCATGAATGTAAGCTCGACCTGTGGTATACTGTCTTGCGTCTTGGCGGCTGGTGGATTGGGCACATCGCTTAGTGGAGTTGGAATCATCGCATCTGTGCCACTGGGTGTGGTAAGTGGCGTATTTGTGTGTGCATCCATAGCGTTGCAACAAATATCCAAGAGACTGTCAAAGAAAGCTGTGAAGCATCAAAACACCATCACACTGGCCAGATCCAAAATAAACACCATTGAAGACCTGGTTTCCAAAGCCCTTAGTGACAATAAGATCTCTGATGAGCAATTCTCGTTGATCATAGAAGAGCTCAAGAAATTCGAAAAGCTCAAGGCTGAGATACGGGCTAAGGCTCAAAAAAATATGAGTGGAGAGGACCCATTGGTATTGAGGCAGAGAGTACGCAACGAAATCCTCAAAGAACTAAAAGGAGGACCATAACTATCATATATGAGCAAAACAAATACTAGCTTAAAAGTTTAACCCCTTCTACCCAAATTCTGGATAGAAGATGGGCTTACTCGATGACTTCAGAAATAGGTATCCAAAGGCTGACCTTGACCAATTCAAATTTGTGAACAATCAATATGGGGGTTACATTAGATGGAAACATAACGGTATGACAATCATGTCCTATGACGACCCCACTGGCAAGACGTGGACTGACGGACTCATTCCCACCAAGCCTAACCATGACCAAACGATACTACCCGATACCCGCCGTTGACTTTGACAACCCCACCAGTAACACTACAAGCATGCTGACATCATTAGACATATACGTGTCCAACACAAAGAAATTCACCGCCAAGATGCGTAATGTTTTCACCTCCCAAGTTGTAACTTTCAAGTTTGGTAAACAAAGTCGAAAGTGGTTGAACGCCCCCGACATGAACTACTGGCCACAACAGCTGAACTTTGCAGTGTGGTGTGCGACCTCTGGCTGTGGGATTAGCCCCTTCGAGAGCCTCAACTACCCCAAAGTCGTGAGTAGCTTCATTAAGTTTCATGTGTACTTCACCATAAGACGAATATTGTATGAACTGAGTCTTCCCCTGCCTGATGAGCAACCCTTTGTAATCAACAATAACCCTTACAGCAAAGTCGCTTATCAACGATTATGCGCTGAATTTGGCATCTCAAACAACTCTGACTTTAGATGGAAAGGTGGAAGAAACGGGGGTTTGGGCGACATATTCATCGATTATGGGGCTGGATACCATGGAGTGGGTGGAGGATACCAAAACGTCCATATGGTAAGAAACTATGACGATGAAGCTAATCAGTGGCCTGGTAAAGGCGGCAAATTCGCTGATGATGGGGGTAAGAAGGAAAAGGGTGACCTCATCTCATTCATCCGTAATGATGACTTTGCTGATTACAAATATGCTTGGTTCATCCCAACCAGTGGCTATGGACTCACCAAGGCTGGACTTGGCAGGTTGAATCGATCTGCTGAAGCCTTTGTTTACTGCGTATTGGGAGCTCAAGTCAACACTAGAAACTCGATTGTGGGCACTGGTGGTGGGGCGATCGAGACTCAACAAGAATTCTTGGCTCTGTTTGAGAGTAGCGTGATCGAGAATGACATTTCGAGTTCGATACAAAGGTATCAACTTGCCACTCAAGAAGCTAAATTAAGACTTGATTTGGCCATTGCTCCTGGAGTTTGGTTAATGCCCAGTAACATGATCATAAACACAGAGAGTGTGATCGGGTATAACAACAACCTCATGAAGGCCACTGATGAGATGAAATTTGGTGTCAACACAAACATAAACCTAGAGACTAAGACTGTGGGAATCAACCATAATCTGGGATCCTCAAAAGTCAAGTTGCCACATGCAACTGTAGAGACTAAACAACAAACGCCAACACCAACGATTAATCCTCAACCTGAAATCAAAGAAGAAACAAATACTAATCATGAAACCAACCTGATAGTATTAATCGCCGTATTTGGAGCTCTAGCTTGGCTGCTCTTCAGATAAAAATTGAGATGGCCAATCCATAGATCATGACTTCGTAAATCATGACATCATTGGCAATCATTGGCAGTAGATACTTTGATGACTATATAACCTTGAAAGAACAAATACACAAAGCCCTCAAGAAATGGAAGCTGGATCTCTCAGACATACAATTGATTGTGTCTGGGGGTACAGAAGGAGTTGATGAACTGGCCAAAGATTTTGCCATTGAAAAGGAGATCCCATTCAAAGCGTTTGAACCTCAATGGGACTATTATGGCAAGGCGGCTGGGCCAATTCGCAATAGAACGATTATGGAGTGTGCTACACATGTATTGGCCTTACCGTCTTGTATTTACTCGCCAGGTACCAAATCCGCTATTAAGATGGCTAGGAAATACAAGAGAAAGGTTATAGTCGTTTATGTCTGATTAAGTGAACTTTTGTAACGTGAGACGCGTTACAAATGTCTTTGATACCTCACAAAGGCCCACACTCTTTACAATCCCTTCTTAGCTTACAATGACGGCAAATATACTCTCCACTACACATATGACACATCCATTTCTTATTATTGGTCTTAATTCTACCATGTTTACAATAACGATGAGGGCTACACTCTTTACAACGATCTCTCAGTTTAACATGTATACAGTAACGATGAGGGCTACACTCTTCACAATAATATCTATTTCTACCATGTAGGCAGATACCTGCGCCGACACAATCCTTACAATAATATCTCCGTCTGCCATGTGGACAACGTTTTGTTAGTTTGACTTGAGCACAATCCATTGTGTGTATACCACCACAGTATAACCATCGACCATCAATTACACTTTTGTAACACGATCCATAGTTACCAATGCAACCCCCAACGCTCTTTTAACTCTTGAAACTCTTCCAAATCAAGACACCAATCCATAAACCTACTTGGCTCCCATGCCACAGCCATTAATTCCTCACGCAAATAATCAAACCTATACTTATGTAGTCTCTTATATGGGTTGGTATGTATAATAAGAAGTAATTCATCAACTAAACAAGTTCCATAAGTCTGATTTAAATCTTCACCAAATAACATTCCCAAAAAACGTTTTCTATAAGTATAATGGTCCTCAAAAACTTTATGTATTTTAGTCCAAATTTCATCAATTGGTAAGTCATTCTTAATATATACATGATTTTTACGATCATTAAATTTAATTCTGAATTGACTAACTTCATCTATAAACTCTTCATACTTTTTGATTAAAGATAAAATTTCAACCTTATTACTTTCAATGAAATCCTTAGTATTCAACTTTTCTTTGTTTATAAGCCTCAACTTAACACAATCCAATTTCTTAAACTTTCTTGGTTTCATTTTGCTCTGAATCGCATACCACTCACTCCCAACCCCAAACCCAAATTTCAATTTCAAACCCCATTTATACTTTTGTAACACGATACATGTTACAAAAATATCATGCATGATTACCAATGAGTCCCCCAACGCTCCTTCAACTCTTGAAACTCTTCCAAATCAAGACACCAATATACAAACCTACTTGGATGCCAAGCCACGGCCATCAGCTCTCCCCGAATATCATTTAGGAAAATACGTCTGTGTATGCCCTTCCAGGCCTCATGTAACAACTCGTCTTTGAAACTTATATAGACACAAACTAAAAGACCTCTGATAAGAAGGTCGTCGACAGAATATGGCCGTTCGAGATCAGAATCCATCATGCCAAACAGAGTTAAATCTGCAGCATCCCTACATATACTATCTCGTTATCGTCAATAGGAAAATAGGCCATGGTAAATACAAGACGAACCTTCTCAACAAAACACTGGTTGAAACTAGACACCCTATATAATATGCTTGATTTGTATTCTTCTAGAAAATCATAAACTCCTAAACGATCCACGTTGTCATAGTGAAAGTCAAACCACGTTTTCATTCCCAAGTAGTCCATTTCGTTTGCGTATGTCACGCACTAGCAACCTCGACCCAAAATCCCACTTTAACAACTCGACCACCACCCCACCCCCCAAAGGACATCGACGATCCCAACGAAAAAATTGGCACTCGACGAAAAAAGTCATCGATCGAAAAACAGCCGAGTCGAGAGGCAAACTCTTTGGCCACACCCATCTGACAAAATCGACCACACCCAAAACATCGCAACACCAAAAATCGACCACACCCAAAACATCGTAACACCAAAAATCGACCACACCCAAAACATCGCAACACCAAAAATCGACCACACCCAAAAACACAATTTCGAAAAAAAATCGACCAAAAATAAAATTGTCCCAGAACCGGCCGTCTGCAACTACTCTTTGTCTTCTGCCATGTTAATCGCATTGTTTACACTCTTGTGTGCATGACATTCATTGAAATGTTAGCGAATTGTCGGTAATGAATTTATGATAATAATTTAATTTAGTATAAATACTCAGGTGATTATATAAAATTGCGCGCTCTGACTGGATCGCTATTTAACAATTAGACCCGTAGCCCGCAAGGGCTATGGGTCAATAGCCCAAGAGGCGAAGCCGAATGGGCTATTGACCTGTAGCCCTTGAGGGCGAAGGGTCTAATTGTTTTAGTATCACCCAACTAGTCGGACAGAAAAAGCAATAATAAAGTTAGCAAATGCAAGTTGAAGAAAGATTTATTTGGGAATAAAACAAAAGAAAGTGCCACGAATTTCGCTACTCGAGGACTATTACTAATAGTCCTCTAGTAGCGTAGCCAATCAGATTGCGGCATTTGCATTAGTCCACTAGTTGGGTGATACTAATTCGGATTATCAGCCGATAATCACCTCGACGAACAAAATGGCTGCCAGTTGTTCTGCGCGCTTTTGATCAAATAAAATTTTTGGGTGTTGTACAATGCTTTTTGTTTTCTTTTTTTGAAATAATCACCTGTGTATTTATACTAAAACAATTATTCGCCTCAGGCTCAGTGACTATCGGTGAATATTCACCGAGACCAATAATTGTTAAGTAATGTATGCATTATATTTGGCACACGTGAAATGCGACGTCTGAATCAAATGTCGAACCAAAGTCGAATCTTCGACTGTTTCAGTTGCAGATACGGCGAATAACATTTAATTCGAAACTGTCGAATTTAGTTTATTCAAACGTCGCAGTTCACATGCATTTAATTCTCGAATTGAATTCTATAATGCGACGTTTGAACCGGGCCTTGAGGAGTAAAACAGCAAAATCAAAGTATGCATAATGACGTACGGGGCTATACATAAAATCTGCACAAGATTGGCATTCCTCGCTCTTTAAAACCATCCTCAAACGATTCACTCATAGAAAGAGCCAACATTGGCCAATATTGAATGTTTCAATTTGATTTGAGACTACATGTGCCTTCAATCAGAAGGTGAGCTTTAATAATAATAATAATAATAATAATAATAATAATAATAATACATTTCTTTTGACAGTAAGCCTATGTCACAAAGGTGATTTACAATAGGGAACTGCATTTAAGAAATATATAAATATAATGGATTACAAGTAAAACAAACAAAGATAAAAAATAAGTATTAGTTTGAATTTAAGTAACATTTTAGAGCTCTTTTAAATTTATCTATCGTTGACAACAATTTAATGTCATTAGGTAAAGAGTTCCAACTTCTGAGAATTCTGAGATGTTTGTACGCCCCAGTTAGTGTTGGATTTAACTGTTCTCAACAGATCTTTGTTTCGTGTATTATACTTGTGGAAGTCTTTGCCTTTGAGAAAGCTTGCTGCATCTTCAGATAATTGGTAGTACATCTAAATACAGCGTTGAAATTTTCTTCGCTGAGATAAGTCAAGCCACTTGAGTTCTTTAAGCACGTCAGAAGAAGAAGACCAAGGTGGTTTGTTGACAATTAATTTAGCTGCTTTATTGTGAAGTATCTGGAGCAAATTCATTAGGGTCTTGTTATTTTTATCACCCCAGACAACTGATGCGTAGTCAAGCAGAGGAACTATCATCATCATGACATAAAGCTTTCTAGCATAGACAGGCAACAAGTGTCTTATACGTTTTAATACCCCAAGGCGCTGTGCAACTTTGGAGTGTAACATCTCAACGTGATCATGCCATGTGAGATGTTGATTAATGATTATACCAAGATATTTAGAATTCATACTATCAGCTGTACAAGCAATATCATACATGGTTAATTTTTTTGTAAAAAAACCTGTTGTTCTCACCTGCCCTCGTTCTTTATACGATCTTTGGTAAGACTTCTTTGCTTTATCAAACGACGCCATCTTTGATCTTTCACACTCGATGCCCGCGATAGCAAACGGACTACTACACGCGTCATGTAGGATCTCGTAAACATCCCTAGGGGTCTGGAACTACTAATTTCGTCTCTTTGCGCGCCATGTGCAAAATGGCGTCTGGAGAAGTAATTGTCAAATATGTCGGGAATAAAATAGGAAAAGTGCGATGGATTCCTCCTCCAACTGGACAACTCACTCCTTCAGATACGTTTGTAACAGGGGGCTGGAACGATCAGGTGCGGAAAGAGATAAATAATTTTGTACAGTTTGGTTGTGGTGAAATTATCTTTAAGCGTTTTTACGATGTCGAAGTATTGTAACCGTACCGTTACGTTTAATTTGTACTGATTTGGTTGACATTTCCTTTGTGTTCTGATAGATCAACAAGTTGTGTGTATGGAAACTTGAAGAAGTAGATGTTAGTGTCGATTCGGCTGAAGCGTGCAGCGTTGCCAACGAGCCCAAGCTATTGTGTGAAACAAATTTTGTAGGCGATGTTACAGACATACAGGTATGTGCTCTTGCATTTGAACAATTCTAGAAGTACAGTTCTCTGTAATGCATTGAAAAAAGTACTTCACTTCACGAGAAATAACGCAAAACATTATGTATATGAATCGTGGCTTTTACCAGGCAAAATTCTAGAGTGCGGATTGGTCAATCGTAGGATTAATAATAGGACCAGATGCATGAAATTTTCGCGCGCTTTTCTCTAAGGTCGACGAAAATAAGTATATTTTCTTTTGTGTGTCTTTTCCGTAAGAGGTACGGTAGATCTTTTTGAATTCATGTTATAGAACCACAATTGCTGACGGTAAGATTTCCGCACAGGTCCCTACTTCGTTATGCGTTTTGTAACTATACTATTTCGTTCTTCGAACTCAAGAAATATTTGCACGTGCATTACACCAGACAAGACAGCTTCAGCATGCATAATGAAGTAGGGACCTGTGCGGAAGTCTTACCTTACTGACAAGCTTAATTGGGGGAGAACTATAAGAATGTCACTTTGTGAGTCTTCCAAACCGTGTTCTTTAATTTCTGGCCTGCAAGAAACATAAAATTAAGTATTGTGTGTGGTACAAATAATACTAGATTTGCCACACCAAATACCATGGCTGTAGTACTGAGGGCATCACACTCTGATATCAAACAGAGCCTTTAGAGTGTTTCTCACAACCTGTTATTGAATAACACACAATAAGACAGTGTTACAGCTTACAGCTTGAATTATATTGCTTTTGGCACCAGAATCTTTGTTTGTGTTGCTTTAATTTCCTTAACCAATGATGTCGGATGTTCTATTAGCTATGTGCTCTCTACCAATGATAAGGGACATTCTAACAGCTGTGCGCCCTTATCTAATGGTATGGGACACTCTAACAGCTGTGTGCTGTTGATCTGTGGTATAGGACATTTTAAGGCTGTGTGCTCTTAATCAATGGGTATGGGACATTCTAAATGATGTGCACACTTGACTTTATGGTATGAGACACCCTAACAGCAGTGCCCTCTTGACCAATGATGTGGGATATTCTAACAGCTATGTGCTCTTGACCAATGGTATGAAATATTCCAACAGAAATGTGCTGTTGACCAATGTTATGGTATTCTTTGACAACTGTGTGTCAATTCACTTTCTGTTTCAACTCAGCTCTCAATACTCTTGCTGTATTTACTGTTTCAGAATATTGACTCTGAGAGAATTGTAGTATCATCATCATCTGGAAGTGTGTCTGTCTTTCAGTTTAATGACGAACATCAGGTTAGTGCAGTAAGTAATAATTTAATACGTAAAAAAAAAAATAACTGGATGAGGCTGATAATGACACTTAATTTTGTAGACAAAGCTGGATGTCACTACTGAGGCAGATAACAACTATGAGATCTGATTACTGGTATTTTACAGTTGTGGTTTATATGCGCTAAACTTTGCCTTTGGTTTTCTCTGTAATAAAGGATTTAAATGGAAAATGTCTGATGGATTGGATTCAAGGTTTCGTTTGTTTCTGGCTGAACAATACCCTACCACATATTTCAGAGGCTGGCATTGAAAACAACTCCCATTTGCATAATTTCTTTGTTTCTCTAACTTCAGCGCAAAACATGAAAACAAAAATCTGTGTTAAAATTTAAAGACAGTTGAGCCATCTCCCAACTGCTATATGTGTTCATTCCACTGGAAACTTTTACTATGATATTTTAGTGAGATTTTAGTACTTATCTCTCAGAGATTATTAATAAAAGGTTGTTTGAAGCAAATCATTTCGCTAAAATTTGATTGCCTAATTTGTTATGTGACTTTTTAGACTTGTGAGGCATGTCATGAATGGAGAACACTACATTATATGGGGAACAGGGGTTGCCCCTCGACTTGTCTGGCAGTAAACTCAAGGAGCTTTTCAGACATTGTGAGTGGTGGAGAAGATGGCAGACTCAATGTGTTACGACTGGATCAAAAGCATGCTGTGAGAACAATAGGTAATTAGCGGTAGAGCCTGTTCAAGGATCTCACATGGTAGAAGAAACACAAAAAAGGGGGCAGCCCTTGTTCCTCAGGTGACTGCCTCCTATTTGCATTTCTTCCACAATCAGAGAACCTGAAGCAAGCTCTCAGAGTTATTTAAACCAAGACAATTGTGCTCTCTAGCAGTTTGCTGGAGCATCAGGAACTGTTCTTTTTAAGCATTGTACATGAAAATGTAATTCTATGTACAGTAATTATAGCACTATTAAACTTAGGTGATCTGCTGGAAAACAGATACACAAAGGACATTGCTGTTTTCCATCTTGCGAAGATCATCTTGGAATTCCTAGAAGGAAGCTTTCTATATCTCACAGACACAAAAACACAAAATCATAGAGAAAGTGTTTGTCTTTGACTTCTTAGAAACTACTAAAATACATGTATACCCAGTAGATTTAGCCAAACCTAGAAGTGGAGCTCCCATTTTGAGACAGCTCCAATGCTGTTGGAAGAAAATTTCTTTATGATGAAAGTAACTTTTGGGTCGTGGGTGGCTGCATGGACAGACAAATATATGCTACATCACAACTGAAATTTCTTGGCTGTTTAGATAACCAATTTTTTTCTTACCAATGGTGCTCTGCTACCCATACTTTCCATACAGGAGCTCCACTACAACTGAAGCAATTCTATATGTATGAACATTTAATAATAAGAATAATTGAATAATGCTTTAATAAGCAGTCTGGCAAAGTGTTGAAAAGCGCTTTGAGCCTTGGATGAAAGCGCTATATACATCCCTCTTATTATTATTATTATTTGAGTGTTAAAAACTTACTCAGTTTTTTCCCTTCTGATCATTTTATAAATTTTACCATGTACTTGTATCTTTTCAGCTATATAACTCTTACTAACCGAGTTCGAGGTCTGTACTGTAAGTTATGGACCAAGCAAAGCGCGTGGGCCATAAATCCAAGCGGAAAAAACGAGGATCCGTAACTCACAGTATGGACCAAGAAAACAAGGTTTGTAAGATATTTATTATATCTCAAAACAAACTTTTCAATTTAGTGGGCTGTACAGTGAAGTACGGCCAGCTAAATTGTCCAATCACAGTGTGCATACTAACTGAGAGATGTAATAAAGATCATTATTGACTTGAACATCTGTTAGGAATATCATTGAGGCTGTCGCCTACAGCTTGTGTTCTTTCTTTTATGACCTTGGTACTCCCTGCAGAACTGTGTCTTGTGTTAGTGCAGTGTTTGTTAAGATTATTTACCTTTCCCTAGATGTGAAGGAAGGATACAAGTCATACTTACATACGTCCACTTTATTTCAGCATGGGGTCGTGCGTCTAAATCTAAGTACAATTACACATAATAAAGTAATAAGTTTACAATAATTAACGGTTGTTAAAAATACTCTTAAGACTAAATGCTTAGAATGCTAGAAATATATATTTAATTGTCATTACTAAAATTAACAGTTGAGGCAGATGCTGCTTCGGAATGGAAATCTCTTAAAACTTTTATCTTACTCAGTGTAGAGTCTAAAACCAACGTTCAGCATGAGTTACGTCTGGATGCCTGGATGCAATTGCATTCCAGAGGATGGCAGCCCTGTAACTACTGTAACAGACTGTTCCAAATAGCGAGATTGAAACCAAGGAATAGCAATGTTTTTTGATCTTCTGAACGAGTACTCTGTGTTTCTCTTATTAACAATATTGTCACTTAGTGGTACAGGTGATCTGTCATTATAGGCATTCATCAGCTTGAACAGTTTGATTTTATAAATGTAAACTAAGGAATGCCATTTGGCTAGGTTAAGTGCATCTTTGTAAGAAGTGCTGACTAACATTTTAACAAGTTGACAACCAACAATGTTTTTAATCATTACAGTCAGACAATAACAGAAAAAAAAGTTAATTGCCATTCCACTCAAAAAAGAAACCGAAAATAAGCGAATATTATTACTACACTGCAATTGTCTGACAGAATCTATTATCTGTTCATCAATAGCAGTTATACTTATGACAATCCAAGGGTTTCTAAAGAGCTAACTGGTTGGAGTACTTGCAATCAAATTTTAAACTGTGTCTATTGTTAACAACTTGTTTATTTTATATGATACTACATTGTCTTCTAGACTCATCAGATGGCATGACAGTATACAGGTTAGCATTCACTGAAATGCATTAAGTGGCAGCTTTTGATTTTGTAATGAAAATCCAAAGCGACTGAGTGTAATGTTGACTGTGTTTCTTTATTTAATACACTGTTGTCTAGATGCAGCAGATGGCACAACAATAAACAGTTTAACATTCACTGAATCGCATGAAGTCGCAGCTGTGACATTTGGTGGTCAGCTCAAAGTATGGGATCTGCGACAGCCAGGCAGTAAACCTACACGAACTATGTTACTGTAAGCTGGAGATGTTTTTGTAATTAATACTGTAGTGTATTTAAATGTGTAAAATTGACAAACACTAAGAAAAATCAAAGGCTCCTTCGAGCTACCTCATGGTCTGTGGTAATTATTCCATGAAGTGCTGTCCTTTCCCCAGACCACAAAGCGTTCATTCCGAATAGTTCGTTTTGTGCTCTCTTGCTAGGACTGATCATGGTCGATTACTCGTCGTCCAAATGGGAGTCATCGTCACATTTAAGACTTTAAAACCCATTTCTTTCCCCTGGAGCATTCTTCAACACATTTCCTCTTCGTTCACGAGATCTTCAAAAGTGTATTTTGATCAAAGATGGAGCAAAAGGAACAAAAACACGCCTTGACAATCTTTGCGTCGGCAGAACAGACGCCATTTTGTAAACATTTGCTGCCACTTTGTCTCACCCCCTCCCCCCACATATGTGAAATAAAACAATTTCACGACTTTGTGGACAAAACCAAACTTAGCAGGGGAGACAGGGAAGAACCTGTTTAATTCACATTTAATGCGGATTTAATGCATAAATTAATTGTCTAACGGGAATGGAGTGACAAATCCAACCATTACTATACCTCATGATATGACATACATACTATGAGGTAAAAATTAATGACAGAAAGAGTCCATTTGGCAGGGCTGTTGATTCTCTGCCATTGTAGGGGATAATGATGTGAAATCATGGTTGCAGTGAAGAAGTTAGTACAAAGCAGTGGCGTGTACCTTGACTAGCTAACTATTTTGTCACTACCATCCATGGTCCCTTAAGTGCGTTCTGTTGAGTGTTAAATGCACGTGTGGTACATGCTATAAGATTGCAAGCAATGGTTTCTCTCACTGCTGTTTGTTGCACTAGGGAAGGAAGAGAAACCGAAAGGGAAGTTACTCATTGTTGTTGAGTACACAGACCCCTCAGGTCTAACATAAATTATTAATAATTATTTATTGTTACATCATCTGTAATGCTATTCATTTACTTGTACCAATTTCCTCCAGTTTTTGATGCCTTCTTTTGTAAAGTGAGTTATTCATCATTACAACTCAAGATCTGCAGCTAAACAGTCTTCTTAGTTTCCTAGAGTGAGAGTAAAATATGGCAAATTCAGCATTAGATTCAACAACCAAAGATCCGGAAATTAATTGATGACTAGATTAAAACCGCCTCCTTTTCAAAATTAATATCAAATTTAAAACATCATCTTTTGTTGTACTTCCAACTCTTTGCTTTAATTGTTCTACAATGTACAATGTAATTAAGTATGTATGTTACCTCTCCATTTGTTATATAATTATCATTATTATTATTAATCGTGAGAAGTTGTAGAAAACACTGCTGAATAGTGCTCAATACACATTTGTGTAGAGCGGTATATAGAATTGGGTTACTAAATGAAAACACACATGATTCCCTGCAACTCTGAGTTTCGTGCTTACGCACTCATCAGGCAGATTTAATGAAGAAAACCCTATCAGCTAGTATATATATATATATATTTACAATAAGTAAAACTATTGTTTTACGCCCCTATGCTTTTAGTTTTTAGTTTTTAGTTTAGACAGTTTACTTCACACATCCCTTTGTTCTAATAGATCCGCCTTCCTCACCTATTGTAATTAACGCGCAGCTTCTCCTATTGTTCTACTTATTGTAAATATATATATATATATACTAGCTGATAGGGTTTTCTTCATTAAATCTGCCTGATGAGTGCGTAAGCACGAAACTCAGAGTTGCAGGGAATCATGTGTGTTTTCATTTAGTAACCCAATTCATTATTATTATTATTATTATTATTTTCATTATTCTTATCATTTTTTTCCTTTTTTTTCTTTTTTTATAAAACTTCATGTACAATAAAAAGAGATCAAGAATCAGTATGGCTTAAAGGTGCTATCAAAATTGATAAGAATTGATAAAACTTGATAAAATGATGAAAGGAAAAAAAGATGTAATAAAGCACATATAAAACACAAATAAGTAACGTTATTATTATTATCATTATTATTATTATTATTATAATTATTATTATTTTCATTATTATTATCATTATTATTATCATTATTATTATTATTGGTTTCATCACTATTACTATTATTATTTTAATCAGGTTTCCGAGCCTTTTTTCAGTATATTAGGTATTTCAGGAAGTTGGTGGCATGTGTTTAATTTATGGAGAATGTTACATTTCCATGTGGAGATACAAAATTTCTCTTTAATTGTTGAAAAATATTTCATGATTGAGTGCATGGAACAAGTGAATTATTTTTCAACAATTAAATAGAAGTTTTTGTACCTCCAAGCGACCCAGCAATTTACTTTTTATTATATAAAATTTAGTTGTATAACCGAGTTTCAAAAACAAAATACAAAGGAAATTAATGTTTAATGAAAGTCTTTATATCTGATATAGACACAGCTAACATTTGCGTTCAATTTTCTTGGTCAAAATACAGCAAAATCCAACGTTTAGTGTAATAATGAACAGGGCTACATAAAAGGTTCTTGAACCCGTTCAATAAACTCGCATTTCGTGCTTTATCAGTATAAAACACTCAGCTACACCTCGTGTTTTATACTTGATAAAGCACTTCTGCTTGTTTATTAAACCACACATCGAGTGGTAAAAAATCAATAAAAGAGACCTTAAGATTGAGGGTCCCATGTTAAACCGCAACCCGCAAACGCCAGCTAGCAGTTACCGTTCGACGTTCGCCGTATTTGCAAAATCTGGCGATTTTATATAATAAATTAAGTTTTTCTCCTGTAAATCACCTTAATAATTATTTGTGATCGGTACAACAAATTGTTGTTGCTGTTGTTGTCTTCTTATAACAGTTGCGGGGACCGTGTTTCATTGTTGTGCGTGGACAAACATCCAATTCAGCCCCACCTTCTAGCGGCGGGAGGACAAGATGGAGTACTGAGCATCTGGGATCTGAGACAGGAGCCATATCCCGTCACATTGCTGGAAGCTCACTCAGCAGAGAGTAAGTAAAAAAAGTAACTTCTCGAAAACGCCGTCAAGCTGGAAAATCGTCATTCGGTGATTTGTGCATGAGGTATATGTTGCGGTTCAATTTTTTCCTTGGTTTAAATTTTATTTTCCTTTGTTTCAAACTCATTATCATCCTTTACCATACCAAAAAACAAAATAAAGGAAAATAAAATTTGAGCAAGGAAAAAATTGAACTACAACATATATATTCCTCACAGGTGTGATTCGACCTGTTAGTGAATGTGCTCGAAGTTGTTACTTATTTTTAATTGAAAACCAATTATTGTAACATGAGACTTATAATACTATCATGGCATTCTACTAGGGAGAGGAACGCTGAACGCGGGAGTATTAATTATAACATGAGACTCGTCCAAGTACCATGACACTCTTCTACGGAGAAGAACGCGGTAAACGAACTTAAAGCGTTTCCGCGCGCTTACACGCCTTTGGTTTCAAATTAAACAAGCAAGACGATCCTATTCTAATTACTAATTTCGTTCTTTCGTATGCACTTTCACTGTTATACAATATCCTATATCTTTCTACCGCAGTGCATATATATGAAACTCTTATATGTTTACATTCATTTCTTCATCCTCTACGTGTACAGTGCGAACTCACAAATGACCTGCTCCCAGCTGGCTTGATACCTCAGTTGGTTAGAGCGTTGCACCGGTACCTCTAGGTCATTGGTTCGAATCCCGTTCAAGTGTGAATTTTTCAGATCTTAGGGACCGTTCATTATTTAACTGGGGGAGGGGGCTGGGTGAAAAATTGTCCAAAACTGAAATTTTTTTCAAGTACCCCTCTTGTGAAAATCTGTTTATTTGGAGGCCCCTCCTTCAGATCCAAGCATGAGTTTCAATGCTCCCCCCTTCATTACACATGACAGTGGTCGTTGTTGGTCATTGTTCCTGGTTTTGTCAGGGATGGTGTCCTAGTTCACCTTTAGGGACCCCAACTTTGTACCAGGAGTGGGGAGGGGGAATAAAAGCTCCCGTTCTCTTCCAAAGATTCTAAAAGGCAATATAATCTCACCCGTGCCAACACATTTTGGCAATTATTGTACGTGTTGAGCTTTGCTGAGGGAGCAAAAACTGGTGAACCTGGTGATTCGCAATCTTTTGGTAAAACGACTATTACATGTTTCACTATCTAGACCTTTCTAGACCTTCGCGCTTTATAAAAATTAAAAAAGTCCCCTCCCTTGAATCTGTAACAAAATTCCAGTTTCTTATATTGTCAACTGACTATGTTACTTACATAACTGCGAGAATCATTCATTTATGAAGTGGGTAAGACGATCGCCAAAAAGTTCACCAAACTCTAATTGTTGATCTCTTTTAACACAGTTTGGGAAGTGAAGTTCCATCCCGTGAGTCCAGACAATTTATTCACCTGTTCAGAAGACGGCTCTCTCTGGCACTGGGATGGGACATCTGTAGCTGTTCAAAAGGTTCCTGGAATTCCAGGTACAGGACATGGTTATCTTCCTGCCAGTATTAGTAATGGTGCTGGTATTGGTGGAGGGTATGACTCGGTTAGTCCTTGGTTATCAGTAGATGCGACAAAACACAAAATGGAAACGTTTTCTCTTCTGCCGCAGAACAGAGTTTCGGTGAACTCACTGGACATTCAGTCGAGACATTTGTTGAGTGGAAGTGACTGTGAAGCTATTTTTATCATCAAAGATCTTGTTATTAGGTGAATTAATCTAAAGGGAACTGTGGAATTTGTGGAACCCCGTGAAATGACTGTAATTATATCCTTGCGCAAAACCTTTATACGGTGAGTACATTGAAAACAGACAAGAATAAGAAACAGTGACGACTTTTCCTGTATATTTATGTGATTGCTTTTCTCCTGGGCTTAGACCTCATCGTTTAAGAAGTACATGACTTAGGTAGTTTGCTGGAAATTAGAAACTCACTGCAATCTTAAAGCAGTTTGCCACCGTTCAAGTAAATCATATAATGTCATTACGTTATTAAAACAATTGAGTTCATGTTCGCGGGCATAAACATGTTTTGGGCCGGAATATAAACTCTATTAAAGTACATTTTAGCCCACCAAATTCTCCATTTCAGCCCACGAAATGAGCCACAATGGCCGACAAAGTAATTATAATGATATAAGTATAATGATGTAATTGATTGGTGATTGAAACCAAGGCTGTGATTGGTTGATTTAAACTACAACTTTGAATTTGATTGGTTGATTTAAACTACAACTTTGAATTTGATTGGTTGATTTAAACTACAACTTTAAATGTGATTGGCTTATTGAACTGTCCAATAACAAACTGTCCGATAACAACTTGGCAAGTGAATTAGTGGAAAATAGGAGTTTTTTTTAACCAATCACAAGCGAGGAAACTGTAATCTTTATGATTATGAATGCAACTTAAAATGCTACCGACCCGAATTGGTGAATTGTAACTTTTTTAATCATAAAAATTGCAATTTCGTCGATCGTGATTGATTTGAAACACTCTTATTTTCGACTAATTCACTCGCCAAGTTGTTATTGCGCAGTTTTTTATTGGACAGTTACTCATGATAAACAAAACGAACTCCCGCTGCACGGTCGTCCGATTTTGTTCACTCTTATGATTACAGACCGAGTTGGACTCCACTCAGTCCTATCACCATTACAAGTTTCATTCATTGTTTCAAACCAGTTTACCACCAAACAGTATAAATTCAATATTCGAAGCGAATTTTGCTCTGGCCTGTCAAGGTCATTTAAATGAGGTCAGCTGAAACTTGTTGTCAGGCTTAGGCATGTGAATTGGTTATATTTTAAGAACACAAAATAAAAAAACAACAACAACAAAGAGAACCTATGAAATGCAATGACCAACGTTTTTTGTTTCATTCCGAAGTGAAATCGCCCATTTACCAATGTTCTTGAATGAGATGAATGATAGAACAAATGTTGAATTCGGCTTTTGCATGGTAAGGTAAATTATCCGGACGCATGATGTCGTAAAGTACCAAGGTCCGTTCTCAATCTCTTCAACTGATTTTCTATTACTTCAATAAGTTGTATTCTACCCGTGGCATTCGAAGACATTTTTTTTAAATAAAGGGAACGTTCATTTCCCTAGGTTCCACAGGCTCCCGCAGTTTGCCATTCATGCAATTTTTTTCCCTGTGACTTTTATATGTTAGTCACATTGTACATGTATAGTGTAGTTGAATGCAGAACATAGTATCATTTGCCTGCTACCTGATGCTTGATGGTTAGGGAGTTAAAGTAACCTGTTACCCAACCACCCATCAGTCCGACGATCTGCTCACAGGCAAAGGGTAACACCTAGTCTGTGTCGCAGCCGTTATCTGGTTCGTCACACGAGGCTCCTTCCCCCACCAACGTGACGATCCTGACCACGGCTGCGCAGAAAGTTTCGGTAACACCGGTAACACCATGCTGTATTATAGCAGTTACTTTAGGCAACACAGAAATCTTAATTGTTGCATATCAATGAATAAGTGCTGGGCACGCCAAATGTTGTACTTGGAGGCTTTTAGGGTTCAAGTTATTTTCCTTACAACCTGTGTATAGCCTTGAAACATAGAAAAGGCCTTGGAAAATTGACTCGTCTGTTAACACAGCTACGCAGTACTATTTTGTTGGGTGATTGTGTGTGTTGTCTCTCATCATCAACAGAGTAGGTTCTATTTTGTCTAATTATTTTCCTACATAGTTTTTATTTTCTACGTTTTGAATTCCCTCCATATTTTGAACCTTTTCGTGATAAATGTAATCCACGAAAATGAAAATAATGTTTCTCATTTATCATGCAACGTGGATTGACATAGTTTAGATTTTCCATAAGCTGATTTTAGTAAAATGATAAACAAATAAACTGTGTATTGCTGTCCGTCTGTTTAGGGAAAGAAATTGGTATTCTAGTGTAGCCAGGTCTATGAAAATACTGCGGAAATTTGGATGTAGTTTGCAAATTGGAACAAGGATTGTATAGACCTTGTGCAGATATGGCTGTCATTCAGTTTTATTGTTCAGTCAAGTTTCTGAAAATGCTTATGGTAACACTTGTATGCTACAATTAGGAGTTCCAGTTCCTTTGTTTAAAAGGCTGCAGGTTTCAAATTGAAGAGATTTGTTGGAAAAAAGTTACCCTGGCCTGCCTGGCCTTGTTTTTATGTTTTTGGCCATATAGATTTCACTGTAACGTCTCATTAGGTAGAAACTGCAGCCTTGAAACTTCGCACACTGATTTACGTTGACTTTATCTTACAGTTAAAGTGATTTAATTTTGTTGAAAATTGATTCCTCTGGGAGTGGAAACTTAAAGGCAGCCGTATTTGTATGAGGTCTATATAATAAGACGAATATAAAGCGGCCACAGAGCAGTCATGTTGGTATTCCAAAACAAAGAATAGTTGTCTTTGTTTCAAATCGAGGCTCTACCAATGCGCAGTGTATTCTGGTCCGCTGAAAGCGAGTTGAACATCCTCAGCCAACATCGGCCAACACTATCTGAACAATGTTGGATGATAATAATATAAATTGTTCATTTGTCACACGATGTGGTCACTGGATGTTGATCGCAACGTTTCGACTGCTTACTGCTAGTCTTCTTCAGCTACATAATGGTGAGCCGGAATCAGTCGACCCCATCGCCTGAAGAAGACTAGCAGTGAGCAGTCGAAACGTCGCGATCAACATCCAGTGACCACATCGTGTGACAAATGAACAATTTATATTATCATCACATTTTCCACGATGAACAACAACCCGTTCCTGAACAATGTTGGATGATGTTGTGCCAACATGTTGCCTTCGTTTGCATAGGCCTTAAAGCTTTAGCTTTAAAATAGATCACGGAAGACGTCACAATATGGCGAGAACAAGAAAGTGGCCAAGCCACAGACGAGTCGTTCACTGAAGTTCCTACTGCATTTTTATTGTTAAGTCTTGTGTGATCTTCAACTGACCAGACACGGCAAAAATGGAATCTGCTTTATTCAATACATGGAAAATAAAAACTCGGAAGAAATCTGCCTTGATAATAATAAAACTTTAATCTCAAATTTCAATTGACATATACAGATATATATAGAGAAAGAAAACTTCTTTTAAAACTTTCTAAAGCAAGTGAATTTGTTAAAAAATGAGAAAATGCAAAAGAGATTGGTAAATGTATACTTATTATATCTGCAACCCTTGTATATGAGCAAACGCGCGCTCTGATTGGTTGCCTACTCATAGTATATCAGCTCATATACCATTGGCACGAAAACGGCCATCATGGAGGAATGATTTCTTGAATTAGACAGGGAGAAATTCAAGTCAAGCTTAAAAATCCTACACCAAAGAAATACTACCGAAGCAAATAAATATGGGATGAAAT
Source organism: Ricordea florida (assembly GCA_949710005.1). Taxonomy (NCBI): domain Eukaryota; kingdom Metazoa; phylum Cnidaria; class Anthozoa; order Corallimorpharia; family Ricordeidae; genus Ricordea; species Ricordea florida. Next base: position 16,513,952 of record OX453272.1, read on the forward strand.
TATTCGACGGTAAGTGAGCAAATTATATTGCGAAATTGTTTATTACGAACGAAAGTGAAACTCTTACAAACAGCCGCCATTTTGAAAGATCTGTGAAGCCCGTAAACTGAGTTTTTATTTTATTTCTGCCTACTTTTTCCACTTTAAAATTCTTAAACTAATTTGCTAACTCGAAAAAAATTGACAAGTACATTAAAGAGATGTTTAAAAACGAGCCGGACTCGTGTTTGAAACTTTTTTACACATCGGCTCTACAATATGTCGGCTCGACAACAACATGGTTCTGTTCAAAAACAATAACAAAGTCAATTCTTGTCGTACAAACTAATTCCAGTGTCTCATAAGCGAGGGTTAGAGATATAATAAAACAATTATTCCACTCAATCTCGTCGTATATGAGCTATAGCCAACTCGGCGCTACGCGCCTCGTTGGCTATTAGCTCATATACGACTCGATTTCGTGGAATAATTGCTAAATATAACATATCCATACAAATATCTATATTTATGCAAAAAAAAGCAAAATCCTTATTCTAAATATCGATATGAATAGATCCTAATTCCAAAAATATATATAAATAAGTTTTATCAAGCTGAGCTTTCAAAATTAGCGATCTACCTTGATTGTAAAGTTCGGATGTACTCGGATTTGCTCCTCTTTCAGCAATGTCTAATCCATCGAGAACGCTTTCCTTTTCGGTTCCACCTTTCCTTACATCTATATAGCTTCTTTTAATTTTTTTTTCTAGGATTTAACCTGCTCGATCAAAAATCATTTGGAAATATATGCTATGCTATAGTGCTAGGCGCCAGTTACGTCATTTGTTTGTTTGTCCTCTGATTAGTCATGGCCAAGCGACCAATCACAGCTCGCGTAGTATTCTTTTCATTGTATAGAATCCCATGTCTTGTAAATGAATAAGTCTTATTTAAACACATAATTAATCACCAACTTTTCGTACACATTGTTTCTTGGTTCTGCACTGTTTCAGTGTCCATGTCCTCAAAAGCATGTATTTTTTTGTGAAAGAGGCCACACCTTGAAATGGAGCTACAAAATGGTGTGGTCTGATGTTAATCCGTCCCTATCTGGCAAGGTTTAATAGTTACATTGAAAAAGCATTGTTTTGTACATCATATTCGTCTTATGACCGTTTTCCTGAGCCTGGAAACAAGTCTGATCAGCATGCTATCACGTAACTAGAAAATTGCGGGTTTTGCTAAATCCATGGTAAAGTAGACGCCTTTGGTAACATGCTCCAGGCCCCGCAGCGCTAGAATGCCACGGTTTCCAATTGGTTGTCGTAAAATCAAAACAGTTGGTTAAGCCAATAAAATCAAATGTTCACATTTTGATGAACCAATTAGAGCGCAAAGCAAGTAAAAGTCGTCAGCACAAAGCGCGGGAAAACGTGTGCAAACTGCTCTCGACAGGTCTTTGCTCTACTTCTGATTGGTTGATACGTTGGCGCGAGATTCTTAAGCCAATCAGCTATTGAAGCAATGCAAAAATGATGGAAATTACATACTTTTGACAGTAAACTGAAAACCTCTATAACACAGGGCTTTGTACTCCAAAAACAAAGATTGTATTCCTGGAAATGTTGGGCGGAGAAATGTCCTTGAATATCCTCTAATTTATTTGCATGGAATATCACGCCCAATCTTTTCCAGAGTTTTATTATAAATTCTGTTGTATTTCTTTTTTTGTTCGATCTCCATTTTCTTGATCCCGCCTCTAACATCTTTTTTAATACTAAATTTTATACCTTTTGACAACGTTGCCTGTTTCTACTATTGTGACCAACAGCGGTCAAACCAGCTTGCAAATGTTGAGTGTCTGCATTGGTTCTCTATTTTGATTGCAAGTGGACAATGCTCGTCATGCAGTCTTTCTACGCAAGTTACCACAAAATGTCTTCGTTTTTTCTACATTAAGTTTTATTCAGAATATACAACTTAGAAAATGAAATTACATAACCATTGCCAAGAACAAAGAAAATAAAGTTTGTATGAAAGTATGCCAGGCATAGCAAAAATATTGCAAAGATAAAATGCCGATAAAGCCAGGATAAAGACGAGGAATTCTTTCTACTTCTTGTGTTTGTGTTTACGTTTAGGGCGCTTCTTCCTTTTCTTCTTGGGCATTTGCTCCTGTACGTATCGTTGTCTGGGTTTGGGTTTGACAACATCAACCGGAGCAGGCGTCGTTGGTTCTGGTTCATTTATTTGCTTGGGTGCAATGACAAACTGAATAAGACCAAAATTTGCCATTGATCAGTAAGCAAGCACAATGATTTTATGTTTTCTAAGACAGCTGAAAAAGTAGAAGAATAAGTCAAAAAAGCAATATAAAAAATGGACTATTAATGCAACAGGAACTTGGAAAAATATTTACCTCCGAGGCCGCAGAACCAAGGACGTAGGAAAGCTTGCAAAACAGGTACAAAGAGTACAGGGCAGCGTTAAACACCAACATGAAGGTAAATATGTGATGACAATTCTTCCAGGCCATCAGATTTTTTAAACCAGGATGAAGGGCGGACAACAGACCTGAAAGAAATGAAAAACATAGCCGCTATATTTTCTCATCTGTTGTATATTTCAGAAGCACAAGAGTAATTGGGTTCTACAAAAAAAGCCGGTGAATAGTAGCCGTGGTGCTACTTTCAAACAGACAGTGTTAACAGCTTTAAAAAAGGTTCACTGAAAAAGGTCATAAGCAAAATCCAGACATAAAAGGACCCATGTTGCCTGTAGAACATGCAAAGTCGTGTTGCTGCCTTGCCTGTGGCCAATCAGATTTTAAAAAGGCCGGCTACTAAAGTACTACAGTATAGTACAGTACAGTGCATATTTACACATGTACGAACTTCAATCAAAGTTTACGTAACAAGAAAAATGCATGTACTAAAGGCCGCAGATAAGAAAACACCAGAGAAAATCCAAAGGGTTGCAGTATACTCAGTGTTAAGCCTTTATTGTAGCAATCATTTTATGGTCAACGTAGATGGAAGCGCGTATAGAAGAAATCGTATCTATTTGAATGCGCCAGTCATGGAACTTGAGAAAGAGCGCATCTAGAAACTTGAAAATTAGGCGTGTTTTTCCTTTGTATAAAGTCTTACCTTGTTGTTGGCCGTTGGCGTAGACGGGTAGAGATGCATAGCAGGCGATCAAACAAATGAAAACCAGCATAGAAGACGTGTTCATGTTGTTTTCTTTTGTCAAGCTTAAGCAAATTGGAATTCTCGTTCAGCTAAGATCGAACAAGTGCAAAAATAATTGACGTCATAATCAATGAAACTTTGAATGCGCGCGCGCTGATGGTGCTTGTTCACAATGGTAACAGACTAAATCGGTGTAAAAGCTTCTATCTTATAAGTAACAAACAATAAGCGATAATGTGCAGATGATAGAAGTGGATTTATATTTCTTTCAAGTAAACATTTTGTGTAATGTCGTTAGAGTTAATTCAAAGAGATGAGAGTGGCATTTAGAAAAGCACTGGATCCTGTGTGAGTGCGTACGTTTGTGTGTGTGTGTGTGTGCGAGTGCGTGCGTGTGTGTGTGTGTGTGTGTGTGTGTGTGAGTGCGTGTGTGTGTGTGTGAGTGCGTGTGTGTGTGTGTGTGTTCTAATCTACGTGAAGTCGTGGAGGCCTTCATGTGGTTACAGACCAGCACTGAGGGTCCAAAATAGACGTTTTCTATTCCGCATCCCACCGCAAATTTTCATTTCATCCCGCCATCTTGCCCCAATCAACAATTTCATCCCGATTCCTCTCTGGTTTAACCCAAGTTTCTCTAGTTTACCGACTTGTTTAAACTGATGGACAAATTATAGCCTTTACAACATCGATAACGTACTCTCGTTATGGAACGAGCAGTTTTGGGGGATCATTAATCAAGGCAGTTTAGAGAGCAAATAAATACTTTTAATGTTTCTTAGGTTGCGTGACTCGCAACTTATGATCCCGCCTACACCCGTCCAATCCCGTATCCCGCCTACGAAACGGAGCATATCCCGGTCTCGCAGTCATATTTTCATCCCGCCTTTAAAATTGATTTTATGGCACGTCCCGCCTCGATTTTAAAGCTCATGCCACATCCCGCCAAACCTATGTTGGACCCTGAGCAATGTTGGGATCGCTGAAATTGTGTGTGTGTGTGTATGTGTTTGTGTGTGTGTGTGTGTGGCTAATACATAGTGGATTTTGTAGGGTGGCAAGCAGCCTTGATCCAAGGGCGCTTTTCTCGTGCACCCGGACCTTAATCCGGAAAAGCGCCCTCGGTTCGATTTTGGGAGGCGAGAAGATATGAATTTTATATTCGAGTGAGTTATTGTTCTTGCCACGATACAAAAGCACATAAGACGTTCGTTTGGCATCTTTGGGCAAAGATCTCATCTATATATCTGTTGTAGTTCAATTTTTTCCTTGGTTCAAATTTTATTTTCCTTTGTTTTCTGGTATGGTAATGTATGATAATGAGTTTGAAACAAAGGAAAATAAAATTTAAACCATGGATAAAATTGAACTACAACATATCCACCACGAGTCAACTGTACGTAATTGAATGGCACGTTAAAGTAGTTGGATGGTGCATGTGGAAACCAATCCCTAGGCCCAGTCAACCGCGATTACGTATCACTTGGCCCAGTCCACCGTGTATATAGTGTCGCTTTTCGCGGGTTTTATGCATATTTCTTCTTCACGGAAAGATCAGTTTATGTCTAAGAAGCTACGTTCGTTTATGTCGTCCTTCCGTTTTGGCGCGTGTCCAAATCGTCAGAAATTGTAGCAAACGCACCGATAATTAAGTTATGTCCTGAAGAATAAATTTACGTTGATCTTGAAGTTATATTGCTGGTGCGTTTGCTACAGACTCATCGATCGTTCGTCCGTTAAATGAAAGGTCCGTCGACATAATTGCTCAGGAATAAACCACAAACAAACCAAACAGCTTAATCCAAATCGTCAGAAACTGTAGCAAACGCACCAGCAATATAACTTCAAGATCAACGTAAATTTATTCTTCAGGACATAACTTAATTACCGGTGCGTTTGCTACAGTTTCTGACGATTTGGATTAAGCTGTTTGGTTAGTTTGTGGTTTATTCCTGTGCAATTATGTCGACGGACCTTTCATTTAACGGACGAACGATCGATGAGTCTGAAAGGACTCGACAACCAAGTTCGCGTCTTGACATGGACGCTGTTAGGCGTAAAAATGTTTTCCCTAAAGAAAACTCGTGCTGGTCACCTTGGCTACTTAAACAATTTGTACAAAGACGTCGAAATATTAATGCGAAACGTCGAAAATCATCACGAAGCTTGTGATAAGAAGAAAGATGTTGAAATCGCGTTTGCGAGATGTTTTCAAGCCTATGATGAATATTATCAATTTGTTGATGATCCTGCAATGAAATCAGAAGCACTTAATGCTTGTTTCAGCGTTATGTCTGGCAAAAAAGAGTTCGATGAACGTTTCGCAGAATGGTCTCAAACAGTTCAATGAATCGCGAGTGAAAGCTCAGTGGTTCCTCGTGAAGAAGATGGTGCTAGCGTCGAAGCACAATACGTCACACGTTCGCTAGCCGAATCTAAAGGTTCTAAGAGTAGTTCGCGTGCGAGTGAAAGATCGAGAAGGGCCAAAGCCGAACTTCTTCGTCGAGAAGTCGAGTTTAGCAACCTGTTAAAGCGTCAGGAGGTGGAGCGTGAAATGGAACGGCAAATAGCCGGAATGAAAGCTCAAGAAGAAGAATTGAGACGTCGGATCGCTTTATTAACAGCAGAAGGGGAAATAGAGAAAGCTAAAGTGGTTGACGAATTCTATGAAGCCTCGGAATGTTCAAAACGTAGTAATAAGGCAGAGCTGAAGCCAGTCTGGACAGAGAAAGCACGTCTTTCCCTTCCTCCTACGAAACAGCCTCACGATGGATCGAATGTTAAGAATGGCGACTCCGGACAAGTTGGGAGAAACGAGTTAAAATCAGAGCCTAATCCAAGTGCTCAACCCTGGGACCCAGGGCCTCCTCGAAACGTCACCAGTGGTGGAGGACTGACTGGTTCGCAACAGTTGCAACAATTATTGACGCAGCAACAAGAAGCTTTGCAGCTTATGGCGGTTTCGAGTCAACAAGGATTTGAAATGCCTAAAAGAGAGCTTTTGACCTTCGATGGTAATCCCCTGAACTACTGGCTGTTCATAAACAACTTTGAGGTCAACATTGCTAAGAGGGTACCAGACGCCGAGTCGAGGCTAACATATCTTATTCAACACTGTATTGGAAAGGCGAGAGAAGCAATTAAGAACTGCGCCATCATGTCAAATCCAGATCAAGGCTACAGGAAAGCTCAGGAGATCTTGTATCACAGATTTGAACAGAAACACATTGTTGCGCATGCGCACATCGCGAAGATAGTGGAAGGCCCTCAGCTTAAGAATACGGACGTCCTTCGTTTGTCTGACCTGTCCGTTAGAATGCAGAATTGTGCGCTAACCCTCGTTCAAACAGCTCAGAGAATCTCGTAAAGGTGGTGAAGCGCCTGCCTGTTCATCTGCAGTCCAAATGGGCGGACAGAGCCGGCACATTAACCCTAGCTGGCACGGAACCAAACTTTAGGCACTTAGCCAAGTTTGTTGAAGAGAAAGCTATGTTGGCAAACACTATGTATGGGAAGATAGTTGGATCGACACCAGACAAAGAACGGAGTTCAAAACAACCGCCACCCAAAGTAAAGCAGCCTCCCCCAGAAAGAAATGCCTTTACGGCGCAGTCCCAAGAAATTCCTATCGGTCCTCATGTAACCGTAACTCCGCCTAACGTTAGTTGTCCTTTGTGTTCTGGTCAACATAAACTTTGGAAGTGTGAGTCTATGAAGGCGAAGAGCCCAGAAGAAAGGAAAAGCTTTGTTAGACAAGCCAGACTGTGTGAATACTGTTTCGGAAGTGGACATATGGTCATGGACTGCAGAAGTAAAATGAAATGTCAAGTAAATGGATGTGGATGGAAACACCACACGATGCTGCATGTTAAGAAGAAGAACAACAATAACAGCATCCCTCCTAACAATCCTGAAGTCGCCCCGGAAGAGACTGGGGCGAGTATTGTCAGCGGAGCGGCGAAGTCTGGAACTAGTACTGTCAGCGGGGCCGGTGAAACTGGTCAGTGTGGTGCTACAGGGGCTGGTAAGAAGAATGTTTGCTTACGAATCGTTCCAGTCGTCGTGGGAGGAAAAGGTCAGCAGAACACAATTGTGACAAACGCGTTACTCGATCCTGGTTCGGACGTGACGTTATGTGATGTGAGTCTTATGGAGAAACTCCAAGTAGATGGTTGTCCCAAGGAATTCTCATTAGCAACCGTTAATGGCGCATCCGGCACTCGAAAGGGATTCGAGTTATCTTTGTCTGTCCGAGGATTACAAATGGAAGACGAAATTGTGTTAAATAGAGTTTGGACAGTGGACACATTGTGTTTATTATAGGAAGTCCACCAACTAAGGAAGATACTTCTAAGTGGCCTCATCTGAATGGAATAGACTTTCCGAGAACGCAATCTGATAAGGTGTCTGTGCTCATAGGAAGCGACGTTCCAGAAGCTCATTGGGTGTGCGACCAGAGGCATGGCAGGCGTGGTCAACCTTATGCTGTGTGTACCCCACTCGGGTGGACTCTGATGGGTCCACTAAACTCGTGTGATAGAGATTGCTTTAGTGTGAACTTTGTTCGCTATGACGATGAAACGCTCCATCGGCAAATGGAAAGCATGTTCTGGAGTGACTTTAACGAGCCCATGATTACCTCAAAGGTGGCAATGTCGGTTGAAGACCAAAGAGCTCTGACGCAAATGGAGAGTTCCGTGAAGCTCGTGAATGGCCACTATCAGCTGGGGTTGCCATGGAAACACAACACAGTTAACCTCCCGAACAATCGTGAATTTGCAATGGAAAGATTGCGCTATCTGAAGAAGCGTTTCCAGCGCAACCCTGACCTCTTCGAGAAGTACAAGGACACAATAAACGGTTATGTATCTAGCGGCTACGCGAGAAAAGTCCCTTGTGAAGAGCAAGAAACTATGAAGGATGTACCAGTCTGGTACTTACCCCACCATCCAGTTTTTCATCCTCAGAAACCAGGGAAAATCAGAGTCGTTTTTGACTGTGCGGCCAAGTTTAAGGGCACCTCACTAAATGATCAGCTTCTGCAAGGTCCAGACCTGACAAACGGACTTGTGGGTGTTCTCATACGTTTCCGTCAAGAGCCTGTTGCCATGGTTGCTGATGTGGAGGGCATGTTCCACCAGGTGCGCGTTGTCAAGCGTTGAGATTTCTGTGGTGGCCGGACGATGATCTTTCGAAAGAGCCAACCGATTTCCAGATGTTAGTGCACTTGTTCGGAGCCACGTCCTCTCTAAGTTGCGCAAGTTTTAGTCTTAAGAAGACGGCATCGGACAATCAGGGCGAATTTGATGTGGAAACCATTAACGTGGTCAACCGGAACTTCTACGTGGACGACTGTTAGAAGTCTGTCTCTTCGATTGACCATGCGGTACGGTTGTCCGGCCCGCTGCGAGAATTGTTAGCAAGAGGTGGTTTTCGACTTACGAAATGGGTTAGTAACGACAGAAACGTAATCGCCACTGTTCCAATAACGGAGAGAGCGCCTTCGGTGGTAAACTTGGATTTAGAAGATCTCCTTGTAGAACGTACTTTGGGTGTGCAATGGGACATGGAGACAGACGTCTTCAATTTTGGAATTATGGATGAAGGAAAGGCACCCACACGTAGAGGAATCTTGTCTGTGGTAAGCTCGATGTGTGACCCTCTTGGTTTCGTGGCACCTGTCATCCTGCCAGCAAAGAGCCTGTTGCAAAGCCTGTGTAGGCAGAAGTTTGGCTGGGACGAAGAGATATCGAATGTAGATTCTGTTGGATGGCATGGATGGCTGAAGGAACTCGCATGTTTGAGAACAATAGCTCAAGGGTTCGGAGCAATTGTCAATGTGCAGCTACACCATTTCTCAGATGCGTCTGAATATGGATACGGAGCAGCATCGTATCTCCGAATTGTCAACCACAAAGGTGTTACGCATTGTTCAGGTAAAACAGGTTGAGGTAAAACGTTACGGATGTTTGTTTACATGCCTGACCATGAGGGCGGTGCATATTGAGGTCGCGCACACGTTAGAAGCAGACTCCTTTATCTGTGCGTATCAGCGTTTTGTCAGCCGCAGAGGGATGCCCAAGGAGATATACAGCGACAATGGCACCAATTTTACTGGCGCAGAACGAGAGCTGAGAGAAGCACTGGAGCGACTGGACCAATCCAAAGTCTACAATCGGCTCAGAATGGACAATGTTCAGTGGTTATTTAACCCTCCCGAGGCCAGCCATCAAGGTGGAATCTGGAAACGTATGATCCGCTCCGTACGAAAGATTTTGGGGGCGTTGTTGAAAGAGCAGCTGGTTAAGGACGAAACACTGTCAACCCTCTTGTCTGAAGTTGAGACGATACTCAAGGATAGGCCTTTACCCCCATTAGTGACCACCCAGATGATCCAGAGCCGCTAACGCCAAACAAACTCCTGCTTCTGAAATCCAATTCCTGCCTTCCGCCGGATGTCTTCAGAAGTCACGACAAGTACAGCAAGCGCTGGCGCCAAGCACAATGCCTAGCAAACTCATTTTGGAAGAGATGGATGAAAGATTATTTACCTGCACTTCAAGAAAGGCAAAAATGGTGCTCCCCTCGTCGTAACCTCGCCGTAGGTGATCTGGTTCTCGTCGTCGATGAGAAAACGCCGCGAGGTCGCTGGCCAATGGGCTTGATTGAAGAGGTGTTCCCGGACAGTAAAGGTTACGTACGTCACGTCAAGGTGAAGACGGCCACATCTGTCTACAAACGAGACATCAGAAAGCTGTGTCTTCTTGAAGGAGTCCAGAACTCATGAACTCTGTTTACGATTGTCATATTACGAACTGCGTAATTTAAGAAATAAGTTGTTCTTCGTCATATTATGAACTACGTAATTTAGGAATTGGTTACCTTTCGTTATTAGAATTAGCTGTAAGTGTGTAGCTAATTCGGGGCCGGTGTGGAAACCAATCCCTAGGCCCAGTCAACCGCGATTACGTATCACTCGGCCCAGTCCACCGTGTATATAGTGTCGCTTTTCGCGGGTTTTATGCATATTGCTTCTTCACGGAAAGATCAGTTTATGTCTAAGAAGCTACGTTCGTTTATGTCGTCCTTCGTTTCGCCGCGTGTCCAAATCGTCAGAAACTGTAGCAAACGCACCGATAATTAAGTTATGTCCTGAAGAATAAATTTACGTTGATCTTGAAGTTATACTGCTGGTGCGTTTTCTACAGTGCATGAATAATTTAACGTGTCTCACGTAGTTGGGGACCAAGACTTCAAGAAAGTAACAATATCAACATCGGCCCGACCTACATAGGCCAAACTACTTAGAGATTGTCATTTCAATGTTTTCCTTTATTCAAGTTAAACTAGTAAGCCCAATTTTATTATTGGTGTTGACCGTTTGCCGTATCATTCGCTTTCATCTTTGTTTGTGTGGGTAATCAAATGGCTTCGAGTACTCTTTTTTATAAATTTCCTGTAAAAAAAAGACTGCACGGGATGTAGGACGAGTGCAATTTGTTGTCGTTGAAACATTAGCTAGTTCTTATGTATACAAAATTTCACTCAAAATCATTTGATTTCTGCGCTTGATTTCAACTTTCTTCTCCGTTTTGAATTAATTGACGTGGCGCGAAATTCTTAACCCATTCAGCTATTGAAGCAATGCAAAGAATGATGGAAATTGCATAATTTTGACAGTAAACTGAAAACCTCTCTAACACAAGTCTTTGTACTACAAAAACAAAGATTGTATTCCTGGAAATGTTAGGCGGAGAAACGTCCTTGAATATCCTCTAATTTATTTGCATGGTTAAATATCACGTCCAATCTTTTCCAGAGTTTTATTATAAATTCTGTTGTATTTCTTTTTTTATTGGATCTCCTTTTTCTTGATCCCGCCTAAAACATCCTTTCTAATATTAAATTTTATACCTTTTGACAAAGTTGTCTGTTTCTACTACTGTGACCCACAGCGGTCAAACGGGCTTGCAAATGTTTAATGTCCGCATTGGTTCTCTATTTTGATTGCAAGTGGACAATGCTCGTCATGCAGGCTTTCTACGCAAGTTACCACAAAATGTTTTCGTTTTTTCTACATTAATTTTTATTTAGAATAGAACTTAGAAAATTAAATTACATAACCATTGCCAAGAATAAAGAAAATACAGTTTGTATGAAAGTATGCCAGGCATAGCAAACACATTACAAAGACAAAATGTCGATAAAGCCAGGATAAAGACATGAGGAATTCTTTCTACTTCTTGTGTTTGTGTTTACGTTTAGGGCGCTTCTTCCTTTTCTTCTTGGGCATTTGCTCCTGTACATATCGTTGTTTGGGTTTGGGTTTGACAACATCAACCGGAGCAGGAGTCTTTGGTTCTGGTTCATTTATTTGCTTGGGTGCAATGAAAAACTGAAAAAGACCAAAATTTGCCATTGATCAGTAAAAAAGCACAATGATTTTATGTTTTCTAAGACAGCTGAAAAAAGTAAAAGAATAAGTCAAGAAAGCAATGTAAAAATGGAATATTAATGCAGCAGCAACTTAAAAAAATATCTACCTCCGAGGCCGCAGAACCAAGGACGTAGGAAAGCTTGCAAAACAGGTACAAAGAGTACAGGGCAGCGTTAAACACCAACATGAAGGTAAATATGTGATGACAATTCTTCCAGGCCATCAGATTTTTTAAACCAGGATGAAGGGCGGACAACAGACCTGAAAGAAATGAAAAACATAGCCGCTATATTTTCTCATCTGTTGTATATTTCAGAAGCACAAGAGTAATTGGGTTCTACAAAAAAAGCCGGTGAATAGTAGCCGTGGTGCTACTTTCAAACAGACAGTGTTAACAGCTTTAAAAAAGGTTCACTGAGAAAGGTCATAAGCAAAATCCAGACATAAAAGGACCCATGTTGCCTGTAGAACATGCAAAGTCGTGTTGCTGCCTTGCCTGTGGCCAATCAGATTTTAAAAAGGCCGGCTACTAAAGTACTACAGTATAGTACAGTACAGTGCATATTTACACATGTACGAACTTCAATCAAAGTTTACGTAACAAGAAAAATGCATGTACTAAAAATAAAGGCCGCAGATAAGAAAACACCAGAGAAAATCCAAAGGGTTGCAGTATACTAAGTGTTAAGCCTTTATTGTATGTGATGACAATTCCTCCAGGCCATCAGATTTTTTAAACCCGGATGAGGGGCTGACAACAGACCTGAGGAAATGAAAAACTATAGCTATAATTTCTCACCTGTTGTATACTTCAGAAGCACAAGAGTAATTGGGTTCTACAAAAAAGCCGGTTATTGCAGGCAGTATGAAAAGTGTGAATAGTAGCAGTGTTGCTACTTTCAAACAGACAGTGTTTACAGCATTAAAGAAGGTTCACTGAAAAAGGTCATAAGCAAAATCCATACATTAAAGGATTCATGTTGCCTGTAGAACATGTAAAGTCGTGTTGTTGCCTTGTCTGTGGCCAATCATATTTCAAAAAGGCCGGCTACTAAAGTGCCACGGCACAGTACAGTGCATATTTGCACATGTACGAACTTCAATCAAAGTTTACGGAACAAAAAAAATGCTTGTACTAAAGGCCGCTGATAAGGCAACACTAGAGAAAATTCGAAGGGTTGCAGTTTACTAAGTGTTAAGCGTTTATTGTAGCAATCATTTTATGGTCAACGTAGATGGAAACGCATATAGAAGAAATCGTATCTATTTGAATGCGCCAGTCATGGAACGTGAGAAAGAGCGCAACTAGATACTTGAAAATTAGGCGTGTTTTTCCTTTGTAGAGAGTCTTACCTTGTTGTTGGCCGTTGGCGTAGACGGGTAGAGATGCATAGCAGGCGATCAAACAAATGAAAACCAGCATAGAAGACGTGTTCATGTTGTTTTCTTTTGTCAAGCTTAAGCAAATTGGAATTCTCGTTCAGCTAAGATCGAACAAGTGCAAAAATAATTGACGTCATAATCAATTAAACCTTGAATGGGCGCGCGCTGATGGTGCTTGTTTACAATGGTAACAGACTAAATCGGTTTAAAAGCTTCTATCTTATAAGTAATAAGCAATGAGCGATAATGTGCAGATGATAGAAGTGGATTTATATTTCTTTCAAGTAAACATTTTGTGTAATGTCGTTAGAGTTAATTCAAAGAGATGAGAGTGGCATTTAGAAAAGCACTGGATCCTGTGTAAGTGCGTGCGTGTGTGTATGTGTGTGTGTGTGTGTGTGTGTGAGTGAGTGTGTGAGTGTGTGTGTGTTCTAAACTACCTGAAGTCGTGGGGACGTTCATGTGGTTACAGACCAGCACTGAGGTTCCAAAATAGACGTTTCCTATTCCGCATCCCACCGCAAATTTTCATTCCATCCTGCCATCTCGCCGCAATCAACAATTTCATCCCGATCCCGCTTGATTAAACCTAAGTTGCTCTAGTTCAGCGCCATGTTTAAACTGATGGACAAATTATAGCCTTTAAAACATCGATAACGTACTCTCGTTATGGAAGGAGCAGTTTTGGGGGATCATTAATCAAGCCAGTTTAGAAAGCAAATAAATACTTTAAATGTTTCTTAGGTTGCGTTACTCGTAACTTATGATCCCGCCTACACCCGTCCAATCCCGTATCCCGCCTACGAAACGGAGCATATCCCGGTCTCGCAGTCATATTTTCATCCCGCATTCGGCCTTAAAAATTGATTATATCCCACGTCCCGCCTCGAGTTTAAAGCTCATACCGCATCCCGCCAAACCTATGTTGGATTCTGAACAATGTTGGGATCGTTGAAATTGTGTGTGTGTGTGTGTGTGTGTGTGTGTGTGTGGCTAATACATAGTGGATTTTGCAGGGTGGCAAGCAACCTTGATCCAAGGGCGCTTTTGTCGCCCACCCTGACCTTAATGCGGAAAAGCGCAGTGGGATCGATTTTGGGAGGTGAGAAGATATGAATTTCATATTCGAGTGAGTTATTGTTCTTGCCACGAGACAAAAGCACATCAGACTTTCGTTTGGCAGCTTTGGGCAAAGATCCTATGTATATATGCACCACGAGTCCCCTGTACGTAATTGAATGGCACGTTGAAGTAATTGAATGGTGCATGAATAATTTAGCATGTCTTACGAAGTTGGGGACCAAGACTTCAAGAAAGTAGCAATATCAACATCGGCCCGACCTACATAGGGCAAACTACTTAGAGATTGAGTAGTTGGAAAGTGCGGATTCTGGGACAACTTTATTTTTGGTTTTGGGGAAATGGGCGTGGTCAATTTGTGATGGAGAAATGGGTGTGGTCAATTGGAATTTTATGTAAATTATTTTGGGGGGTGGGGCGAGTAATTTCAAAAAATGAAAAAATATTTTGGGAGGTGTCACTTGAATTTTTTTTCGAAATGGTTTTATTAATATTTAATTAGGGAGTGGTCAAATTATATCTTTGTGGGGGGTGGGGTTAGTAACAATTAAAAATTGAAAAATGATTTTGGGTGGAGTGAGTAAGATTTACCCCATTTGTCATGAAACTTATTGGAAATTTGAGTTCACTGAAACCTTCCATGGAGATCCTCAGCAGCTTGGCAACTGATTTAACAGGCATAGATGAGTCAGTCCTAGCAAAATACACCAAGAGGCTGGACGCGCTTGAGGATGAAGAAGAAAGGCTAAATGAGTTGGCTTTAGTGTGTAGAGACAAAGCTTATGCACATCCCCAATGGAGCAAGTTGGCTGGGCGCGTTAAGATGGTGCTTGGTAAACGCAACGCGCCTCAAACTTTCAAAGCCGCGACATATTATTCAGCATAACTTTTAAATTTCCAGTTAGTTAATTTCATGACAAATGGTGTAAATATTTTATTAATAGTAGGAAAATGGGTGAGTAATGTTAAAAATTATTTTGGGTGTGGTGGATATTGGTATATCTTGGAGATGAATCCAAAAAAGTTTAAGAAATTAAATTATGTTAAGTTGAGGTTTATAAATAAAGAAAAGTTGAAGACTAAAGATTTTATTGAAAAGAATAAGTTTGAAATTTTATCTTTGATCAAAAAACATACGCCATTTATTGATGAAGTTAGTCAATTCAGAATTAAATTTAATAATTATAATGATTATGTTTATATTAAGAATGATTTACCAATTGATGAAATTTGGCGTAAAATAGATAAAACTGGTATGGAAATTTTTTACAAAAGGAACAAAATGAATGGATTTCTTTTCAAAATATTGTTTGGTGATTTAAATGAAATTTATGAAAGTTGTTTAGTTGATGAATTACTTCTTATTATACATATTGATGAACGTATGAGACTACAAAAATACAGGTTTGATTATTTGTGTGAGGAATTAATAGCTGTGGCATGGGGTCCAAGTAGGGTTGTAGATTGGTGTCTTGATTTTGAGGAGTCAAAGGCTTTGAAAGAGCGTTGGGGTATTGATTGTTAATAATAAATAATATTTTTGTAACGCGTTTCACGTTACAAAAGTTCACTTAATCATTACACATAGACTACTATAACATTTCTTTTGTATTTCCTAGCCATCTTAATAGCTGACTTAGTACCTATTGAGTAAACACATGAAGGTAAGGCCAATACATGTGTCACACACTCCATAATAGCCCTATTACGAATTGGTCCAGCCGCTTTACCATAGTATTCCCATTGAGGAATAAACTCCTTGAAGGGTATCTCATTTTCAATTGCAAACTCTTCAGTCATAGTGTCAACTCCTCTTGCACCACCAGATACAATGCATTCAATGTCTGAGAGATTTAGCTTCCATTTCTTAAGAGCTTTCCCTATTTGCTCTTTCAAGAAGTCACTGTCAAAGAAGTTCCTGCTACCAAGTATAGCTATTGATGTCATGATATACAAATGGATTGATTAGTTAGTTTGGAATTTCAATTTTCATCTAAAAATAATCCAAGCTATAGCTGCTGCTGCTGCAATGGTTAATACTATTAGAATATCCTCATGATTAGTAGTTGTCTTTTCTGGTTGAGAAGCAATCTTTGGTATTGGTGGTTTGGGCCTTACAGCCGCGTGTGGTAACTTAACTTTTGAAGAGCCTAGATTATGGCTTATTCCCACAGTCTTAGTCTCCAGGTTTACATTTGTGTTAACACCAAATTTCATCTCATCAGTGGCCTTCATAAGGTTGTTATTGTAACCAACAATACTCTCTGTGTTTATGATCATATTACTTGGCATTAACCATATTCCAGGGGCAATGGCTAAATCTAGTCTTAATTTAGCTTCCTGAGTGGCTAGCTGGTACCTTTGGACTGAGTTTGAGATGTCATTCTCTATCACACTACTCTCAAACAGAGCCAAGAATTCTTGTTGAGTCTCGATTGCACCACCACCAGTACCCACAATCGAATTTCTGGTGTTAACCTGTGAACCCAACACACAATAAACAAAAGCCTCAGCAGATCTATTCAATCTACCAAGTCCAGCTTTGGTGAGTCCATAGCCACTGGTTGGAATGAACCAGACATATTTGTAATCAGCAAAGTCATCATTACGAATGAATGAGATTACATTACCTTTTTCCTTTTTACCCCCGTCATCAGAGAATTTGCCACCTGGACCAGGCCATTTGTCAGCATCTTCATCATAGTTTCTAACTATATGAACATTTTGAAATCCACCACCTCGTCCATGGTAGCCAGCACCATAATCAAGGAATATATCACCCAAACCTCCATTTCTTCCACCCTTCCATCTAAAATCAGATTTACTTGAGATTCCGAATTCAGCGCACAATCTTTGGTAAGCAACCTTACTGTAAGGGTTGTTGTTTATTACAAACGGTTGCTCATCAGGCAATGGAACACTCAATTCATATAGTATTCGCCTTATGGTGAAGTATATGTGGAATTTTATGAAGCCAGCTGCCACTTTGGGGTAGTTCAAACTTTCAAAAGGGCTTATACCACATCCAGAGGTTGCACACCATACTGCAAAATTAAGCTGTTGAGGCCAGTAATTCATGTCAGGCGCATTCAACCACTTTCGTCCTTGCTTTCCAAATTTGAAGGTTACAACTTGAGATTTGAAAACGTTACGCATCTTAGCAGTGAATTTCTTGGTGTTTGAAACGTAAATGTCTAATGAGGTCAACATGGATGTGGTATCACTTGTAGGTTCATCAAAGTCAACTGCTGGTATTGGGTAATGATGATTTGTTATGGTTAGACTATCTGGAAATGAGCTTACTGTAATATCATTCAAACCAAGATCAGTCCAAAGTAATATCTTCAAATTTGGTGGAAGGCCATCAGTCCATGTCTTGCCAGTAGGGTCATCATAAGACATAACTGTTGTTCCATGACGCTTCCATCTCATGAATCCACCATAGCTATCATAATAGAATTTAAATTGGCTCAAGTCGGCTTTTGGGTATCTTTTTCTGAAGTCATCAAGTAAGCCCATCTTCTATCCAGAATTTAGGTAGAAGGGTTCAAACTTTTAAGTCATTAGTTTGTAGGATCAATACCAAGATCCTTAAGAATCTTATCTTTGAAATATTTTGGGATGAAACACTACCATCATCATCTTGGATTTTAAGTTCTGTTTCAAATTTAAATCTAGGAGAATCATTATAATATCTCCACTCAAAGACATCAATTCGTTTAATTGGCATATCATCACTATATGTTTGAGTAAGAAAGAATCTTTCAAGGTTACATCTTGTATATCTTCTAATAAACTTAGCTTGGGTTGGATTTAGTTGAGTTCGACTGTTCATCATCATTAGTTATACTAATAGATTGATCTAGCTTTAAGTTAGTATTTAATATTTTCATAAGTTATGGTTATTGTCCTCCTTTTAGTTCTTTGAGTATTTCTTTGCGTACTCTCTGTTTCAATACCACTGGGTCTTCTCCATTCAGATTTTTTTGAGATTTAGCCCTTATCTCAGCCTTGAGCTTTTCAAAGTTCTTATGCTCTTCTATAATCAATGAGAATTGCTCATCAGAGATCTTATTATCACTAAGGGCTTTGGAAACCAAGTCTTCAATGGTGTTTATTTTTGATTTAGCCAGTGTAATGGTATTTTGATGCTTTACAGCTTTCTTGGATAGATTCTTGGATATTTGCTGACATGCTATGGATGCGCACACAAATACACCACTTACTACACCCAAGGGCACAGATGCTATGATTCCAACTCCACTAAGAGATGTGCCCAATCCACCAGCTGCTAAAACGCAAGATAGTATACCACAGGTTGAGCTTGCATTCATTAGTACACCCTTGGATCTGTTATATTTTTTGAGCACTGTCTCATAGTGGCTTAATTCAGACTTTAGCTTATTCAGAGCATCACAACATTGTTGAAGTCTGAATGATGGTCCATCAGTGGGGATTGGAGGTGCAGTTGCCTCTAAGTTGGGATAGATTGAATTATATTCATACATCTTTGACATGAAAATCACGTCCTTTTAAAATGTTATCTAAATCTTAAACTGACAGTGATGGGAGAACCCTTCAGATCAAGCTTTTTCCATTCACTGTCTAGGATGCTTAAATCGAAGTGGTTTATGGGGATTTTATATTTTTGAGCTGGAATGGCTGGATAATCCTGTGAGGGTATGTTGGCAAGTAGGTATGAGGGGGAGATTTTCACAGGTCCTGTAGATTGAGTATTATTGATATATGATGACTTATTGTCTACTATACTGCAAATAAGTCTCAGGGGCTCCTTTATCTGGATATTTATTGGGTATAATTTGCCAGGTTTTATGACTTCAGGCACCCCCAGTCCAACTTGTAGACCTCTGGAAAGTATAACCTTATAGTTCTTATTTGAGTACATATAATCAGCATTATCAGTCTCAATAATTGAGATCTTTGCATTCTCTGTATCATCTATAAATATTTCATGAATACTTCGCAGTGAATATGTTCCTGGCCTGATTATTATGAAGGGTTGTTGTTGATTATCCCTGACTAATTCTTGGCGGTTTTTGAAATTCACCAATCGTTTGGGTATTCTACAATCCAGGAGTTGTATCTCCCGAACCTTTTCCAGGGGAGGATCCAAGTACACCCTGGTTTCAGACTCATACATGGTAATGCTCAACATTTTTGATTACTCCTTAGTCTCCTTTAAATTTCTATAATCAGCATCTGAGAGGAATCGAGTTTTGATGATGCCACAGCTGGAACATTTACACTTCATCATTGGTCTTCCCTTGGATGTTTTAGTGAAGGTTTCACTGCCAGGCACACATTCAGTTTGCTTTTTCTCTTTCACGCAATAGCTCTTCATTTATATTCACTTGTGTTTCTTCTTTAATTCCTCTATGAAGTAAAGCACAATTGCCACTATTAACAGCCAAGCATGTTTGCCTAGGAATGAAATGACCTCTCCTGCAGTCTTGAATAGGAAGCTTACAATAGCACCCACCATCCCAGGCAATATTTCACCAAGTTTCTTACCAATGGTTTTTAGTCCATCACCAACTCCTTTACCCAATCTTGAGAGTCCTTTGGAGAGATTTGAGACTATAACACCAATGACTACTCCAACCGCACTAATAACAGCAAATACTGTGAATCCATATTTCTTGAAGATGGTCTTCACACGATCCCGCAATGACATTCGTTCCTGTATTTGTTCATTCTCACCCTCCAGGTTAGCTATCTCTTGTTCCTGCTCACCAATTTCTCTCTCTAGAGTCTCTATTTGGCTACTTTCCTCTGGGGTTTTTAGCGGCTTGTCTCTATGGAATTTTAGTTTATCCTTCAGTTTAGTTAACATGGTCTTTTTCTTAGATATCTCACCATCATTAGCTTCCACAATTTCATCTGCGCTTGGCCCTAGACGATTCTTTATGGTATCTGGCAATCTATCATTTACTTCATCACCTTTGAAGAACTCATAAGGTACAGATCCTTTCCTGATCAATTTCACAACTACTTGCTTGAATTGATTCAGCCCAGCTGTAAACTTGGAAGTATCAACTTTGGGGAATCTTGCTCTGATCTTAGCCCAAGCTTCATCTCGTTCGACTTCCATTTCTTCTATCAAGGGTCGGGTTTCATCATCACCACCAAATGAAGTTTCTTCTTCATCAAGGTCAACTGGACGAGTGGTGGATGTATATGTGGTTAATGGGGTGCCATAATTTGTGGTATCACCATCATCATAATCTCCATAATCATCCCCAGGATCATTTAGTTTAGTTGGGTCTAAATCAGGATCAGCAGTTGCCATATTTGAAGTTGAATATGGTAACTTTCTAAATTGATTTCAAAAGTCTCGTATACTCATATCTTTTAGGTTCCATATTTCTTCACGGAAACCAGTCTTTGAATTGCAGTCTGGAATCTCTCTGACTATAAGCATTGGCAAGACACGTTGTTTGATTTCACTCTTAGCAATGGCTATAGGATCAAATGGTCCCACCCATTCTACAAGAGGTGTTTTACCAAGTTTCAATTGTTTAGCTCTTAAACCCACCATACGAGTATATTCATTGGGAGTTATTGTATTATCCGTTATTTTGTTAGTCATTATAGAAACTTACTAATACCATATCCAATGATCAGCGTACCACCAGTAACATAAATCATTTCTCCCGTTTTCTGATCTGAATTGGGCCTATAATAGTCAGAGAATTTGGGAGGATTGCCAATTTGGCTGTATAGTCTGAGCGCTTCATCAGTCTTTGATATGTTCTCAGAGGCCTGGTTGGCATCACCCTTCCTTTTATTCATAAAGTCAATATAAGCCATTCGTTTCTCTTGGTAAGCAGCGTAATCTTTTTGGTATTTCTCCATTGCCTTGTCATGCCTTTCTCTCTCAAGTTGGAGATCAGTGGAAGATGAGCCACTAAGCGCCTTTGCTATATAATGTCCACCAATGAAGGCCGTTGCATTGAGGACTGCACCTCCAAGCATGATCGCTATACTCGCCATTTCAAACACTTTGTGGTAGTATCTTCTGATCCTCTAAGTAAGTTTTAAGCAGCATAGCTCCACTCAAAACACTTACCCATTTACCATAATTCATGATACTTGATGATGGATCATTGAGGAATGATTCTCTCAAAACTTTTTTAGCAGCCCAACGAATAGTTGTTGAAATTATAAGGAGTACTCCAGAGTCAATAACTGTCTTTACTAGCTTATTATCAGTCATTTTATGAATCACATCAACTCATCTTTTAAATTATTTTCGTCTTTAGGGGGTTGACTTGTACTATTATCTATTATTTTGGGTGGGGGTGGATTAAATATACGAGTTGGTGGTGGTACATGCAAATCAGGTATTCTATCTCTATAGTTTGTGAATATGGCATAGATTGCGGCGATTACAATTGTACCTATAGTCAGAAAATTTTGAAATGACATACTTGGCATCCAATTCTTTACAGTTTCATCACCAGGGCCCTTTTCACTCTTCAAAGCATCTCTTTCCTCCTCACGTTTCAAAGCTTCTCTAGCCCTCTTATTTTTTCTGATAACGTTTTACCAGCTTTTACTCTCTTAGGGTCTTTGACCTTTATTTTAGCATCAGGCTCTTTAGTTATTTGCTCAGTTTGCACTTCTTCAGACATGTTATAAGTTAATCTAGTCTAACCTTTAAGTCTCCTAGTAAGAGGCATACTAGGAAACTAATCACTTCTATCTAATTAAGTTTATTTTTTCTTACGATTTTTTTGGTACTGAGGATTTTATGTCTTCTTCTTCAGTCATCACCTCCTCAACAGTATGTTCTTCAAATTGATGCGGCTCCTCCTCATCCTCATCCTCATAATCTGAAGCATTAAATACTTCTTCTTCATCTTCCACTGGTTCAAATTCAAGAATTGGTTTGCTTAGTTTGATTTGTTGAACCACTAATTTTGCTGATGCAATGAAATCATTTGTACCATGTGCGCCAAAGTAAATACTTTCCCATTTTAGTGAAATTTGAGCACATGGTCTGGTACTACCATCTTTTTCCCACAAGTAATCTCTAAAAGTATCATTCCTTCTACGTCCCTTGAATGCTGTATGGCAGCGCATTTTACTACCAGATCCTGATGTCTTGAAATTTAGATACATACATAATGGCTTTGAATTGTCCATTTCACCAGTATCCTTATTTTTAGGAGTAGAATATGGCATCTTTACCAAATCATCTGGCTCGTCTTTTAGTAACTTTCTCTTAGCCTTACTAAGATCTGGCATTAGTCTTTCAATGTCCTTATCTTGGTAGAATTTTTTAAGAGTAGATCCTATAGTCTCTATAATTTTATCAATCCTATTCTTAGTTTCTTCTTCTTCTTCAGTTGGATCATTTACAGTATTGAATGATGTTAATGGATAGTTGACCTGTATTCCATTGACATCCTCAACATTCTTATCTTTTCTCTTATCATACTTGTAAGAATAGAACAGACCCAATACATCTTGTTTTGCCAGCTCGAAAGACAACTCCTTCTTGCTATCATTGTCCATTACAAAGACTTTGGAAAAGGCACATTTGTACTTCTTGTTCATAACAGGCTTCTCCACAATTATGGAGTCCCAGTCAAAGTCAGTATCATCAATTGGAACAAATAATGATTTTGAATGCGCCATTTTGTTTGTTTTGAGAGGTTATACTGATTCCTTGTCCAATCTTGTTTAGTTTTCAATTTTTATTAGACCCATAATTTTTCAACGAACAGTATCAACTCCAACATTTTCTGTATTAATTGACTCATTAGGTTCTCTTATTTTCACATGCTTACCAGTTAGAATAATTACTGTTAGTAATGCAATAAGTCTACCACCCCTAAGTACTAATGCCCCAGATAATTCTGAGATTACTTTCATAATCAACTGGTTATTCTTCCATTCATCTACTAGAGCTTCTATGTCATCTATACTAACAAAATGATTAATTAAGTAAGCTATTAGTTGTAAAGTAGGATCTATTAATCCATCAGCTATTTTCTTACCAGACACAACTTCATACCTTTTGTAATACTTTTCAACATCTTTTTCTGATAATTTATACGTATCTTTCAAATCCATCTGAACGCCAGTATAATCCTTAGTTGAGCCTAAAATTGCTAGTATTGAAAGTGATTCTCTTTTA
Organism: Ricordea florida; assembly: GCA_949710005.1. Taxonomy (NCBI): domain Eukaryota; kingdom Metazoa; phylum Cnidaria; class Anthozoa; order Corallimorpharia; family Ricordeidae; genus Ricordea; species Ricordea florida. Next base: position 16,537,185 of record OX453272.1, read on the forward strand.
TTCTGTAAGTCATCATCAGTGGTTATTGATTGCTCATTTCCAGCCAACAAGGTTTGATCGTTCATGATATCTTCAGGAGTTGCCATTATTATGCCGTAAGAGCTGGTATCTCTAAATAATTTTTGAATGGATACCTAAGTGAAAAGCAGAGTCTGGCATACTTTTCATTCTTAACATGCTTCTTATATTTTTTACAAGTTTCTGCATCCAGGTCTCCACCATATTCCTCGAAAAGCATTTTCATTGCCGTTTGTGATGGCATAAGTATGTGCATAAGTATTTTCCCCATCTTCCATTATCACACGTTTATCATCCTCGCGTGATAATGCAATCTTATTAACCGTTTCAGTGTAGATTTCATGCTTATGGCTCCTTATGGTATTCATCTTCCTTCTCTGGGATTTACCACTGAAAAGGCAAGTCTTGTAATCCTCAAAACTTATACTCTTACTCACCACTGCCTTATTCACACCCTTACAAAAACTTACGTTATGTTGAAAGGGTCCCAGGCGCTTTAGATTGATTTCATTTATTCTTAGTATTTTTGCAAAATTGCCTCAGAAAAGGAATTAAAAGATAGCGAGCTAATACTGTCGAAAATTATGATAAATTGCGTCCAATTTATGAGCAGATTTGTTGTATCAATGACAGACCAATATTACTTCCCGATGCAAATAACTTTATTCACTATAAGTAACATGCTTTAACTTTAGAAATATAGCTGCAAAACCAAGGAACAAGTTGTCAATGTCCATTTACATTAGTTCAAATAGGTCCTAGTAAGTTTCACTTTGCTGAAAACAGAAAAAGTCGCTCAACTGTTTGAGTGTTTAGGCAGGGTCCAACCCACTTCTAGGGATAAAAACTATACTGCCGTGTCCCTAGTACTTTGCCATTGATGGCCCATGTGTTAAAAGTTTGGGTTTCTGTTTTTCAAGGATTGTTAACGTGATAAGTAAATGACACTCACAGACCCCCTGTGAAGAAACGAAAAATATACTTTTTTACCTTAATTGTGGTTTCTACGGCTTTTGGTGAGATGGATGTTTCTATAACAAGCAGCCTAGAAGAACTGAAGTTGTAAACGCGAAATTCTTAAAAAAAAAATTAAAAAATATAAATTGAGAGTATCTGAATTATTATTTTTCTTAAGTGCCTTGATTCATTTTATGAAACAGGGATTCCTTGTCCGGCTTTATGTACTTTTCAGTTCAACATTAATGTTAGCTATTGACAATGCTGTTAATAGCTGTTATTACGCGGGATGACGTAGTCAGCCAGCGTATAAAATTCGGCAGCGCATTCCTTTCGTCGTCTTGGGAGTCAAAAATTGCCTTGTCTTTTTAACTTTCCAGTATCCCGAGCCCGTCCCGCAAAAATTGTGTGATTTTTATTGGCTGTAACTCCGAATCACGTGCAAGTCAGGTTGGATTGCACCATGGACATCCATGATCGCACAATCAGCAAAAGAACACACTGCGTCAGCAATTTTAAACCAACACATCCCGCGTTAACGCCTTCAGGCGTCTTCCTGTTTATTAATAACACACAACATAAACTCGCGTGACCGATTTTTCTAAACTACGTTAACACAAAAGGCTATTCAACTTTTTGAGATAATGAATTCTTGGCTTCTTTTCCCCCAGAAACAACAACTTCTCTGGCTTCATGTAAAGATTCCATCACCCCAGATTGTCCCAATTAAGACTTACGTGTTATGTTGAACATGAAGTCACTGGGCTGATTTTCTAAGTCATGCAACCACAATCTTGATCCAAATGGTAGTTACATACACCAAACTAAATTTCTGCTGTGTCCAAGGCAAGTAATTTAATCACATACGATCTTTTTTTTTCTCTTTTCATGAAACGTTTTTGAGCTTCAGTTGCATAAACCAGCATTTCTATGTAATGAACATCTACCTTAGTAATTTTAACTGAAACAGTTCCATATTACAGCTGCAACTTCCAATGAGCTCTTTGATTTGATTAATAAAACCCTCCTTTCTGTTTCTGGAAACAGTGGCGATGTCTAATTCAAAATGCTCACAAATCCTTACAAGCATGTCTATGTTGAACTTTTTCAACTTGTTTTGTTGACTTAGTTCACACAGGTTGAAGCGGTCATAACAAATAGGGTGCTTCTCTGCGACCTCAGCGATGATACCTTCACGCAGCTCTTGCAATTCCGTCTCATACTGCTCTGCTTGAGTATCACTGTCTAGATCTCGTACTTCGTCCTCAATTAGATCTGCTGGGCTTTGCACCTTCTTTCTCTGCCTAGAAAAAAATGAACGGATCTGCTGTGTT
>OX453272.1:16544493-16661993 GCA_949710005.1 Ricordea florida
CATCCGCCGCAAAAAAGCTTTTTTTCTCGATTTTTACAGTCAAGCTCTCTTAATAACACTCGCCATGCTACATCCAAGATGGCTTCAACCAACACGAGCCAATAATGCTTTGCGGTTTACAACATGCGCATACATGAAGTACTAATACGGGAACACTACATCCCTCCCTTTCCGCTATAACAGTATAAATGTTCTCAGCACTTCTACGGTTTAAATATAATACTGCTTAAGCAAATAAAATGTCAGCAAGAGTTTCAAATGTCAACAACAGTTTCTTGTACAGACGCATTCTGTAGTCCCCTAGGGTTTACTCAAAACATAGTCTTTAAGTCTCTCCGGTTGTTTGATGGTCCTCTTTGGTCTCGAACACTCTAAGTCAACAGGCTTTGGGTCTGAAGTGTCTGTGTCTTTGATCTTCGTGTCCGTGTCTTTAATCATAGTGTCCTCTGGGTCAAGTTCTACTTCATCGGATGAAATATATGGATTAAGCCAAGAACTGTCTCTTCTGTAAACAACTCCTTCACTGGATTTCACAGTTACTTGATGTCCATCATTTGCTAACACAGTGTAGGGTTCTGGCTCAAAGTTTGGTGCTAGTTTTCCAGTACTCTTGGTGTTCTTTAGCAGCACCTGATCTCCTGGAACTATCGGACTTGGCGCAGCACCACGCTTTCCATCTGCATAGGCTTTCTGTGTTAGCTTGTGACTCCAGTCTCTGTCCCTCGTACTCTCATTAATCACTGACTTGTCTGGTCTTAACTCTGGTAATTTGGTCTTGATTTCCCTACCAAACATCAGAAAAGCAGGCGTAGCACCTGTAGAGACTTGAGGTGTTGACCTGTATGCCAGTAGGAATTTTGGCAGTTCTTCTGTCCACCTCTTTCCTTCTACTACTGCAATCTTTAGGGTCTTCAATAGAGTTCTGTTCTGTCTTTCTACCTCGCCGTTGGCTTGTGGCCAAAGCGGTGGTGACCTCCTATGCTCAATTCCACACTCATGTAAGAACTCCTCAAACTCTTTACTCACAAATTGTGGACCGTTATCCGTCTTGAGTGAATAGGGGTATCCAAATCTAGAGAAGATTCCTGTCAAGGCCTCAACTATCTTGGGTGTGGTAGTTGACCGCATAACTACCACCTCGTAATAACGACTAAAATAATCAACAACGACTAGTAAGTTCTCTCCGCTGGGCATTGGTCCCATCAGGTCTGCTGCGACATCCTGCCAAGGTCCAGGAGGTGGCTGGGCCCTTTGCATTGGTTCAGGTGGTGAAAACTGACCCACGACCTGACACCCATGACAGCCTTTGCACATCCGTTCTGTGTCCACATCCATTTTAGGCCACTACACCTTGGTCCTCAGTCTACTCTTCGTTTTGACGACGCCCTGATGTCCCTCATGGGCTGATTCCAATACAGATTTCCTGAGACTCTGGGGGATCACGATCCTATCTCCCCTGAGCACTAGTTTTCCTATGGTACACAGTTCATTCTTCACACTTACATAGCCTGGCATCTTGCATTGCGACCAATCGCCTGTGCGGATGTAGTGGTGCACACTTGCTACTTCTGGATCGTTCTCGGACTCCCTCTCAATCTCCCTTGGAGTCAAGGTAACTGGTGTACTTTCTTGAGCAACAAATCTGACTATATCCTCTTTCTCACTGCTAGGATCCTTTCGATTGGCCTGGTTCAGCCTGGACAACGCGTCCGCGATATTTGTCTTCCCGGGGCGGTACACCACTCGGTAGTTGTAGCACTGCAGGCGAAGTACCCAACGCTCAATCCTCGCTGATGGCTTGGATGTTCTGCTGAAGATACACTCCAGAGGCTTGTGATCTGTCTCTAGCTCGAACTCGCGCCCATACACGTAGAGATTCATCCTCTCGCAAGCCCAAACCAAAGCCAGCGCCTCCTTCTCTGTTTGTGCATAACGCCTTTCAACCTCTGTAAAGTTCCTCGAAGCATATGACACCGCTCTCCATCCCCTATCTTGTAGTTGCAGCAATACCGCTCCCAGTCCATCCGGACCCGCATCTGCTACGATTCTCGTCTTGCAGTCTCCCCTGAAGTAGGCAAGCGCATTCGCTGACATCATCAGTTGTTTCAACTTCCTAAATGCAACCTGCTGTTCCTTACCCCAGACAAAGGGTTCGTCTTTCCTGAGTAATTTCCGTAGAGGTTCTGCCACTTGTGAAAAGTTGGGGATGAACTTTGACGAGCACTGCACGAGCTGTACAAACGATCGCACTTCTGATGTATTCTCCGGAGCTCGTGCATTCACAACTGCAGCAACCTTCTCCTCGCTTGGTGCAACCCCTTCACTACTAAGGTCGTGTCCAAAAAAAGTCAACCTATGTAATCTAAACCCACACTTCGCTCGATTCAAGGTCAGTCCACTCTCCCGCAGACGCTGTAGAACTGCATGCAAATTCCGATCATGCTCCTCCAGGTTTACTCCGTGAGCAATTAGATCATCTGCAATATTTGCTTCTCCGTGGCATCCCCGTATTACATCCGATATGACTTTCTGGTACTTCTCTGGTGCCGACGAGATCCCGAACATGAGCCTTTTGTACCGATATAAGCCTCGATGGGTAACAAATGTTGTTATCTCTCTCGACTCTTCGTCTAGCTCGACTTGGTGAAATCCCCATTTGAGATCCAACTTGCTGAAGATGGTGGATCCATTGAGATCGTATAGGATTTCTTCAATTGTGGGAATTGGGTGTCTCTCACGCTCAATTGCTTCATTTGCCCTCCTCATGTCTACGCATACTCGAATGTCCCCGTCCGGCTTCGGAGCTACCACCAACGGTGATACCCAGGCAGTAGGAGTGTCCGGTACCTCCTCAATGATATCCTTGTCCAGCAAATCATCTAACTTCCGGTCGACTTTATCCCTAAGTCCAAAGGGAAGTCTCCGCACTTGCTGAGCTACTGGTTTGACATCCTTATTGATGTGTAGTTTAAGCTGATAATTCTTCAACTTTCCAACACCAGTGAGTATGTCTGCATACTCCTCCCAAATACCTCCGTCACTCCCCTCTGTCACCACTGAACAAACTCGGGGCTCACTCGCCGGTCCCACTCGTAATACCTTAAGTTTCTCTGCTGTGCTCCTGCCAAGCAATGGCTTTCCGGTACTTTTGATGACCGTGAATTCATCAACACACCCCTCTCCGCTAGCTTCACAAGCTGTTTCTGCAACAAATGTTCCTACAACCTCCATAGGTTCCTTCTGACCATATGCAAACAGCCTCTTGTCTGACACTTTGGATTCACACTTGATATGTTTCTGTTTCAGATTGTTCCAGGTCCCATAATCAATCAAGTTACACGATGCACCCGAATCAATTAACACATTCTCCAATTCCACTCCACCAACCTTAAGTGTAATTTCTCCAGCTTCCTGCTGTCCTCCGACAACGAATGCGTATCCATCCTTTGGGCCAGTTGCTCCCTCTGCTACGTGGTAAGCCTTCCTGTTCCTAGCCTGATAGCTTCCTTGATTGCCACTGGATGGTGGTTTCGTAGCCCCCTTCTTCCAACAACAGACTGCAAAATGTCCACGCGTACCACACTTTCCACACTCTTTATCTCTTGCTGGACAGCAAGCATCTCTTGCAAAGTGACCAAAACGATTGCACTTAAAACATCTTTGTGATTGATCTGCTTCGGACTTTTGTGTCTTGTGGCTCTGTCCGCCTTTCTTTCCTTTATTTACACTTTGTCCCCTCCCTTTATTCTGGAATTTCTGCTGCTTGATCCAGTTGACTTGTCCTGTCGGGTGTGCTGAAGACTTCTCCATAGATTTCATCTGTTCATTAACTGCTTCGAAGGCTCTTGCCGTGCTCTGTAGATCAGCTAACGTGGGATTAGTTTTCTCCAAGAACTTCCTTCTGAGCTTTTGGTCCTGGCACTTTTCAATCAGTTGGTCCCGAATCGTTTCATCAACGTCGGTGAACTCGCACGTAATCGCCTTCTGCCTCAATCTGCACACAAACTGATCGACTTTCTCTCCGTTCTGCTGCTCCATTTGTCTGAATACATGCTTTTCGAAGGAAACGTTAACTTTCGGTACGAAATATTCGTCCAGAATCTTTATTACATCCTTGTAGGGCTTCAGTTCTCCCTCCGTGGCTGCAAGCGTATAGTATAATTCCTGCAGTTCCGTTCCCGCGGTGTGTAACAGTAATGCGACTTTCTGTGGATCGCTTGAAATCCCTTTTGCCAGCACATACAGCTCGAATGAACGCTTCCAGCGCTTCCAACGCACAGATAATGTGTTTGGATCTTCCCTGGGGTTGAAGCAGGGTAGATTTCGTACCTCTGTTGCCGAAAATTGGGTCGGTTGAGCTGCTTGACTCCCTGTTGCCTGACTCTCCGCTGAGCCTCCCGCGGCACTCGTGGAGTTCGTTTCTGAATCTGACATTCTCCTCAAAAAAAAAATCTCGCTTCTTTCCCACGGATTTTCCAAAATAATCACTTACAAAAGCGGACCGGATCCCGTTCTCGTCGCCAATGTACTGTCCGTGGTTGGATGGCAACACAATATCACTCGATTCACTCAGAACTTAACATGTTTTTTAAAATAACACTCGCCATGCTACATCCAAGATGGCTTCAACCAACACGAGCCAATAATGCTTTGCGGTTTACAACATGCGCATACATGAAGTACTAATACGGGAACACTACAACCACCAGCTTCATCCTTGAACATCCCTCCAACTTTCTTATTAACTCCAGTTTCAATTCCAGATGGGTGATCTTTGGGATAGTTGCTGGTATCGAACTTGTACCTGACATCTGGGCTTATATCCTTGTAGAAGTCAGCAGTCTGAATCTCATATGTAAGAGAGTCTGTATCTGTGAACAGCAACTTGACTTTCTCCCCATACTTAAGTTTTATGTAATTGTAATGAAAATCATACATGGTTATTTTACTCAAATCTAGAATAGCCAATCCTAAGTAAATGGGTTTATCAAAGAGAAGTTTAGTTTTCTTCATATGAAAAGCAGTCAATTTCTTGCAGAAGATATTCCTATGATGGAAGTTAGGCTTCACAATCAACTTACGCGCTTTCTTCTCATTCGTAACTAGCTGAATGTCCACTCTCTTCCTAATATTCTCCATAGTCTTACCAAATACTGAGTTATTCATTAATTTGAAGAAATCTTTTTCAAAATCATTCTCAACTTTAGCTCTAAGACTATTGTTCAAGTCAATGTAAGGCCTTAACCACTCTGATTCTTCGAATTTAATACCTCTGTGTACTTTGATTAATTTTAATCCCAAAGATAAATACTGTTTCAGTGATTCATGATGTAATATATACTTGGTTTTATTCCTCAAATTAGGAATTAACTTATCAACACCTTCCACATTCAATCTCTCTGGAGCTAAGGGATAATCATTATGTAAATCATGTAGCTGGTGTGGGTACTCCAAATCCACTTCCAATATACATGGATGGCCCCTCCAGTCTGATAATTCTTGATCATCCATCCACTCAAAACCATGAGTTGGTAAAGCCTTAGTCATTGCATGCCCATATAGTCCATTCGCATCTAAATATGTGATGTACTTTGTAGGCAAGACTGAATCATACTCCTTCATATATGGGTTGTTAGCTTTTCCATGCCTAGTTGAAATCATTGAGATTCCACCTCTGATGCCATTTTCAATCATAATAAGCATGTCTGAATCCCTCAAAAGCTCCAATTCTACCTTAGTTATTTTCAATGTAGCATCCCATGCCAATCCAGGTGCAGTATAATACCATGCAGGATCTAACTTATAATTACTCATACATACACCCCTAAAGTTCTCAAATACATCAGCTAATAGAAGTACATCAGTCTTCAAGTAAAGATCATGGTAATCCTTAAAGTTGTCCATACCAAATGTTTCCCATACAATTCCAGCATGTTGATAATCATCCGCAGATATATCAACATCATAAAGCTTAGAATAAAATTCCTCCATTGGTGGTAGATTTAAGACTTCTAACTTATCAAAGCCATCGAACCAATCATATGGAAATACGCCCTTTCTAGCCAATAAATTAAGCTTTTCTCCTTCATAAAACCTCTCAAGATTCTCCAAAGACTCTCTTGGTAGATTACCCACCAAACTAGCGAGACCACTGCCCATGAATCTAAAACTATCTATGAATCTAATGTGTCGTTTAATCTGAACCTCTTTACCATCTTCCTTCTTGAAAGAATCGACTACAATCTCCTTTGTAAACGAAATGTATTTCTCATCATTTAGTGGGATGCAGTTTATATTACCCTCTGATACACCAAGCTTCTTAATGAACAAATGACTATCATATCCAGACAAGTTGTGAAATATGACTGGAAAGAAATTTGGTACCTTGAATTCTAGATTGCATTTACTATGAGCTGCCCCTCTATACCTACCTGTAATATGACAGTGATCAATCACCTTTTCACCCCCCAACTCACCCTCGCAAATATGACAATGAGTAGCTTTATCATGCTTCCTATGATCACTCATCCTCATTATAAGACTCTTTTCAGACTTGAATTTGTTATAGATCTCCTTAATGTCCTCCTCTAAGCTTTCCTGGAACATTTGGGGTATATCATCCTCAGGTGAGTTGGCTGTACGCATCACTAACTTAGGCTCAAATACCTCATCATCAAAACACTTAATAAGATAGCTGAACCCTGATGGCTTGTGCTTTTGATATTGATTCGTGAAGCTCTCCCTATCGTCCGGTGAACAAGTGTCAATCTTCTCCGTAAAGCGCTCAAAGTCTGCGTAGACCACAAATGGCACTTGCATCTTTCTAGGTGTTACGATTTTTGAAAATAATATACTTTGGATTCCCATCCTCATCCATAGGCATCTGTACTTTCACTGCTTCGTTGTTCAAACAATTTAAACTAGTTAAACTAGTAAGCCCAATTTTATTACTGGTGTTGACCGTTGCCGTATCATTCGTATTCATCTTTGTTTGTGTGGGTAATCAAATGGTTTCGAGTTCCCTTTTTTATAAAATTTTCATTTAAAAAAACACTGCACGGGTTGTAGGGCGAGTGCAATTTGTTGTCGTTGAAACATTAGCTAGTTCTTATAGATACAAAATTTCACTCAAAATCATTTGATTTCTGCACTCAATTTAAACTTTCTGCACCGTTTGGGATCAATTGACGTGCGGCGAGATTCTTAACCCATTCAGCTATTGAAGCAATGCAAAAATGATGGAAATTGCATAATTTTGACAGTAAACTGAAAACCTCTCTAACACAGGGCTTTGTACTCCAAAAACAAAGATTGTATTCCTGGAAATGTTAGGCGGAGAAACGTCCTTGAATATCCTCTAATTTATTTGCATGGTTAAATATCAGGCCCCCAATATTTTCCAGAGTTTTATTATAAATTCTGTTGTATTTTTTTTTTCGTTCGATTTCCATTTTCTTGATCCCGCCTCGAGCATCTTTTTTAATACTAAATTTTATAGCGGAGCACCACAGCGGCTTGAAGAGCCGCAGAGCGGAGCCCCATAACTACCGTGCGAGGATAGAAATTGAGAAAACCATGCGTTTGAGTTTTCATGGTCATCGTGGCTAGCGGCATGGCTCGCGGGCGCGTGCGCCTAGCGACGACGACGACGATGTTGCCTCAACATGGCGGCCATCATCATACGGGATATTTAGAAGGTCTTAAACCGAAACGAGGCTTTGTTTTTCGCGCGCTTTTCGCGGCTTGCCGCGGCTACACAACCTACAGCCAGCAGTCTACAGCAGTCTACAATGTTTTGCTGAAGAAACGGATTATTCATAGCGGTTTTGGAGGAAAAATTTTCTTCCTACAAGTTTTCAAGCGTTTTTGGAGGGACATAAGCGTAAAGCTGAGTTTTTTCTACAAGTTTTCAAGCATTTTTGGAGGGACTGTGTGAGGAGCTCCGCTTTTAGGTTTGCCTAAATCTATTTAATAACTTTTGACAAAGTTGCCTGTTTCCACTACTGTGACAAACAGCGGTCAAACGGGCTTGATAATGTTGAATGTCCGCATTGGTTCTCTATTTTGATTGCAAGTGGACACTGCTCGTCATGCAGGTTACCACAAAATGTTTTCGTTTTTTCTACATTAATTTTTATTCAGAATAGAACTTTGAAAATGAAATTACATAACCATTGCCAAGAACAAAGAAAATACAGTTTGTATGAAAGTCTGCCAGGCATAGCAAACACATTACAAAGACAAAATGTCGATAAAGCCAGGATAAAGACAGGAGGAATTCTTTCTATTTCTTGTGTTTGTGTTTACGTTTAGGGCGCTTCTTCCTTTTCTTCTTGGGCATTTGCTCCTGTACATATCGTGGTTTGGGTTTGGGTTTGACAACATCAACCGGAGCAGGAGTCGTTGGTTCTGGTTCATTTATTTGCTTGGGTGCAATGAAAAACTGAAAAAGACCAAAATTTGCCATTGATCAGTAAGCAAGCACAATGATTTTATGTTTTCTAAGACAGCTGAAAAAAGTAGAAGAATAAGTCAAAAAAGCAATATAAAAAATGGACTATTAATGTAGCAGGAACTTGGAAATATATTTACCTCCGAGGCCGCAGAACCAAGGACGTAGGAAAGCTTGCAAAACAGGTACAAAGAGTACAGGGCAGCGTTAAACACCAACATGAAGGTAAATATGTGATGACAATTCTTCCAGGCCATCAGATTTTTTAAACCCGGATGAAGGGCGGACAACAGACCTGAAGAAATGAAAAACTATAGCTATAATTTCTCACCTGTATATTTGAGAAACACAAGAGTAATTGGGTTCTACAAAAAAGCCGGTTATTGCACGCAGTATGAAAAGTGTGAATAGTAGCAGTGTTGCTACTTTCAAACAGACAGTGTTTACAGCATTCAAGAAGGTTCACTGAAAAAGGGCATAAGCAAAATCCATACATTAAAGGATTCATGTTGCCTGTAGAACATGTAAAGTCGTGTTGTTGCCTTGTCTGTGGCCAATCATATTTCAAAAAGGCCGGCTACTAAAGTGCCACGGCACAGTACAGTGCATATTTGCACAAGAGTAATTGGGTTCTACAAAAAAGGCCGGTGAATAGTAGCAGTGGTGCTACTCTCAAACAGACAGTGTTTACAGCTTTAAAAAAGGTTCACTGAAAAAAGTTAAAAGCAAAATCCAGACATAAAAGGACCCAAAGAATTGTGGGGATAGTTTCTAAAAGGACCCATGTTGCCTGTAGAACATGCAAAGTTGTGTTGCTGCCTTACCTGTGGCCAATCAGATTTCAAAAAGGCCGGCTCCTAAAGTACTACAGTACAGTACAGTACAGTGCATATTTACACATGTACGAACTTCAATCAAAGTTTACGTAACAAGAAAAATGCATGTACTAAAGGGCGCAGATAAGGAAACACCAGAGAAAATCCAAAGGGTTGCAGTATACTAAGTGTTAAGGTTTTATTGTAGCAATCATTTTATGCTCAACGTAGATGGAAACGCATATAGAAGAAGTCGTATCTATTTGAATGCGCCAGTCATGGAACTTGAGAAAGAGCGCATCTAGATACTTGAAAATTAGGCGTGTTTTTCCTTTGTAGAAAGTCTTACCTTGTTGTTGGCCGTTGGCGTAGACGGGTAGAGATGCATAGCAGGCGATCAAACAAATGAAAACCAGCATAGAAGACGTGTACATGTTGTTTTCTTTTGTCAAGCTTACGCAAATTGGAACTCTCGTTCAAGTAAGATCGAACAAGTGCAAAAATAATTGACGTCATAATAAATTAAACCTACAATGCGCGAGCGCTGATGGTGCTTGTTTACAATGGTAACAGACTAAATCGGTGTAAAAGCTTATAAGAAATAAACAATAAGCGATAATGTGCAGATGATAGAAGTGGATTTATATTTCTTTCAAGTAAACATTTTGTGTAATGTCGTTAGAGTTAATTCAAAGAGATGAGAGTGGCATTTAGAAAAGCACTGGGTCCTGTGTGAGTGTTTGTGAGTGTGTGTGTGTCTGTTTGTGTGTGTGTGTGTGTGTGTGTGTTCTAATCTACGTGAAGTTGTGGAGACCTTCATGTCAGTTACAGGCCAGCACTGAGGGTCCAAAATAGACGTTTCCTATTCCGCATCCGTCCGCAAATGTTCATTCCATCCCGCCATCTCGCCCCAACAATTTTATCCCGATACCGCCTGGTTGAACCTAAGTTACTTTAGTTCACCGCCTTGTTTAAACTGATGGACAAATTATAGCCTTTACAACATCGATAACCTACTCTCGTTAAGGAAGGAGCAGTTTTGGGGGATCATTAATTAAGCCAGTTTAGAAAGCAAATAAATACTTTTAATGTTTCTTAGGTTGCGTGACTCGTAACTTATGATCCCGCCAACACCCGGCCAATCCCTTATCCCGCCTACGAAACGGAGCATATCCCTATCTCGCCGCGATTGTTTAGTATTGTTCAGTAGCTTTATACTGAATTCTTTGATCCACAGAAGCACACTACATAGTAAAACAAGCTTCAGCCTGCTTAACAGGCGTTATTTTTTTTGCGTATTTATTAGGCGCCAGAGCGGAAAACGAGGCTAGCGCGAGGGCGAGTCGCACGCGAGGGCAGGATCGCAAAAAATATTTTTTTGCCCTTCTACCCTCGAGCGACACGCCTTGTTTTCGCCTGAAATTCGCAAAAATTCACGCCTGTTGAGCAGGCTAAACAAAAAGTACCACAGTACAGTACTGTTCAGTAGCTTTACAAAGAATGGTCACACTGCATATGGTTTGATCCACTGAAGAAAAAGTTAGAACACCTCTGTATAGTAAAACAAACAGTACCACAGTACAGTGCTGTTCACTGTGATACGAAAAACACAAGATCTTCCCTGTTAAATTATCTCTTCGCCTTCTGAGGACTAGCACCATCCAGTTGGAAGAAAGATTCAATTTCGAGAGGTCATTAGCCACGAACGTTCTTCAGAAGGTACGTGAATGTTTTTCCTGTCAGTAGTCTATTATCTGCTAATCCATATTTACAATTTATAAATAAGGTATTTTGTAACTATTCCCTGCAGCCGAGTAAACCACGAAAAAAGCCCTGACCTATGGAATTTATAGTGCAATCGTTGGTAAAGGACCTGCACAAAATACGCAGTTAACTGAGCACACCCGTCTGCGGATAGTTACAAGCTCCATACTGTGCGTTAAACCAGAACGAGAGACGGAAAGCATTCCGTAAGAACTCGGTCAAGACCAGCACAACAAAAAAGGGTCTGTATTGAATCCGACACTAATGAAGGTTTATTTTGGACGTACAAATAGACCTGCACATATAAATTTGGATTGATTTCGCTAACATGAGTTTACATTATAACACTATTCCATAAACAGAGTAGATATTTATACATTATATTTAATGTCCTTCATTAGCTGCACTTTATTAGTTTTAGCAGATCATGAAATTAAATTATTATTCAATATTGTATAGAGGATATTACATGGCCGCGCAGAGATACGAAATTTCTCTTCGAGTGTTTAAAAATTTTTCACGAGTGAGCGCAGCGAACGAGTGAAATATTTTTTCAACACGAGAAGAGAAAATTCGTATCTCCGCGCGGCCATGTAATGTTCTGTTTATTTTATAGATACTGATGAAATTTCCGCATAAAACAACTTCGACAAATCTTCCTGGATGCTCCACAAGCTCGGAAAAAATATCGGCGTTAAATTTTGGCTGCTCATCGAGAAAGTCACCCGTAACCGTACCGTCTTCGCACCTCGAAGACATTTTTTGAATGAAATTTCAAACGAACCAGCCGCGCGTCTAAGCGGGAAGCTCTCATATAATTGGCTAATCGTGTTGGTAACCATGGCGACACCAATATCCTCACATGTGAAAGATAAAAATGATATCTTCACTGCGCGCGATGAAGATATGATTTTTTCGTCACTTGAAAAATCCTGGTATTTCATCGGTATCTATATAATAATTATTATTTATTTATATACGAACTCGGTATATAATTAACATTATTATATCTACAAGCCCTGGATATGTGCGCGCGCTCTGATTGGTTGATTCAAGAGAAAGTCTTACAAACAGCCGCCGTTTTAAAACATCCGCGGAGCCCGTAAATTAAGATTAGTTTTTTATTTGTGCTTACTTTTTCCAGTATTTATTCTCAGACTGGTTTGCTAACTGCAAAAAAAAAAACAAAAAAAACAAAAATCGACAAGTACATTAAAGAGATGTTCAAAACCGAGCCGGACTCGTGTTTGAAACTTTTTTACACATCGACTCTACAATATGTCGACTCGACAAGTTGGTTCTGTTTACAAAACAACAACAAAGTCAATTCTTGTCGAGCACACAAGTTCCAATTTCTCACAATGGTGGGTTTAAGGATATAATAAAACAATTATTCACTCAATCTCGTCGTACATGAACTAAAGCCAATTAGCAGTTAGCTCACTGTGTACGACTCGATTTTATGGAATAATTGTTTTAAAACTGTCCCCCTCGAGGTGAATAGTAGCGGGGCTTCAGAGTATATGTTGCGGTTCAATTTTATCCTTGGTTTCAATTTTGTTTTCTTTTGTTTCAAACTCATTACCATACATTACGATACCAAAAAACAAAGGAAAATATAACTTAAACCAAAGACATTGAACTACAACATATATCCTTGTGCGAAAACATGGCCGGCGTCAATTCTCGTTTTACAGCTGTTTGCGAGAGATGTCGCTGAGGTTGCTTCATATTATATACTGAAACTCTTGGTTTCTTCAATCTTCATGAATGGTGGCTTTAGAAGTATTTACCTCCTCTGCCAATATTCATCTCGATTTCAGAGAATAATTGTTAATTACTTATAAAGAATACTTCATTTCTGATTGGCCCAAATGTGACTAATTCATCATAGCCAGCAAGATGACGGCAATAATCCCAAAGCCAAACTGTCATTAAACTGACGTCAAACGTCAAATTTAACACGGTTTTTGGGATAACTGACGTCGCGTAATGGCATTGGAGCATAAAAATGACTGATACCAAGTTTAATTGGGAAGAATTTACGAATTGTGGTACGACGCACATAATACAAACGCAGAGAAGGCCTGGAAGGGAAAGTCCCTTAAATTTTGAAAATTAAAAAAACTGGAAAGAAATACCCAAAATCCTTATGTAACTGAGGGACTGAAAAATTAAGCGACAACCTGGTGTCAAAACACGCGAAGACGGGGAACCCGCGGGAAAATCCTCAGTTAGTAGGATATCTCTGTTCACCGTTTGCAG
This sequence comes from Ricordea florida, assembly GCA_949710005.1. Lineage (NCBI taxonomy): Eukaryota > Metazoa > Cnidaria > Anthozoa > Corallimorpharia > Ricordeidae > Ricordea > Ricordea florida. Next base: position 16,557,790 of record OX453272.1, read on the forward strand.
ACGAAGCCAAAAACCAAATGCCCCCTATATGGATGCAGGAAACCCAATAGCTGGGGCACTTCAGTCAGTATTCTTAATATCTGGCTGGTTTGTTTGGTTATCGCTAAACATTACTGGTCAACAACCAGTGGTTCTAAAAAATCTCTCTCTACGACCCGCTCGAGTAAGTTTCTTCCGTGAGAAGACTTGCTCTTGGAGCCTTTGTCATGCCACTCTGCACAGTCTGCAAACCTGTCACGCGACAGACACTGGAAGAAGGGCAGCAGTTGGTCCAAGGATTTGATCTGATACATAGTGAGAAGGGGCTGCCCAGGAACACGCTGCAGTGTCTCTACGTCGTCTGGATCCCTTCTTCGCCTCTTTAAGAGTTTCTCTAGCCGAGCTATATGTGGCTTAAACACGGGCACCTTTTCTTCACCGGCGGTAAAGTTGTAGGCCTCACCCTCAAACGCCCAGCGATACAACTGAAACTGGGACAAGGAATCACTCGGCAGGGCCTGGGCAAGATCAAAGAGCTTGCAAACAGATAGATAAAGACCAAGCCACTTCTCTTGATTGTACATGACGTAGTAACCGTTTGTTCCCAGAAGCAGCTCAGATATGACCATTCTCTGATTCTGCGATTTGCCATCGGAACTCAGATCGCTTTCCATTTGAAGCAACACGTGAATAACCTCTGACATGATCACCGGCCACAGAGGAGTCAGGTGCTGGGCTGACATGCGCAGTAGTAGCACGCGGAAGCACAGGAATACTTGTTCGTGTACTACTGGTACCTGAGGTAGTCTCAGGCTCTCGGCAAGCCGCTCTTGAATTTCTGGAAGACAGTACTGGTACTGGTCCACTTCGCTACAGAAGATTACAAACGACAGTTTCTTTAGAAGCTGAGCGCGTTGCTCCATTTCCTGCGGATAACAGCAAACAGAATAAACTGTTAACCGTTTCAGTTCCTTACGCAGTGTTTCATTACAGTATACATCTATGATACAGCAAACAGATGAACAGAATTACAAAAAAAAAACGCATATATCTAGCGATGGTAAAGGACATTCTTATCAAATCCCCTGACGAGTGAGAAACCACGAAATAGGCTTGTAGGGATAAACGTGTAGTTTGTGTGTTTTTTTCTCCCACAACAACTATATATGTTGTAGTTCAATTTTTTCCTTGGTTCAAATTCTATTATCCTTTGTTTTCTGGTATGGTAATGTATGATAATGAGTTGGAAACAAAGGAAAATAAAATTTGAACCAAGGAAAAAATTGAACCACAACATATATATGTATATATATATATAGGCAATTGTGGAAAACGAGGACGGACAACTTCGAGCGAAAAAAAAAATATATATATACAGTAAAAAATCTAAAAAAAGTTTAAAAATTTAATAAAAATAGACGTTTCGGTCAATGACCTTCATCAGTTGCAGTGCAAGTGAATAAGAAATTACAATGTCCTTAAATAGGTTTACAGTATAAAAGATGACATAATATAACAAAGATGATTACATAACAGGGCGTGGTAACACATGAAAATGAAAAAATTAACCAATGATAAACAATCGGTGATTACTAAGCGAGAAACTATGACAATGCGATACAAAACTCAAGAAACGCAAACCAAATATGAATAAATAATCGGATATAATACAAATAAGATTAATGTTAAAAAACTATAACATGATTCGTCAAGTCAGCCAAAAGTGTGAAGGGACCCGCGTGTAAAATATTCACAGTATTCATAAAAGGCCATCCTAGGAAAAACTTGTAATAAAAACCCCAAACAAAGCCCTTGAAGCTATGCCGCGGCAAGGCACAACAGGCGCCCTAAACAGGGCCCTTAAACAACAATAATGTAATATATATATATATATATATATATATATATATATATATATATATATATACAAACAAACTACAGGTTTATCCCTACAAGCCTGTTTCGTGGTTGCCCACTCATCAGGGGATATCAGGGGATATATATATATAAGCAGTGTAAAATTGATATAACTAACGATGAACTCCCAGTAAGAGGATCCACAGGACACAATGTCTCGACGTGAATTTGTAGTTTAGTATACGATAAGGATGTGACGAAGAGACAAACTCTTGACTGTTCTGGACGAGTTTTAATGCACGACGTTTCGGCCGTTCGGCCTTCTTCAGATAAAAATTAAAAACTAAAAAGCTATTTACAATGGTTGCAACTTACAGGAACAACGACTTACATACATAGCAGATATATTAAGATTGCGTAATACAACAAAGGTCTAAATTACAAATTGAGAAAAATTAAACAATGAAAGGCTATGGGTAAAACAATGGATGACATGTGAGTACAAATACGGTGAATACAAATAAGAAATACCAAGAATGATAATAGAATAAAATTAAATTACATCATATTGGAAAAATGTCAAATCACAACTATTCAATTGCAGTAATTAATGCGGTGTTTGTATGCCGTTTGTATGAAGTTGAACAATCCTCTGGAAAACTATTTAACAGCACTGTGTTGTACACAGTTACGGTACTCTTTGGAAAGTTACTTAATATTCACGTTGTGCTGTTTGTATCTCACCTGTTCCCTGTTGGCAAATATGTTTATTGATGCACTCTGACTGAGACCTGCCACACGTGCCATCAACTCCTTAAATGACGTGTTGTCTTGCGTCATTAGGTTGTCAATAATCGTGCGCCAGCTTCCTATGCACGAGATGTCCATTTGAAAGAAACTCGGGTCCAGTAACAACTCCATAACATCTTTCTTCCATGCGCGGCGAGTGTACTGGTAACCACTGAGGGAAGCAAGAAGGCCACAGCAAGCGCGGAAGCTTGGCACGTTGTGGGGACTAAAACAAATAAACCAATCGTTGATAAATGTAATTCTTGTGTGATTACATACCACAGAGCTAAGTAAAATACGTTGTGGAAATGCAAAAAGAAACCTTTTGACTGAATCTTCGTTACCGTAAAAGGCCGACAGATATATTTTAGATTTAAAAAAACATAGCCAAATAAAAAATCGGCAAAATGGATGGCTACAAAACAAAATAGAAGAACCGAAATTATGAGTTTCGTTGTTTTGGTTACAATACAAGAGAGTTTGCTCAAAAACACTGTTTATCAAAAACATGCAGTACAGAACCAGTTATTACCTGTGATTCTTCAGATATGGTGTAACATTATACATGACTGTTATTACCTGTGATTCTTCAGATATGGTGTAACATTATACATGACTGTTATTACCTGTGATTCTTCAGATATGGTGTAACATTATACATGACTGTTATTACCTGTGATTCTTCAGATATGGTGTAACATTATACATGACTGTGATGAGAAAGCTTGTCATTCGCTCTTTTTCATCACTGCCAAATACCATATCCAGAACTGGCGCGAGCACCTCGGCCAGAACGTACAGGGCCTGGGTGCTATAGCTGCTTGTACTACTGCTACTGCTGGATACAGTAGGAGGCGGCACTGGGGGCTCTGATTCAGAGACTTCAGAATCGACGTTACTTGATTGGTCGGACGCTATTTCCGGTTGAGGAATGACGGCCAGCGTTCGTCTGAACCAGGCAGCGTTTTCTAAAGACGATCCAGCGACTGTGTTACACGCCTCGACTAAACGCTGTGTTATATCCTAGGAAGACATTTGCATGAAAAATGATCGTGGTGATTATATAACTCTTGAAACAACTAAGCTTATCAATTAGAACTGACACCCCATCCATCAAAACCCTTCAATGTCCTCAAGGGGTTTGGTTTGGCTTCTAAAGAGACTGGTACTGCATCGGTGGAAAAGGGAAACAGTTGATAACGTAAGTTGTATCATCGTAGGATTAACAAGAGCTGACGTTTCGAACGTAAGCCTTTTGTAAGGAATAACGGTCCAAACGACTGCTACCTGTTGTCTAATTTGCTTGTTAAACCCATTTCTTGTGCCTCTATGCCCTTGGATTACTTCCACCGGTTAAGAAATCACAATTTGTTGGTTAATTTTGATATGATACCATTGTGCTATTACTCGAGACTGACCTAACAAGACTGATCAACTACAGAAATCCCAACAGATGACTTACCTGTAGCTCCCTCCGAACTTTTCTGTCTTCTTGCAGAGGGATTCCCTGTACATAGGACCGCAATATAACCAAAAGCAGAAACAATGCCGGCGGAAAATTCAGCTGCAGTCCTTCCTTCATCAGCGACAGCAGAGATGAACGAACGTGAATAAGCTGACTCTCCCCAGTCCTCTGCAGGTACTCGTACAGAAACTGCAGTATGCTGACTTCCAATCCAAACTGGGTGGGCGTGCTCTTGTCACGGTTGGTGACAACTTGACGGACAATCTGTTTGACGTTGTCAATCATGTCCTCAACTGAAAGAGCCTGCGTATGACGATACAAAGCAAAATGTCTCCAAAAAATTCGTTTAAAATGTTGATTTAACTCTTTTGACAGACGTTGGCCAACGCTTCAGTGATGCCGTCCTTCACTTAAGACCCAAGCCGGCTTCAGGTGTCCTATTTGGATTACGTGCCAATGAGACCAATACTTTTATTTTCTAATATCGCAACCAAACGAACCAGGCAATTTACTCTAGAATCGTTCAACTTCCAGCAAATAAAATTCAAGGACTTTTTAAGGGCAAAAACGTTTTGAAGAACGTTTTCTTCAAGGAATTGGAACTGTTTTTGCTTCTCTCACACAGAACACACTCAACTAAGTCATTCACAATGTCACATAGTTCAGCTTTGGTTAATGAAACAACCCCACAGTTGTGAAATGAGTAGTGCAAGGTGCTTTACTGAAGGCAGTCCCTTACCTTTATGGCATAAACTATGTCAACAACAACTAATTGGTCCTCAGACGCTACAGGAACTGCTCGTAATGCCTTCAATCCTGAACCTTCGCGCCTGCGCCGCTGGTACCAGACATCTGCAAGTGAGGCTAGGAAAACTATTGTGTGATTCATGGCTATTGGCGTGAGCAACTGAAGGATCTGGTGACGAACCTCCTGAAAGAAAAGGCGTATAATTCAACACGTCTATAACATTCAGTGGTTTTCCCAAAAATGGTCAGTTCGCATGGTTTGTTCAACGGATGGAAAAGGTTAGAGCCACACTGTATAATAAAACAACAGTTCCACGTTCAGAACAGTTCAGTTGCTTTCCAAAGAATGGTAACCATACAGTCGAACATCGTTACCTCGAACTCGGTTATCTCGAACTCAAACTCATTTCCCTTGGATTGTTTTTTTTTTCAGTCCCTTACTATGGGTTATCTCGAACCCCCGCTAATTCGAACCAGTTTTCGTTTCCCTTGAGAGTTTGAGATAGTGAAGTTCGACTGTAGTTTCATTCATCCAACAAAAAAATGGGAATCACTTATGGTAAAACAAACAGTGCCATAAATTAGAGTTGCAAAGAAGTACTACCCAACGACGCTGAATTATTTCAACCGCAATTAGGAAATTCTTACTTTTGGAGTTCCCATCAAGTTAAGCGGACACTCGGACGGCAGCCGCTGGCCAGAAGAATCAGTTTTGAGTGGGTTCCACGTGCTCCACACCGTTGTCAGAGCTGTGAGAATTTTGGGCAGAACACTCAACAGACCTTCGCGTGCTTCCAGAAGGGACTTTGGTAACTCCACACTTGGAACATCACTCACAGGTGCCGACTGAACCGAAAACGCATGTAATAGATTGCTGAAAATCTGAGAAGAGCCTCCTGCTGATTGGCTCACCTCAGTGGTAACCACTGGACTGGAATTTGAGCGTGACCCACGAGGTTTAAGAGAGAGGACTGGGGACTTGTGAGTACTGTCACTTAGGCAGTGATGACAGATGGTCCCCAGGCCTTCTAACAAGGTGACCATGTAGTCTGGGGGGAGACTGGAGGCCGCAGGGTCTGTTGATCTGTTTGGCAAAGATCGAGTTAGAGCTATGTTAACTGAGGCAGAGCCATTAGTAAGATCTATACTTTATGCATTCTGCATATCACTTTTCTAAATAATATCCGTTAGCGTTGCTGGTTTAAGAAGGTTGATTAATTTTGAGCAGCGGAAACAAAGACCGTGAAGAGAGGAAAGAAGCACTTATGAAGTAAAACGAGTTAAGCACATCCACGGTTATTTTTTAGGGGAATCATATATTTGCACTACGCATGGACACCTTATTATAGATTTGATTACTGCGAGAATCAAGTATTTAATGAGGGCTGGAAATTTAACAATGAGATAACTGAATTTGACTTTTAAACGATAGCCCATTTAGACTTCACCGCCGTAGTCAAACGCACCTTTCTCTGCATTCACCGTTTGCACATCTCCTTGCAGCTCTGTTACCCTTGTCTTTGTAATAAACAGTAGTTAGTTGTTTAAGCAGATGACAAATATGCTCAGCAACAGGTACCACCCAATTCCTTAGCTCCCCACCCATGTGAGGCAGACACGTGATCACAAACTGCAACCACTCGTAATGCATGTCAGATTCATCGTGTCTGAAGCCATGAAGAACTGCTAACAGAAGCATGCTCTGTTCGGAAAGAGACTTTCCAGGGATGTAACGATGAGACGCCTGCTGGGCCTTCGTTTCTTCGGGAGTCTTCGCAGGACTTTCGGGCTTGCTCGGGGGCGGTGTACTGTGACCCGCCGCGCTCTCGTGGGAAATGGCTACAGCCGCGTGGATACTGGACTCCAGGATAAAAATCGCTTGGACAAGTTTAAGAAGTTTCACTTGATAGGCGCGTGCTTGTGATTGGCTGTTTTGTGGGCTGCAATGCACTAAACTGGCTTCCGTTGTTGACGAACGAATTTCACTCTTTGCCCCAGTGCGTTCATAGAGCGTTGAAACAAGACAATGAAGCAAAGCCTTTTGAACTTTACAACGCGAAAACATGTCGCTGATGTACGTCCCGAATCCAGCTCCACTTTCCTTTACCACTTCCACAATCTGCCACATGACACTTAACAGAAGTTCAGTACTCGCCATTTGAACCTGAATATTGCCGTCAACGTCTTCATGTTGCACTTGTAAATGACTGGAATACTCAGATCTAATGAAGTACAAACTCACTGATATAAGCACCTCGAGGTACTTGCTGGTGCTAGGCTTCAGATAAATCAGTGGGCCTCCAAACAGGCGGGCGCTGCGGGTGTGACCTAAAAAGGGGCGTTATAAATGTTAACTACCGCCAGAAGTTTCATAGCACACAACATATTGAAAAAGATATTTATATTCGTACATCCTTAAACCGAAATCTATTGACTGTGTATTTTGTTTTCACCTTTGAAGGATAACGTACAGCTCGAAACAACGCTGATCTCATCAATTAACGACAGTGCAAGACGTTATATTGGCGTTTTTCAGGCTGAATTAAGGACGATACTTACAACAGCACGAATTCCCCGCTTTCACGGGAAAAAGGGATTTCTTCTGTTCAAAAATAGTCGATCTGCGTATACAGAAACGTCCGTTGAAAAAAGGAATGAAAAAAGAATAGAAATTTCAAGTTCATGCGGTCTGGGGAGAGTAAAAAAGATCAGCAAAATATTCTTTTCAAGCGAAGAGGGGTTAGGGGAATTCGAACCCAACCGACCTACCCTCCCTACTTATTTATCACTGGTACCACTTGAGAGTGTATTTTGGAAAAAAAAATCCCCTAGGTTTATGCGATGACCTGCTCCCTTATGCTTTCTGGCATGGTACATGAGTGAAGACAATGAAAGCACCATGATGAGTTTGAATATCAGTCAAAAGCTTTGAGAAGCTATTTCAGTCACTCGATACAAGTGTTTCATTACAAATTAAACACCTCCAGTTTCGCTTAGCTCTCTTCTTGTTGTTTTTCATCTGGGATGAAATACTCTGTCTCGTGTTTGATGATTTTAATACTTCAAACACGCGCGACTAGGAAATTAGATTCAAGAAAACATGTCTTCACACCTGTTGGCGACACTGGGCTGTCGTACAAAGCGCCATAAAATCCCTTCCCCAGCAGGGAGCGTCGATGTCTAATCAGTAGCTCCTTGATCTTCTCCTGGTGTGGCGTGTTTGACGAACTGATGCTGGTAGTGGATGCCGCGCACACAAACTGATGCGGTGCTCGTGACAGGATAGTTAGCAGGGTGTTGAAGGCGTACAGAGTCAGCTGGGAATCATAATGCAGTAGGTATAGAAGCTTGTGTTGATTCAACGGGTGAATGAGCGGCCGAGGAGGAGGAGGAGGAGGAGGAGGAGGAGGAGCACACTGGGCTCTAGGTTTGTCTTTCTCTGAAGAAGATAATGAATGGAAAGGTTGGGGTGACAACAGGGAAGAGTGCAAGTATTTTGCACTCCTTTCATTATAAGAAGAATTGAATTCTCATACGCTGGGAAGTAAGCATAGCACATTGTTCAGTAGCTTTCCATAGGATGGTCACAATGTATGGTTTGCTCCACATATGAAAAATATAGAGCCACACTGTATTGTACAACAAACAGTACCACAGTACAGTAGAGTTCGGCAGCTTTTTACTGAATGGACACTGTATAATTTATTTTCAAAAACAGAACCAAACTATGTGGAAAAATAAACAGTACCACAGCACAGCGCTGTTTATTAGCTATCTAAATATAGGTCACTCTCCAACGTTTGATCAATAAAGTAAAACACAGCGGAGCCATGCTGTAGAGGGAATCAAACTCCACATCATTCCGGAACGAGAGAAAATACAGCGAATTGTGGCGCTACATGTAATTCATTTACATGTCAGAAGAATTGAAGCATACTGCATAGCAAACCAAACAGTACCACAGTACAGTACTGTTCAGTAGCTTTACAAAGAATGGTCACACTGCATGGTTTGATCCACAGATGAAAAAGTTAGAACACTGCACAGTAAAACAAACAGTACCACAGTATAGTACTGTAGAGTAGCTTTACAATGAATGGTCACACTGCATGGTTTGATCCACAGATGAAAAAGTTAGAACCACACTGCATAGTAAAACAAACAGTACCACAGTACAGTACTGTTCAGTAGCTTTACAATGAATGGTCACACTGCATGGTTTGATCCACAGATGAAAAAGTTAGAACCACACTGCATAGTAAAACAAACAGTACCACAGTACAGTACTGTTCAGTAGCTTTACAATGAATGGTCACACTGCATGGTTTGGTTAACAGATGAAAAAGTTAGAACCACACTGTATAGTAAAACAAACAGTACCACAGTACAGTACTGTTCAGTAGCTTTACAATGAATGGTCACACTGCATGGTTTGATCCACAGATGAAAAAGTTAGAACCACACTGCATAGTAAAACAAACAGTACCACAGTACAGTACTGTTCAGTAGCTTTACAATGAATGGTCACACTGCATGGTTTGGTTAACAGATGAAAAAGTTAGAACCACACTGTATAGTAAAACAAACAAAGTACAGTATCTGTCCACAAAACGGTCAGACTTCATGGTTTGAACCACAGACCAAAGAGCTAGAACGACACTGTATAGTACAGTGCTGTTGAGATATAAATTTAACTTGAATTTAGAGCTCTAAGAATTTGGCAGAGCAAGCGAGATGACAAAGGTGGATTTAATTTGAGGAAAGTAAACTTTACCTTTACTTGGTTCGCTATCTTCGTTTTCATCATCGGCTTCGGTGCCATCTCCGTCGGTATCTGTTGTTGACTGTTCGGTTTCGCTCGGTCCAGCCGGGCTGATCACTTTGCTATCGTCAGATTCCTGCATTTTTCCCGACGCAGGTGCAGCGATCCGCTTGGCTAAGTCATCATAATGCTTTACCGACCATGAAGCTCCATTGCCTTTAACTGCCGTCATGCCGTCAACTTGTTTTCTATCAGTCAAACTAACCGTGTCACACGAGGCACTCTTCACACGGTCTCTTGCTCCACCGTTCAATTGGGCAGCGGCATTTATGCTCAAGTCAGAAATAGCGTGCGAATAGTGAATTGAAACTCGTGCTGTGATTGGATGGAGGAGCAACAGAAGAAGGGGATCGACAATTCGACCCAGGTCCCCGTGCTGCAGTGCATGGGCGAGCCAGTGTTGTGTTAAAACCCTGGGGGGGTTCAAGCAAAACAAACCTTTCCAATTTGTCCATACATGATAAATAGTGCATAGATCAGAGAAAATACTGGTAAAGTAATTGTCAGTAGCAGGAGCCTATAAACGGGCTGCTGACAGTGGTGCAATAGTAGAGCCTAGAGTTAGACACCGCGGGTGGTTAGCCTAGGTTTCATTTACATGAAGCACCTACAGCAGATTGTGGAACTCAGAGACAGGGTCAGTACTCCCCCCACCCCACCCCAATAAGGAATGGCATGTTACCCCATTGCAAGGTTACCCTCACCATTATATCGCCGGTATCCATTTATAAACCAAGGTGGAGAGAGGCAGGGGAACTACGTTTGTTTTCTAGGGACCTGTTTACATGGAAGTAGGGTACCCTTCTTGAAGGGTTACCCACCTAGAAGGGTTAACCTCTTCTATTGTGTTTTTCCCGGTTTCGTTTACATACGAGATACGGTTACCCTCCTAGAGTAAACCTATTTCCTTGAGGGTTACCTTCTAGTAGCGCCAACTCTTTTTTGTTTAAGCCATGTAAATACTCCAGGTAGTGTTACCCTCTTAGGAGGGTCACGTTTAAGGCAATCAGATTACTGTCATATTCCCGCCAACTATTAACATGGCTACGCGCGGTTTCAAACGCGAGTTTTTTTCGGCAAAATATGCTAGAAAGAGTGGCGTATACAAACTGGGACGACGCAAGATGAAAGCGGTTCGGCGCTCGGAATTGGCCATTCTACTGTTAATGTGCAGTCAACAGGCGAAAATCTCGAACAGAATCTAAAAGCTTCAAGCTAAGGAGTCGTACTGGATCACGTTCAGCCAAGTAATAGAGGTAAACGAAATCTGGGCGATCGACCAGATTCGTCTAAAAAAGCGAAGGAATGGTTGGTCATGGACCCCCGACGCCGTTGAACAGCTAGTAAAGTTCACTAAAGAATACACATAGCCCTAGGGATAACCCTACACATGGGGGGGGGGGGGGGGCTATCTTTTGATCCTTGTTCTACGAGGGTAACCCCTCTGGGAGAGTTAGCCTCTTTCTTACTGAGCATTCACTGCGACTTGAAATCAAGACCTCCTGACAGGAAGTCAGACACGCTAGCAGGTAGTGATGGATCCTAACAAGCGCTCTTAGTGGATTCGCGCCTTTATTAGAGACCTTAATATACCCCGATTCCGGTGTGCGGGTAGGGCGCCATGTTTGACCATATTTGGTAATGACACCATCTCATCTCCCGGCAACCGAGCCGTTTATCCGGGATAAATGGCACTCTACGCGTGTTTACTAACGGGAGGCGAGGGAAGCCAAAGTTACTTGCGATCGCGCAAGCAAGCAGAAACGAGCAAAAAGGTAAGTGAATTTGTGCTTTATCATTTGTTATTGTACCAGGCTAAGTCTAATGCACCTATCAATGTTAAGCCGGCGGGGGGGGGGGGGAGAGGACAGGGCATGGGGTGGGGATTTGATTGTCTTTGCTGCCCCTGGGGTAGGGCATTTGACTGACCTTGTTCTCCCGGGGGAGGGAATATTTGAATCTTTCTTTGCCAGCCTTGGGATATTTGACAGCGATGTGCAGCCCGGGGTGGGGAAATTTGGTTGCATTTGACTGGAATGATTTGCCCGTGGGCAGGGAATTTGACGGCAAATTTTTCAAAAACGTCAAATCCCCACCCCATGCCCTGACTCCCCCCCGCCGGCTTAACATTGACCCCCCCCCCCCGCCGGCTTAACATTGATAGGTGCATAATTAACAAGAAACATTCACCGAAAAGCAGATGATACTGTCGTTGGAAGCGACGAATGGCGGAGAAATATTCCTGGTCGAATATCTTTTAGTACGTGGACAATTTTGCGAACCTTAAAGCTTATTTAAGGAACGAATTGTGGTAACAACGAATTGAAGGCATCGAATTCCAGATGGCCGCCACTTTGTTTTTGCGAGAATTAGCCATCAGTCCACTTGGTACACACACCTAGTAACCAGGACTAAACTGACTTGGCCCTCGTGACTCCGTGACGAAAACGAGAAACCATAACCAATATGAGAGAGATATCTGCCAATTTTAGTTAAGATGGTGGGCCAATCACATGACACATATCGTTTATTTGTGACCCGAGTAGCTACGAGGGACACAAATAAACTATCTGCCCCACAAAAGTCATGTGATAATCATTATTATCAATACACTAGGTCAAATCGTTCAAATTCATGCGATAAGAAAAAATGTTTGACAGAGATGTAGCATGAAACTATGGTGTGGAAAGTTGTTGCTACAATACGATCAGCTAAGAGCCAAATTCCTTTTTCTTTACAATAAATATCAAATATAATCTAGTTTTAACAAGATTGATAACAATGATTAGCAAAACACAGTTTATATTTAGATAGTAATAGTCTTCTCAAACACAGGGCGGCAAATGCCTTTATAGCCCGTGCACTTCCCGCTTGGCCCGCAAAAAGGATGTTTTACAGAGGGCACTGACTTTGTCGTTTGGCCGCGCATATTGATAATAAAGATCGTTTACTCACAAGTATTATACCAATGCACCTCAGTAAATTCAGTTTGTGTCCAAATTTGAGGTGGACAGCCTGTGTGCAACTGAAGTGATCATGGTGCACAAAACTAAAGGTAAACAGGGATTGTAGATGTATTACCTGATCTCTGGTTCTTCACTTTGAAGACTGTCCAGCATGATGAACAAAGCCCTGCAGTGGAATTGAGGAAACTGTAGAGAAAAACCTTCCCCACACCGTAAAGAAAGAGGAAGGAGGAAAAAACTGTACGCACGCGCACAGTTTTAAATCATGCAAAAAAAGCGTTTGAACAATAATAAAATTTAAAAACAAACAAATTCAGAAGCAGTTTGCCTTAAGAAAACCGTACGAGTATTTTTATTCCGACTCTTCAGTTTAAAACAACAACAAAAAAAGACCGCGGAAAATTGAGTGGAACAAGGCACAAATATTTTTCTCTTGCGTTCCTATCTCAGTAAAGCTCAGTAAATCAGTAAAGCTGCAGGGAGCCACTTCCCTCTATGTCAGTTATTTTAATCTGGTAACTATATCCGTGAACGTGTTTTAAATCAAAAATACTTGAAACAAACTATTACTTTTGATGTCAGTTAGTTAAATCAGTCATTCTACGTATGTTCGTCTATTATGCACAATATTCGAAACAGCAAATGATTGGCGTTAACCTGTCCAAGGTACGAAATTCTCCAAGTCTCGACGATCTACCGGAATCTTGAATTACAACATTTCTAGCCACATGCCAGAAAACGGCAAACTTCCAATGCCCATCCAAAGAAACTCCCTACAGAGATCAAAATAATTCTGTCACTGCTAAAGTAGGTTTATCAATTAGATTGTGACTTCGAGATTTCTATCACGTGATAGTTGACAAGGGCGAAGCCTGACTCAACTGTCACGCGTAGAAATCTAGAGCAAAACATCCAATTGTTTTGGAATAAATCTACTACGTTTAGTACTAAGGGTAATCGGAGGTTAGGAGACTGCGTTCGATATGTTTGTAGGCGTACAGATAGCAGTTGAGGGGAAAAGGCGGATGGTTAGTGCGAGAGATAAATATGATTATCAGTGCATGTTTGAACGCAAGGGTTTCGTACAGAGAAACCTCTATATAAACTGTGCATAATTATGAAAAGGTTGTGAAGGTTAGTGATATCGTATGGTTGGTTTCAAGTGCTTGTAATTTGAGGATACACTGGCTACAGAGCATCGGGCGTGTAAATAACTAGTAGAACTTAAAATAAAGTAAATAGAACGCCAATGAGCACTTTAGCAATCCGGGCGTTTTTTGTTCAAAACATTTCTTCGCGTAACTCTCTCGGTTATTTTTAAGGACATCCAATCATCAACTTGTTAACAAAATGAATTAAACTGAATTTACTTTAATAATGAACTTTGAGTGTCAACTGTATCTAGCACTGACGTACTAATTGGGGACACTGTAAAGCACAAATCAAATCAAATCATATTTAATTAAATTAAATCAAATCAAATCAAATGTTGGTTTTTGTGGAAGGGGGAAAACCGGAGTACCCGGAGAAAAACCTCTCGGAGCAGAGAAGAGAACCAACAATCTCAGCTCACATATGACGCCGGGGCCGGGAATCGAACCCGGGCCACATTGGTGGAAGGCAAGCGCTCTCACCACTGCGCCAACCCTGCTCTCCATAAATTTTCTAAGCTTTCTCCTCTGAATACAAATTTCGCACTAACCCTGGGCTATCTTAACCCAGCTGTGAACAACTCGGCCCAGATATTGTTAAAAAGCAAACACTTGACGACGTGTTAGATGTAATCATCTATTTTATTTATTGGGAATTCCACAGGTAAACAAATACTGAAATTTACTATAAAATGAAACTGTTACTTGCAAGTGTTCTCATAAAGACCCAAGACTATATTTTCTTGTGCTGAGCGCCGGGGCACAATGAATTGTTTTTGAACAGGAACATGTATATTTACTTTGTGGCACAACAGCAGAAGAGCTAAACAACCCGGTTTGATGCGATATGATGCATCAGGAGTCGCACACATTTTCCAAAAGCAAACTCTTGAAAGATAGTTGACCTTCAGCAAACTCTTGAAAGATAGTTGACCTTCAGCAAACTCTTGAAAGATAGAAGACCTTCAGCAAACTTTTGAAAGATAGAAGACCTTCAGCAGACTTTTGAAAGATAGTTGACCTTCAGCAAACTTTTGAAAGAGAGCTGACCTTCATCAAACGTTTGAAAGAGAGTAGACCTTCAGCCAACTTTTGAAAGATTAACGCTTTGAATGATTCAGCAAACTTTAAACTTCTAAAAGATGAAAACTTTACGAACACAGAATACTCAGACCTCAGCAAACGTCTGAAAGATAAACGCCGAGGCACACGAATCACCACGTGATTTAGCGCATCCAAGTGAGGCAGAACGTAAGCAAGCATCTCAGATCGAGGCAAATGCATGTCGACACGAATATCAGAATAACCTAAGAAATCGGGACAATGAAACGAATTAATAAAGTAAGTTATACCACCGTAAGGTAAAAGGGAGGTGCTAACGTTTTGAGCGTTAGCCATTCGTCGGAGCGACGTCCCCACCGACGCAGCACCAGTTTCTTTAGAAACTATCCCCTCAAAATAAACTAGATTATTCATTGCACAGGACACCCAATAACGCACAGAATATCCCACACTACTTAGGGGTTGCGTTCTCGTACCTCAAACCAAAAAATCTACTATTTTACTATAAATATATGCGAAGGATCGCCGCCAATTTGTCGACGACCGCACACTGAAAGGCTGTTCTTCTCATTTTCGATCTGAGAACAGCTCGTGAGTAGTACAGCCAAAAAGAGTGGCATTTATGATAGAACGCTAGTAGAACTATACTAATACAAACTACACTACGCATGCGCGATTTCGGTGGGGTGATGTAGCAGCTCGTCCTAAAACCTAAGCAAACTGGTTTGCAACCCAAACCGCCAAACACAGTACTGTTTCGGTGAGTCAATAAAAGACGAGGAGCGGGATATAATTGTGGTCGATGCCAAATAGCATATTAGGGTCGATTTTATATCAATATTTGTTGAACCGTCGTCTCTTAAAATATCACTTCTGAACTAATCTTCAAAACAAGCACACACAATGTACATTGAGAATACTGCATATTGGCCGGGTGGCGAGTCAATATATGCACCCGAAGGTCAACAAAGCAAGTAAAATTTGAGTAAAATACTGATCATTAATGCATGGCTCTAACATGGAAGATTCACCCGACCCCAAGCACAATTTAGAAGCTGTAGAGAATCCAGTCTGCTGCATTTTCGAATTCAATCCAGCTGCTTTCTCTTTGCGTTAGCGCTGCCTCTCTTCAACGTTCTTCTCGGCCCTCTTCTCTGAGCGAACGATAGGTTTTTCGTCATCAGTATCAGATGCCAACTCGTCTGAGAGGCACTCAATCACGGTTGCCCACCCATAATCACTCTCGTCCGCCATCTTGATAGCCTTGGACTACCGTATTTACTCGCGTATAAGTCGACCTTTCATGACCAAAAAATCATCCCAGAAAATCGCCCTAGACTTAGACACGAGTCATACACAAAGACCTGACCAAGCAATCCAAGAAATTAGCTTCACAATTGCCAGATCCATTACGAAAACCGAGTTTACAAAACCAGTTCTAATTGTGCTCAAGTTTTGTCAGTTTTCGGCACATTTTTCGTCAACAAAAAAGTGTGAAATTCTAAATGCTAAGTGGTTTAAACGCAGACCTACTGGAGACGATTTCTATTGTGTCTTTTGATCTGTAGAGCAGACATTTTTCTTAACGTTTTGCTGGTGTTTACGGTGCTGAACTTTCGTTTTCATCGAATTAAATGTGCACGTGCAGCTATATTAGTTTCCAGTACTCCTCAAATTCGTAGTTTGGTTACCAAGTTTTCCAAGATGGCGGTGTTTTCATCAAGCGATCCTTCGAAGCTCTTCGGCATTCCTCTGGTCTTCTAAATCTCCTTTCAAACTCTATTCAGAGCAGCCTCTTAGCGTCGTGCTGTGGCACTCAGTGGCATCTTCTAGCATAATATTATGGAGAACTTGGTAGCAATGATCCATTTGCTGTTGCTTTCCCTTACGTTTACAAACGAAGATTTCCCGTTTTACCTTACGGACGGCCTCTTCCACACGGCCTCTTATACACGGGACCCAGTTTGCTGATTGCTTCTCATCCATCATACTGTTATAAAAACTGTGCTACAGTAGCCGTATAGCGTAGTTGACGGCGGTGTCAATTACATACTCGCGTTGCTCCATCGTTTAACTTGATCGTCCGTAACTCGCTACTTCGACTCGAAGAACGAACGCCCTTTTGTTGGATGAATTTATACCAACGCACTGTTCGCAACAACAAAATCACTAATTAATGACAAATTCCTCACGAAGCGTACCGCAGATATCTTCATACTTCTTGCACGCGAGGGCGTTATTGATAACGCCTGTGGGATACGTGATGATATATTCAAGCTGGTTTCTACTCAACTGATTTCGTGGAGCCACTAGTCGATAAAGCGTAGTACAAGTTAAAAGGGCTGAAGCCAGGGACTTTCTGATTACAATTCCGTTGTTAGCTTCACGTACTGGTCAATTTCTTTTCGTACCAAATTAGAGGCCCTATTAGGGGTTATCGGGATACGGGATATTTAGGTAAAAAATTATAGGGATACGGGACATTTAAAGGATACGGGATATTTAAAATGAAATTCTGAGACATCGAACAACTAAGTTGTCACTCCTTAAAAGAACAAAATAGTCTAAAATAGGGTCATTGATGAATTTTGAAGGCGCAAAAAGTGAAAAAATATACTTGCCAATGCGATTATTTATATTTTGTATGAAACATTGACAATACCTGACAGTATCGGCCCTTCCAAATAATTTGTCTGCGGACAAAACCTCTCCCTCACTCTCCCTCACAAGAATATCTCCCGACTTAAGCCAACTCGGCCTGCGGCCTCATCGGTTACTGTCCGCCTGTATATATTCTGCACAATTTTGCAGGATCATTTTCAATTTTCGACGTACCTTGCTGATATCCATCAACGAATTGCCTATGACATTGGCGCAAAGCGAAGGACACGGGGTTAAGTTGTGAAGCTGTAAGAATAATTCGACGACCCGCTGATGATACTGTGCAGTGTCTTCTTTGAGTTGTCTCCACAAACTTTCGGCAATGACCTATCGATTTAAAACAGATTGACTTATGGGAGAACTTATGTTCAAAACCGCTAAAATTTAAGAACTATGGACCAGGAACAATTGACTTTACTACTTCTAAAACCATTAAATGGTACAAAGTGATTTCACGTCTTAACACAGTTACGCACAAAAACTGAAACTATTATCACGGCGGTGGTAAATCTTAATCCTTTACTTTCAGAATCAAAACTTGCATCAGACAATGCGTCTCTATCTTTCATCTCTTTTCCTCCCAATGTCAAACCTTGAGTTGTATAATATGGTTATAACTTTTAACTCTCTCACTTCCAGAGTCAAGCCTCGAGTCATACAATGCGGTTCTTCATTACTTTTCACTCTTTCACTCCCACATTCAAACCAAAAATCACACAATAAGATTCGTTTTAAGAAATATCAAAGCTCACAGCTTTTCGGTAGAAATAGAGAGCTGGTATTATCATACGTCATGAAGCAATAGGGAAGTAAGTTGTTCTGTTATTTAATGTTAATTTGATTGTACAAAACAAGCTCCTTTCCGCTGCAAACAAAACTTTTACCTCGTACAAATCAGACTTCTCTATAACTTCCAAAGACTGCTGGGAAATCATGGGTATCACAACCACTGGCGCAGACGACCTGGGCCCGTGTGCGTGACCAGCGGTAACAGACAGAGTCAAGTTGACGAGGTCCAGCAAGGTACCGACAGCAGAGCTTTGAACATCAAATTCTTGAACCTCAAAAGAACATAGGATAAGGGCCTGCAGCCAATCAGGAAGCTTGGATTCCTTTAAAGCTAAAAAGAAAAAAAATAGAGCAATGCACAGAGCCTCCTTACTTACAATTATGGGCTTTGACAACAGGAAAGAAAAAATGTAATGGCGGATTTTGGTAGTCGCCCCTTAGTTTACCTACTGATAATAAGTCACTTTCGCCAGAGTTCTCACTTTACTCTTGTTGGAGTGTCTATAGGAATATTTTCGGTTTTGTACTTGTAGTGTGCGACCGTTGGTGTCTTTTTTTAAAAGATTCCTCACTGAGCAGATTAAAATTCGATATCAAAGTAAACAATTAGGATAACAAATCTTGCCGAAACTTTATAGAGCTACCGACTCATGCAACTCATCGTTTTCAAGTTTTCCTGTTATACATCCCTGTACCAGCAGAGATCATACTGCATGGCGCGTAACCTATTGCAGACTGCACTTGAATTCTGTACTTTGTTGGGAACAATTGACAAACATTTCGTAAATAATTAACTCATTATTTTAACGACTTATGCAAAAGATTGCTTGCCGCGTGCGCCACGCGTAGAAATTTAGTGATATATTAGACGTAGACGTGCACTTCATGCGTGGTATGTTGTATTGACCGCCCTTCCCTGTCCAGTATAAAACGTTCACCCACCTTCAACTTCCACGCTTTCCTCCTTTTCCGATTCAGCATGTTTGCCACAAAAAACCGGAAAGCACGAAAGTTCTAACAGAAGTTTACACGCGGCCACGAACGCTTCCGCGCAGTTCTTAGAGGAACGCGTGGCCCCCATAATTGAATTCACTAAGATTAGTTTGGATAAGTCCATGTTTTCTCGTGAACTAATTGACTCCTTTAATTTCTCTTCTTGTGTTATGCTATTCCTCATTTCTTCGCTAAAGAGACCACAAGCTCGCAATGCCGAATAACACTGTTTATTCAAAATGCCACTGAAGTCGACATCTCGGTGCAGTACACTTTCGTTTCTCAATACTCTTTCAACGACAAACTTGGAGAAAAATATCTGATAGAACTTGACGCAAGCTTGAATCAGAGAGGGTTGAAACAGATGTTGGGGTTGCTGCGGCGAATTACGCTTCACTTCATCGCTGTTATCAAACAACTCCTCTGTTTGTCCCTGAACTGTTTCGCAGTCTTCTGTTTCTCCATCTTTGCTATCCAATTCAGTTGAAGAATCAAACTCATTTGTCTTTACCTTTCTAACCGTTCCTTGTGCATCGCTCCATTCGTCCAGTTCCTCTGCAGTCTCATCGCTGCTGTCTTCATCGATGTTCTGCTGTCGTTCTGTTGTCACGTCCTCAACTTCCTTGTGACCTAAAGCGGCCTCCTCGGTTACCTCACAATCATCAAGTTTCGGGACACCTAGCACTTCATCAGACGTTTCTAGCACTCCTGCCTCTTCGCTTCTTTCCCCTGCTTTATCCTCCTCGCCATTCCTAGAGTGCTTCATTTCAATAATATTCCAATCGTTCAGTTCCAATTCAGATTTTCTTGCGTTTGAATTTTCACTGACTCGTTTCTCCTCTGCGCCCGTAATAATGGCTTCTGCCGCTGACCAGCCAGAGCTCGTCCTGGCTTTTTCAATTGACTTTAGCGAGGGCATGACTTTGGATAGGAGCTTGGAACAGAGACAGATCCCTTCCTTTACATCTCCAAGACTCATTGTACTGCAACGTTTGGTCATTTCAATTGTTATTCGCCGTAACAGCTCCGGCCAGTGTTCAGTTTGGATCTCTACGTCTGCTTCCTACGAAAAATCATTGGACAACAATTTAAGTAAGCCTCTCTAGCAAGAGTATATAGAGTATATTACAGGGTTCGTGCTGGGGTGAGTAAACAAAATTTAAGGACTTTTTAAAGAGTTTTTAAGGACCAAAATACAATTTTTAAGGAGTATTTTGTTTGTTTCTTTGAAAAAAAAAGAAGAAATAACTGCCATTGTTTCTATTTATTATTCATGCACAATATGCTACTGTTGTATAATTGAATATAAATTTAATAATAATGATGAAACAGAAGAAATATTGTGAATAATGTCAACATAACATCATAACACGACATGGAACTTCCCCCAAAAAATGTACAATATCAATGAAGGTATAAACACCATCTAACATGTGAAATGTTTTCTGCTAAAATTTAATGTTTGAGCTTTGTTAGACAAGAAATAAGGAGTTCTTAAGGAGTTTTTGCTGAATTTTGTAAATTTAAGGAGTTTTAAAGCGCCCTTTATAACGTAAATCAAATCTAAGGAGTTTTTAAGGAGTAGCACGAACCCTGATATTAAATGGCAGTGCGGAGATACGAAATTTGCTCTGAATCTTTGCAAAAATGTTTCACTCGTTCGCTGCGCTCACTCCTAATTCATTTTTCAACAGGAGAAGAGAAATTTCATGTTTACAAGCAACCATGTCATTTTCTTTTTACTATGTAAAATTGCGTGGTGTATCGAGTGATAGCAAATCGATCAAAACACTACCCCACCAGAGATAATACCAACCAATGAATTTAAAAGTAATAAATAATAACATGCTTAATAATATTATATAATTATCACACTTCTGTAATCAATCTTGAAGACTGTACACTGTACATTGAATTTCATATGCACAATGCCACACAGCTGAAGACCAGCCCGTACTGAGGTGATGCTACTGTAGTGTGAATAACGAACCTACACAAACATGCAACTTAGAAAAGGCCAATTTACACCCAAAGTCTTCACATTATTGTTTTGTGTCTTCTTCAGTGGCAGCCAGATGGGTAACGCTCGGCTTGGCGATTGGTCACCCTAGAACAATAGCAGTGCGACTTGTTTCCCAAACGTCTTCAGATTTGTTGCAATTTTTAAAATCTTTTTACCCATTATGAGATTTTTCCGTTAGCACTCGCACGTCATTTATAATTTCAAACTGCTTATCCTCTCGGTTTAGAAAGTTCCTAAAAAACGTTTCAAACTTTCCACAAAGTTGCACCATTTAGAGACAACACTTATCGGTAGCAAAGTTCAAGAGTGTGACAGGAATATTAATTTTCACCAATAGAATATTTAACAGCCCTCATATAATTTCTTCCTAAATCTTATCACCCATATCCATCCGACATTAAAACTTACCCGGCAACCTACATGCAGATAAAACTGAGAAGTACTAAACAGTAATTCGAGCCCAGAAAATATTATGAATTCTCGAGTGACTGGTCGTAAACATTTTAAGCTTATCTGTGGTTTGTTGTCTGATTTATTTCGCTGGACTAAATTTACTGACTCTGGTGGTGGTGGAGCGTGGCCACTGAAAATCCAGTCCCCAACCCCCCTCCCCCCCCCCGAAAAAAAAAAAGGTTCGGATATCAAACAGCAAAGAAGCTTATGATAATCTAAGCATTCAACTATTAAATATGAAAAATTCCAGCTTCTAGTTTACATCTTACACAAACTCACCAGAGTCACTACGTCCAGAATAAATTCTGTCAGTCTGAACAACTCAGAACAGGTGGTTACCGGAAGTTCGTCAGTAATTGTGCCGTTCATGTGATCTTCTTTGTTATGTCTATTTACCAAATCCTCTTCTTCCGAATGCTTTCTACATTCCGACAACAGCTTAGCAATGTACTCCCACATGAAATACGGTTCGAACGCATTGAAGAGCAAGTTAGCAGTTCTGATTAGCTCGTCTATCAACTTGATCTTGGAGGAGTCCGTTGTGCTCACGCCGCTGTCTAGCAAAACGCTCTCGATTGAATCTCTCCGTTCAAATTCTTCAAAAGCTGCACCGTTTTCTTTGAGAATTTTGCACTGGCTGTACAACGCCCTGAACACATCAAGCAACACGTCCTCCAGAATGGAGCCGCCGATTTCTGGTTTATCCAAAAGGGTGATTAACAATCGAAACGGTTTCAAAACTTCCAGTCTCTGCGATTTCCGTGAACCATTCCCGTCATTCCTTACGCCACCAGCGCCTTGATTCTGGAAGACTTTCTTTACAGCCTCGATCAAAAGCTGCCTCAATTGCAGGTTGAAGAAGGTATCCGCTGACCCGTAGTGTTCATCAGCGCTACAAACACTGTCAGTTCGAGCGGCCTCTCCTCCTACACTCGTTCCAAGAAGCCAGGCATAAAGACGTCGGTTCAATGACATGTCCCTCCGCAATAGGACTTCCAATGCCGCTGCGGTGATGTTCACCTTTTGTTTCGTTGAGAGGTAACTCGCATCAAGGGGAAGAAACACCAGCAGCAAGTCAAGGAAATTCCGCTGGACAAGAATACTGCTGTCCCCCAGAGCTACACAGATTGATTGAACCTACATGTGCAGAAAATGTCACTCGTTAATCATGGGTCCCAGCTGGAGAGTGTTTGGAAGGAACGCATTGTGAGGAAACAACGTTTTAATTCACGAGGAAATAAGACTATTTGACTAGAGCTAAGCAATAAAGACAAAGATAGAAAACATTGCTATAAATTATTTTCAAATCTACATGTACTGTACTACAATGGCATAGCTATACTAAGCTGCCAGTTATAACCATGAAATGTACTAATTACATTGTTACTAGCAAGAAAAACACATATTTTAATAGATACCATTATATTTCTTAAAGATGGAGTCGTAGTTGATAATTGGCCAGAAATCTTTTTTGCATGACATCTCTAGGATATCCAATTTCATTAAAGAATTTGCATTTGTTATGCTTTCAATGCCAAAACCATTGTTACCAGACACCATCAGCCATACAGGTGCTTGTATAAAAGAAACAATCAGGTCCTTGTATATGATCTTACATTAAATTTTGTACTTAACACTGACACACCTATTGATCGTAAAAAAAATTATGGAATGCCTGTCACAACCAGATCGTGTTACACACATTCAGTAAAAACCATCAGCTTTGTGATCAGTTTAACCATTTGCAGTACCAGGATCTGAGGAGCAATTCTCTGTTGGCAATAATTGTGTGCCATAGAGTCTGTTGTACATGTACAGTAAGCCAGTTTGGAGAACTTGGTCCTTAGCTGATTCACTATGACCTTTCAGTTGATCATCGTCAACTCTCACTATAACTCTGCTTTACAATGCATAGTTATTGGAAAGAGAAATTCCATGTTCATCACTTCCGGGGCCAAAAGGTTTGAAATGTCAGATTTCTATAGAGTTGTTATGGACTTTCATCAAAACATGAATGCTCATTGTTGAACACATTTTAAGTTCCACACTTATCATTACTGTAACACTACCCTACCTCCCCATAATGACTAAAACAATGGTGAGTAAATGACCATACATAACAGTATGTATTTAAGCCCTTTCTTGCTACTTACCAAAACATTAGAGTCTTTTCCAAGAATGTACTCCTGTTTACCTTTTCCCTTCTTGTTTACCCTAGACAGAATAAATGTGATAGCTGGAAGACGCACACTAGCCGAGGACAAAACACAGCCCCACAGGGTGGTGTAGAACATCTCTTTATCTGTGTTTTCACTGAATGAACCTAACAAAGAAATGGTTCTGGAAAAGAAAACCAAATGTTATGTTACATGTAGATACAATAGGAACTCAAGTTCTCTCATGGAAGCTTAAATTAATCATGAGTGGTACAGACATAAGAAAAATCTTTAATACAGAGTACTTAACAGTAAATATACCAGTAACTGACCGTTTGTAACTGACTGACATTTTGATATGCTGTTAATGAAGAACTTCATTTTAGAGTCAACTGAGTAACTGTGCATCTTGGACACTTGCCACTGAAAAACAATTCTGGTTTTAGAAATTAAAGAAGGATTGTTCATTAAAAGGGAACTGTACTGTCAGACGAACAAACTCATTCCAAGTTTGGCACAATTCAAATATGCAGAAAGCTAAAATAAAACAGAAATTGCCAAATGGAATAACATTTGTGTGATTTTGGTTGGTCACATGAACCGGTCCATCAAAGCTGGTTCTAAAAATCCTGGTCAAACCCAACCAAAATTGTTTACATCTCTGTCCACCATTGTGATTGGCTGTTTAATTCAGCTATGATACTTTTAGCATCAGTTCAGTTGCATTTGTTTGATACAACAAATACTTGTACCATACAAACAACATAATAGTTATAAGAAATACCAGACAAGAGACTCAATTAAGCCAAAACTGATTAAAAATCGACCAATAATCATTGAGCCAGCCAAACATTAAATAACACCACAACTAAAACAACCAATTGAAACTTTCGACAAGAACATTAATTATTGTTGGTTAATAACATGCAACACACTTCAGCTGAAATTGTTAAAGTGTTAGTCAATATCAACAAACATCAGCCAAAGTCAAAGAAAGTCACTTACAGGGCTATGTACACCCTGATAATAAAAATTGAAAAAATGACTATCGCAACATCTTAGTTCAAATCATAACGATTACATACAAGAACATAGTCTTACTGGTGACATAAACTGCAAATATCACAAAGAAATCAAATCAATCTTAGCCTCCTTTGGTCTAAAACAACTTATTTTGACCCCTGTGAGAATTATGGCTGAATCCTAGATGGCTTAAGCAATCATGCATTAATGTGCTGTGCTCGAGACGTACACAATGTGAAACATTCCAGAATCATCCCCTGTTGAAATTTTGCAAACTACGATCCGGAGTTATTCTTCAAAGAGCTTGATTCCAAGAATTTTGAGCAAATCTTCTCATCATCCTGTGTCAACACTGCTTGGAGTGTTTTAAAGAACATTCTACAGCGGTGTATTGATAAACATGCGCCGCTCATTAAAAAGAAGGTCAAAGGGCGACTCTGCCCATGGTTGATTCAAGAGGTTAAACGGGAGATGAACCTAAGGGATGTTGTAGAACTAACTGTGAACTTGATTGGTCTACATAAAGGTGACACCCTAACAGAGTGACAGGTGTTATTAAAAAATGCTAGAGAAAAATATGACCAGGATATTCTAAGAGACAGTGCCAACTCTCCTGATAAATTTTGGTTTGCCATTAAAAAGCGGTATCCAACAAAGCTAGTCTCAGAGCCAGGATCAGCATTTCAGGTAGATGGAATAATGTCAACCGATAACAAATTCATCTCTAACAGTTTCTGCGACGTTTTTACTAATATTGTCATCAAACTGAAAAGGAAGTTGTTTCTGCTTCGTAACTTTGTCTGAAGCAACTCCAGTGGAATGAAACTCCCTTGAATCCTGTTCAGGTCTGAGTTTTACTTTCAGGCTTTAATTGCACAGCTGCTTAAGTTGTGTGCATAACTGCAATGATCAATTAATGTCATTACATATTACTCCACAGTTCAAATATAATTATGGTCTTTCATATATTCATTTGAATCATTCTTCTCCATCTACGGGTAAATTACGAACTCACAACATGACCAGCTCCCAGTTGGTTTGACAACTCAGTTGGTAGAGCACTGCTCCGGTATCGCAGAGGTCATGGGTTCGAATCCTGTTCAGGCCTGAGTTTTTTTCAGCCTTTAATTTCACAGCTGCTTAAGTTGTGTACATAACTGCGACGATCAATAATTATTAATGTCATTACATATTACTCCGCAGTTCAAATATATGGTCTTTCATATATTCATCTGAATCATGAAACTCCCTCAAGTTAAAGAGAACTTTCTTTTTAGAGCTGTGAAAGAAGCAGAGATTCTCAGTGAGCTGAAAAACTGAAGTAATGCTATTTGGAACAGGAAATGGATTAAATGGATTCAATGGCACAGAACTAAACCTCTCAGTACAATAGATCACGTATCAAAATAACAAGATACAAATACCTCGGCATGCATCTAGACCCTACGCTGAATCTTAACACACACTAACTGTCTCTTATAAAACATTGGAGAAAGCAGCAGGGACAGTGAACTTATTATGACACATTCATGCTAACATTGACACCTTTAGCACTGAACAAATCTACAGAGCAATAATGCCTATTTTCACTTCCTGTGGCAAACATAATTATGCCTGGTTGGTCTGAGACACGCAAGTGCCAAATCAGAAATCTGCAACAACAAAGCCACAGGACTATTCTGCCTTATCCCAAATTTCTAAGCTGTGAACTCTACCTATCCACAATACAGAACATTTTAAAGAAAAAGGCTTCATTTTTTGTTTTTGATTGCCTATAAGGCAATGTTTCTAGTCCTTTTAAGAATTATTTTAATTTTTAACCCTTAATGTAAATACGAGAAACAGTGGGGCCACCATGGATCTCCCAAAAGTGAAACTTGACTTTGCATTTAAAAGTTTTTAATTTTTAGATGCTTCAACTTTTAATTCTTTACCTTTCAAAACAAGGCAGATTGGCAGTAGGGTATTACATGTATTTAGGGAGTCTGTAGATTATTTTTTTTTTGTATAGTGTAGTAGGCTAGCATAAGTTATGAAGTCATTTTTGTCTTATTTGTTAGCATTAATTTTGTCCTTTTAATGTTTATAATGTTTACAATATTTATGTTTATTTTACAATTTTCAAACAGGACCCCGTTGATAACAGTACATTTGCACTGACGGGCTATCCTGTATAAAGATTCATTATTATTATTATTATTATTATTATTATTATTATTATTATTTTACAATGTACAGCTGCACATTAACTTGTTGGGAATGAGCAACAATTCACTGAAGCAGAGGACAAAGCCCTTACAAAGTCTACTTTCATGTATTTTGATAAAGATTGAGGTGACAAAGCTGGAGTTATAATCAAAAATCCTACTGGCTAATATTGTCAAAAAAATATAGGAAAATTTCTGCTTTCCTGGACATCCAATATAATCAACCTATGCATAAAAAGTCTTCTAATCAAATGATTAACAAAGTAGCCAAAAGAAAATCTAATTTTGCAAATGAAGTATGCATGTAGTAATCCATTATGAAAGTCTATTTCTTTGTTTTCACGTTGGTTTTTCAAACCACTGGCCCCCTTTTACAATTCCCAACCTCTAATGAAATTGAATGTCTAGTTACAGTGTAATAGTTTAACATTGCATACAGTATGAGTATGCCCAAAAATGTTCAGGGAATCTCCATCATTTCAAGGTTTCTGGTATGCTAGAATAGGTAATTATTTTGTACAGTACGTTCACTCCACTAAATCAAAACAGAGGTCTTAAGTTACGTCCTAAGGGATTTTAGAACAAAAGCATGACCAAAAATTCATTTCACCCTAGCGCAGAAGAGAGAACAACTTAGAAAATAACAGCTCGGGAGAAAAGCAGAATTTTACAGATGAATGTATGAACTTAAAATTCTAAAGTAAAAGTTTATGAGCTACAACAGCAGCTTTCATAAGGTTTTTCTGGAATATTGTAGACAAACCATTTAAGTTAAAAGCCTGAGGATAAACGATATTCTATTTTTAAAACTTGAGCTTCCCAAGCCAAAATAAAAATAGCGTAAAGCATACCTTCAACCACCATACTTTCCCTTGGAAATTGACGTAAGTCTAACTAAACGGTTACATCACTTTGAGCTTTTGCAGCCATCACGACCTAAATGTTGCATAGGTCTCGATGAATACCTCAAGATTATATGTTCTAAGTTTTATCCACAATGTTTCTTTTTGTGATCCATGAAATTCCTTCCTTCCCTTGCATTTTGAAAGTTAGGCACTAAAGCCACTTTGGGCAAGCCAGTTAAGTCCCACTGCAATTGCATGAACATTAACAGTGCCATCAAAGCATATTGATCAAGGCAAACTTTTCAACACTTCATTCACCTTCTTGCTGGATCTACTTCTCTTTTAATAGCCTCATCTTGATTGGTCAATTATAATCCTTTTTAGTACAATAGTTTTTGTTACTGCTTCATAGAAGTCCCCGGAAATCTGACTTTTTTTTGCGTGAAAAGTGGTTGCTCTGTTTTTTACATTCATCAGTTTAAAATAGAGTAGTTGAGGTACTGTTTAACTTCTTGTAATCCATACACACAAAACAATCGTGCTATCTTGTCCCTAGTGCCTGTGTCTCAGTCAGCAGTGCTGCTGCAAATTTGAAATGAATTTTAGGCCACGAAAACTCAAATAATTCAATGATTTTAACCTTTTGTTTGTTATCAGTTGAATATAGTTTGAAACCAATGAACTCTCCTTGAAAAGATGAGAACACTTTGTTCCTACCTGGCCAATTATTTTGTTTAGTTTCCTGCTGATACTGAGAACACTGGCTTTAAAACATACCTATCAGTATACTCTGATCCTTCCTCAATTCCTGGCAGAAGCCCAAGCAGCAATCCTGACAAACCTGGCAACAAAGCCTTTCCAAGTGGAAGAAAGTAGTTTTCATAAATACTCATCAAAACGGGTTTTGCAGACATAGCAGCATTTCCCAACAGTGGGAACAGTCCAGCACTGTATATAAACAAGTCCTGTGCCAAACCTTTGTGTCCAATGCGCTTAAAAATGAGCTCATATGTCTCAAGAGCTTTGAGGTGAACACCACTAGGCAGAGTTGGATGCATACACTGGGCCAGTCTTTTGCCAATTGTCAGTTTCCTAGGTAGGACTTTGAATTTTGTATGAGCTTGTAGTACCTTTAAAGTAAAGCATGACTACAACGTTAATATACAGGTAAAACTCACAGTAATGTTATAACAGAAAAAAATGATAACATACAGTACACATAGCAAATAGGAGGTAATTAGGCAATTCTAAGTTTCCAAGGTTGCTCTAAGATGTTACATGTATACCAGCATGACGAGATACCAATGCAATTTTTTATGTTAGAGTATTCCAGTATATATTTATTCACGTATGTTATATTATATAATTATCGATATCAGATATATAATATATCTGATATAGATAATTACTGCATTGTTGTTTTTTCAAGGTGTATGAAATCCATGAACAACAAAAATTTAGTAATTCATGAATAAGTCCCTATGAGGCATTCTTCTCTTCTAGTTAACTGTGTTTTTCCATGAAAATGTTACAAGAAGTATGTGAGCAACCTTGGCAATTATACTGGCCAATGGTAATCTCTAGTACAGCTCTAGCTGACTTTCACTTTCACTGGTATGATTTCCTCACAGGTCCTTACTTCATTATGCATGCTATAGGAGTATGGTTTTGTTCTCAGAAATGTTTGCACAAGCACTTCCCAAGACAATTCAACTACAGCATGCATAATGAAGTAGGGGCCTGTGAGGAAATCCTACCCTTTCACTTGCCAGATGACATAAATGCAGTGACTACTATAGTATTTAACTAACAATGTTATTCATGAGACTCAAGTATGATTGCAGTTAGAACCTTGGTAAGTTTTCTTCCTTGCTGTTTCTCATATTCCAATTCTAGTATTATTATTATTAAGAAATTTATGGCAGAGCTGGTTATAGCTTCACAGTCAAGTGAAGTATAACAGAACAGGAAAACTCAGAGGCCTATGTACACTTTACATAAACACGATAGTTTTACTAATTGTACATTTGAAACCTCACAGACTTAAGGCTAGCTTTCCATAGTCCATTATGCACACTGCAGCCGTACTGTTTCGTTCCTCGAAACACGAGAAGTTTTAATGTGCATAACCCTAAACAATACAGCTGCAGTATGCATAGTGAATTATGGGGTTATACGGAAATCTACACGTCTGATCTGTTTCGTGGTGTCATTTCTGCCCTTAAAATAATGCAAGGTAAAATGTGCACTACGGCAAAGCAGGATTCGCGTCAAAGTTGTGAGGAGAGTTATGCCTTTGTACTGTACCTTGTTCAGTTTCCCAAGTGCAGAGATAAGATCCGCCCATTCACTAGAATACTCAAAAGCTCTCAACGCTTTTTCAACAGCGTTGATGAACTGTCGATACTTCGAATCTGAAAGCAGCTCCAGCTCTTCGGCATTCATTGTGACCAACGCAAAGATACGAATGATATAAAAAGCGGCAGGTTTTCGAACAAAATTTAGAAATAATAATTATACGGAATTATATTCGGAATATGTCCACGTGAACAAGCACAAGCGCTAGACAAAATGCTCAAATTTCAACGGTATAGAATACAGTCCTTCTTGTTCCGTTTTCGTATGGCAATTCATGTCGAATGATTTCCAGTCGCACTTACGCATGTTGCGTGGAACCAGCCATCGAATCGAAAATCGTGGGTCAAAATATCATATGATGTCATGCATGACAATAACTTCAGGGACTATTGAATCCTTTGGGAAAGCCAATGGAGACCGATTTCTCCTTTGAATACAGTGTCTTGGGAAAAATCCGAATTATTCCCGTTGATAAACAATGAAAACAAATGGTATTGGAGAGTTCATCTCCCTGCCTCCGCCATATTGATCCGAAAAATGCAGGACAGGCTGCTAAGTTATTGTTGAAGTAGCCGCTGAAAACATCCTGTTTCTTCCATGGGCTCAATTTCTCATTTTGTTTTTGTTGCCATGAATCTTCCATGAATCTTTAACTGACGTAATACAAAGGACACAAAGCATTCTTAACAATGTACCTAACCCTAACTAACAAAGAAAAGGAATAAATTATATTACACCGGAGATGAGCCGAATGTTTGTTAGAAACGAGTTTATTATTCACCTCGATTGATTGTTTGTGTGAATCCCACCTACTCTAACTCTAACATCCCAGTAACCACGGAGATCTGTCAGCAAACAGGTATTTCACTATTCTGTGTAATATGGAAGCAGCTGAGGACGAGGAAAACTTGCCTGGCTCAGTACTATACGAGAAAACGGACAACGAGGGTTTGTACCCTTCGCTAGAACTTGCACAAAAGAATGAAACCCTGAAAAGAAACTCTCAGGAAATCCCTTCTCCCCCGTCCATTAACTCATCAATACCGGGCTTTAATTTTTGGGATGTAAACGCTTATAAAAGAACTGTTAAACGAATCGATGATGGTGCAAAGTTATGCGACGACTTGCTGAGGCTTTTGGCAGAAAGAGCGGAGATCGAGGGACTCTACGTGACAAAACTGCAAGGTGTGTTGTGAACGTCCCTTGAGGATTTTGCATGGTGTGAAAATATCCCTGAGCCTTAACGGCTCGTTTAAATATGATTGATGTAAGTTTTTGTTTGGAAGCTTTTAAGCAGTTTTAAAAAGGCAAACGCCAATATTCTATAACACGTTTTGGAATTAGTTCGTGATCTTGCTGTCACTACTGAGTGCAAATCGCACAGTTTTGGAGCAACTTTAGAATACCCGTCCACTTCATTTACATGTGTTGGGGGCTTTTGTTAATACAGGAGTTAATTAACTGAAAGGCTTAGCACTTGTCTTTCGCTGATCATGACGTTTGTGTCACGGCCGAGAACGAATAAATATCTGACACGTACGCTACAAAGTTACATATGCATGAACATACTCTTAAGTCAATTTAATCCGTACAATTCCGAACAGACCTTCGCTCAAAAAAATGCCAGATTATTGCAGCATTTACCGACACATGTAAATGAAGTGGACGGGTATTCTGAAGTGGAGCTATTCAGCCCCTCAGTCTTTTTTTTAAATACTAGAAGGGAACGCTTTTTCTACTAGCATGCAAAATTTGGAGCAACTTCAGAATACCCGTCCACTTCATGTACATGTGTTGGGGGCATTTGAAGAACGAGGCATATCACAATGGACTCTGTTGCTATTCATCAGTATGTAAATAAGTGGATGGGTATTCTGAAGTCTAGCCCAAATTTTGTAGTGGCCTTTTATGAATCCCAGTGATCGACCTTCATGCACATTAAGATGAATAGAGTACTAAAGTGTGACGTCACAAATTTTTCAATTTTGGAAATTATGGGATTTATTAAGATGTTTGCAAAGAGCATGATGATAAATGCGGACAGGCCAAAAATCAGCCTCTCATTTCAATTTTGGAGTCAGATATTGCAACGTTTACGCTCCAATAATTCCATACAAATCCCTCTAACTTTGTCTCTGTTCTAAATGTTTGGAACCAAGACAAAATTAGAAGGATTTGTAAAGAATCACTGGAGCATAAAAGTTGTAATATCTCGCTCCGAACTTGAAATGAGAGGCTGATTTTTGGCCTGCAGGTATTTTTCACCATGCTCCTTTGAAATAATATTATCTCAACAAATCCCATAACTTTAGAAATTTAGTTTTTGTGATGTCATCACTTTAGTACTCTAGAAGAGTGGTATCCGATATTAATATCTATTATCACAGCTATTTTTCGTATTTCATATTTTCTTATTTCATTTTTCGTTTGTTACCGTCATGTCACATTGTACCCGTGACATTCCCAGTTTAGAGTGCGTGTAAGCTTCAAACATAGCCATTACGTGCTTGGAATAGACCCTTTGCAGGATTAGGTCACGTGCTTGGATACCACTTAGCAACGCCATGCTGGGACGCAAGCGTTCCAGCCGCCATTTTGAAAATTATAGCGTGGCGAAGCGACTTTCTGGGTTTGCTGTCAACATACAAGCGATCTATTTATGCTGGAGTTCATGTTCAACGGTTTTTTCAAAACTTTTGTATTTGTTTTGTGAAGTAACTATAAAACGTTTGTGAATTTTGGAGAATACGGAACCACCGTGACTACCTTTTGGATTCATGGCGAGCAACGGAGGTAAGCAATTGTAAAATATATTCGTTGTTGTTTGTGCTTTGTTTTGTCATTTTTGCCTCGAAAAGGATTCGTATGCTCACATTTAAAATTCACCGCAACTCTGAGGAGTTATATCAACAATTATGGAAACTATAGTTACTGAAATGTGTAGCAAGCTTGTGATCGTTCTCATCGAAGTCATTGACTAATTTTACGCAGTTTGCAGTCATCTCCCTGAATAGTTTTGGTTGTTTTCCTATTTTGACTCGCAGTTGAAGGTAGTCCGAGTTGCCAAGAGCCCAAGAAAAAAGCAAAGGGTGGGAACTATCATTGCTGTGTCCCGCAGTGTACCGGAGACAGCCGCTATGACAGCTCGCTGTCATTTCACCGAATGCCCAATGAAGAGCAAATTCGAAAGCAATGGATCGCTAAAATCAGAAGGGATGTTGGTCCATATTTCAAGGTTAGTGGTTTTTTTTGGAAGAAGATAATTCCACTGATTGATTTCCTATTTGTCTTTCATTCTTTTTATCTACATGGATACAATGTTTTAACACCTACTCTGTTATGAACAAGATAACTTCCAAGACAAGGGTTTGCAGTAAACATTTCAAGGACGAGGACTTCAATGCTCCCGATAATGCAGGCAGGCGTCTACTCAAAAAAGGAACTGTCCCCACCGTTTTTAGCTGGGCAACGGCTTCAAACAACAGGCGCAAGATAATCAGACATGTTGAAAGGTGTGTAAGAAAATCAACAATTATTTATGTGGGGCAAGCTATACCAAATCAATGATCAAATCATCATAGCCCTGTACTT
Source organism: Ricordea florida (assembly GCA_949710005.1). NCBI lineage: Eukaryota > Metazoa > Cnidaria > Anthozoa > Corallimorpharia > Ricordeidae > Ricordea > Ricordea florida. Next base: position 16,591,727 of record OX453272.1, read on the forward strand.
TACCAATTGTTGTCATTCCTATTTTGCTGGTATTTTTATTTTTGGATGCACCTGATCTGACCCAACAATACTTTGAGTTTTTTTACTTTTTTCTTGACAGTGCCTGTCAAGCAGATGAGAGTGATAACAGTGATGATGCTCCAAGTGCAACTGAAGAATTCACTGATTCCCAAGCAATGATAGAAGAGCTTGAGAAGACAAAAGCGCTACTTCATGCTACACAAGCTGAGCTGGAGGATCTTAAAAGAGAATCACAGACAGCCTCTAAAGAAGCTAATACTGCTCTTGCCCACCTACAAGAAGAGTTTCGAAGACAAAAGGAAGAAGCTGCATCTGGACTTAAGATTTACAAGTTTGGCATTGAGAGATTCTCAACAGATGATGATGCAATCAAGTTTTACACAGGGTTCTGTTCATATAAGCATTTCTTACTTTTCTATAATTTGATAAGACCTACAGCAGAGAAAATGACATATTGTTATGCAACTGGTGTCCTAGAAAACCGCCCACATGTCCGAGCTATGCAACTGATAGATGAATTATTTATGTTCCTTGTTAGGATTAAACTAGGGCTTTTTCAGCAAGATCTTGCACACCGTTTCAATTTACATATCTCATCTGTTAGCAGAAAAATTACTACTTGGGCTAATTATTTATATTTTTTCTTGGGTTCTCAACCTATTTGGCCTTCCAGGGCTGATGTTTGTGCCAAGATGCCAGGAGAATTTAAGAAGCTCTATCCAACTACACGTGTTATCCTTGATTGCACAGAATTTTTTGTTGAGACACCATCATCTCTTCTGTTGCAGTCTCAACTGTACTCTTCCTACAAGAGTAACACCACTCTCAAGGGCTTAATAGGCATTTCACCACATGGTGCCATCACTTTTGTTTCTTCTTTGTATACAGGGGCAATTTCAGATAAAGAAATTACAAGATGTTCAGGTATACTTGATTTACTTGAGGCTGGGGATTCTGTGATGGCAGATAAGGGTTTTGATATTGAAGATCTTCTTAGGGAAAAGGAAGTAGACCTTAACATTCCTCCTTTTTTGGAGAGTAGAACCCAGTTTTCAGCAGCTGAGGTTCAGAAGACAAAAATGATTGCAAAAGTCAGGATTCATGTTGAGAGGGCCATTAAGAGGATAAAAGAATTTCACATTTTCGATTCTGATGTTCCCTTGTCTATGTTAGGCTCAATTAATCAGGTATATACAGTGGCATGCTTATTAACAAATTTTCAAGGGCCCCTAATTTTAAATGGAGACAACTTTTAAATGGAGGTACAGTTATATAATGAGGTTGTTCACTAGTAGGTTTAATAAAGTTTTTGACATGCTTTTTCTTGTGCTGTATTTTTCCTTATTACATATTACATTGATCCTAGGAAATAGTTGAAAAAGAACATGTCCACCTTATCTTTGCTGTCTTGGAAAAAAATTTTATCAAAGAAGATTCGTTGGCAAAAATACTTAGTGTCATTCATATAACAAAAAAAGTCACACCATTCTAACCCTGTCAGTGCCAACTGGCACTGCACCTGTAAATAGTATTCATGATTTCTTTTCAGTGTTATCTCATCGGACACTGGGTCAATTGCAAGATATCTGACATTTTTGAAATCTGTCTCCCCCTCTTGTACAACTTTGATTTCGCACAAACCAAATGGGTTACGCCCTTCATTTGCTGCTTTGATGTCATAGACCTTGCGGTCAGGACTACATCCCAACCATGGGCACTTTGGATTAATGACTAATCCACATGGGAATACATTGACCATCCCAGCTTTAGCGACATTAGCATACACTGTAGCTGCATGTGGCTCCATTTCAATTCCTCTCTTCATAGCTGCTGTAACAACACGACGTGAAGGATTTATTTGCCTCACCAGGTTTTCAAAATTTGTTACACGTTTTTACAATGAGCCATATAGAAAAGCAGGCCTATTACATGATGGCAATAGCCACTTGCACCTGCAACACAGGAACATTTTCCAGTGATGCCCTTGTCCTCCAACTTTACAAATATTTCCAAAAGATGCGGGGGCTCACTTTTTCTCATGGATCGGAAACATTTACCGGAAACTTTCACTTTATCTGGCAGGTAAGTCACTGAAAGACATGAAAGATTGTTCATCAAAGGGTACGAAATACTGTGTGGCATATAGATGCACAACAATCACATTTCAGAGTAAATAGTTACTGGATAATTATTATTATATCCATTTCGTAGGACATAAAATAAATGTGAAAATAAAACACGCACTCACGTGACGAAATATTGCTCACCTTGAATATTGTGGAGATATCCAGGTTCAGCAAAGAATTTGTAGGCTTTGCTTGTGCTTGTGCAACCAGAAGAGATTTTCGCGTAGCTCTCTACTTCGGCAAACGTCAGGGTAGGAAAGAGGTGGATATCTTGCGTCGGATTACCGGTAGAACTTCGTTCTTTATACAACAAAAAATATTAGAAACAACGCGGTTTTGCTGAGTACTCTATGGTAACAACACACCAGTTGTCACAGAAGACAACCACTCTTCGCGAGTAAACTAAATGGAATTCTGTCAGAGGTACCGTATCTTATATTGAGCGAATGAAAGTTCAAATCTTTTCCGAGGCAAAACAAAGGACTAACAACGAATATTTCAGTTACAGTTGCTTACCTTCGTTGCTCGCCATGAGGCCAAAAGGTCGTCACGATGGAATAGGTTCCGTATTCTGTCAAAATATGCGAGTGTTCCTTCCAAAATTCGAACAAGTATAATAGTTATATCATTTACAAAACTAAAAGTTTGAAGATGAACTCTTTTAAATCGCTCGTGTCGCTTAACTACACTATAAATATAAATATGGCGGCTGGAACGCTTGCGTCCCAGCATGGCGTTGCTAGGTGGTATCCAAGCACGTGACCTAATCCTGCAAATGGTCTATTTAGGGAACAAACGATATATTGTAACCAGTTATTAACAATAAAGCTTTTGTAGCTAACCGCAAAATTACTGTATTTCCGAAGAATGTATTATACATTGTTGTAAGAGATTAGTTAGATTGAATGAACGCACGAACGGAGTAGACGGAGCAGATTGTATCAGAGTGAACACGGAGTAATAAACAGATCAAACTGAGAAAGATACAGTCCTCACTTGATTGTGAACCATCGCCGGGAAGTAATTCCCGCACAAGTGGCTAACAATTCATCTGTCGTAAACCTGGGCGTAAATAATCTGCTGTATATCATTCCTGTATCTTTCTGGTATCATTCTGGTTCATTCCGCCTTATTCTGACTCATTCCATTCCATTCCAGCAATTATGCTGGGCATGAATTTAAAGTTTATACAATGCATATACTTGCTACTATTGATTTCCATATATTGTTTTACTGTAGGATGGAGTAAGAAATGGAATGATCTCATAAGCAAGGGATCAGAATATGGAAGCCTTAAGAACACATGGGTAAGGTTAACAGACGAAGCAGATCAGATTGCCTCTATTCATTCCGAGCGTCAGGTAAAGCTCCTTGGTCAGGTCCATGGAAGTGTACTGGAGTGGAAGTCTGCAAACTATCACAAGTCACTTCTAAGCTGGAAGGAAACAAAAGCTGCAGAGGAGGGGTTTAGTAAGGCACAGAAACCCTGGACTAGGAGATATGATGAAGGTAAATGACTTTTTTCAATTGGTCATTGTTTTCTCAAACTGTATCTTTTAATACGGTAAAGGCGCACACGAGCCAAAGGCGTACACGGGCGGAGCTTATCCCGGTTTCAATAGCATGAAGCACCTGGGAGTATTATTACTCCCCCCTGGATGGGATACTAGTCCATTGCAGGGTCACCCCCAGCATTATATCGCTGGTACCCATTTATACACCTGGGTGGAGGGAGACAGTGTGGAGTAAAGTTTCTTATCCATGGAAATAACACAGTGCCAGCACCAGGCCTCGAACTCCAAACCTCCTGCTCGAACGTCCGACACGCTAACCACTACACTACTGTGCCTCCTATAAGACTAATCTACTCTTTTGTTTACGGGTAGTATTGAAGTGCAAACGGGCATATTACCAGGCATGTAAAGCAAGAGACCAGGCAGAAAGAATGTACAAAGAGGCATCTGTAGAAGGCAGTACAGTCACTGAGGAACAAGTAAAAAAACTTAAAGATAAAGCAGACAAAACGACTTTAGACGTGCAAACAACAAAAGACAAGTATCAAGAGGGTGTTAGGGACATAACTAACTACAACCCAAAGTACGTAGAGGACATGAGTTATGTGTTCAACAAGTGCCAGGAATCAGAAAAGAGGAGAAAGAACTTTTTTAAAGAGACTTGTCTAAGATTTTGCCAGCAAATGGAACTTAGCAAGTATTATGACAAGTAAGTTGTGTGTTACCTGCATGTCTTCCTTTTTGCAACAAGGCAAGACGCGCTGTTTGATCAGCTACCAATGCTTTTTCTAGAACAGGCCATGTTGTTCTTGTAGTGTTTTCCACCGTGTGAATGGTGAATTGGTTTTAAGCGATTTGTAATGCGAAACTATTTCTTTGACTTAACTGAAGGATAGCGAACTTGTTAATCGCCCAAGCGGTGGTTGAAGAAAACGAAAAACGGACACGTTTCGCCAGTCCCAATGACAACATCTGCAAGGAATTGACAAGGATAAATACGTCAATTTGGGTTGAGTTCTTTGTTGGTAAAGCGGGCAGCTTTCTTTTTTTGTTGCCTGTGTTGTTATTCAAGACAGACGACGCTATAAAATGTTCAGAGCTTATCTAGTGAACAACTCGATTCGCTCGTTCTTGCACTGTACTGCCTGTTGTATTTAAAGGGTTTAATGTTATAAATGTACAGTGCAAATCATTGAAAATTCTAACCATAAATTTTCAGAATGTCAGGTATCTATGGAGATCTCGTAAGTGCAGTAGAGGCCGGGGATGTTTCAGCAGATATATCTTGGTGGGCCACTAATTTTGGCAGCGATATGCCTACAAGATCGGTAGAATTTGAGGTAAATAGGTAACTCGTTCACTTGTACGTTTTAGAGGACCGAGGTGTTTTATTGAACGCCGTATCCACCCATTTTACCTTCGCTTTCTCCCGCTGGGCTACCTGTGTAGTGGCCTGGACGCCAGGCGAGAAAAGGCGATAGTTTTTTCCCCTTTCTCCCTCCCCCTCCCCACTTAGTCCTCTTTTGTCCCAACTCTGGAACGGGAGAAAGCGAAGGTTGCCTGCGGAGAGGAAGCAAAGATATGCTGACAATAAGTGTGAAACGCGTGAAATTCTGTGGCTCCGCCAAATACTGTGTATAATAAGACTTTTTCTATTGTTCATAGGTCGAGAACGCACAAATCTGTGACCTTAGCTTATTTTGTTATTGTTAAATGCCTGAGTGTTGGTACGACATGATACAGTGCGAGGTGTGCGAGAAATAGTTGCACATGAAGTAGTGTGTAGGAGGATTTTCCCCCACACATGTTGTTGTTGTTGTTGTAATTTTTGAAAATTTTCAAAAAACTTTTAATAAAAAATATTCAAGGATTTATCAGAAAAATTAAACAGAATTTTTTTCTAATGGTTTGCGAAGAACCCGGCTTGGATAGGTTTTACAATAACCTAGTGAGACTTATTAAAAAAAATGATTTAAAAAAGAAGAATTAATTTACAAAATTAGAAAATGGATAAACTAAAAGGATTATATATTTGGCAACTTAGACATATTGCTAAAGAGTTAAAAATTAAAGGGAGATCTAGAATGAATAAACCAGATTTAATTAAAGAGTTGGAAAAATATACAGATAAGGATATTAATAAGGTAATCCCAAAAGATACTATAAATAATAAATATTATTGTATTCATGGAAAGAGTAAATATTTTTGTAAAGAGTGTGGAGGATCTCAAATATGTGAACATAATAAAAGTAAGTATAGATGTAAAGAGTGTGGAGGATCTCAAATATGTGAACATAATAAAAGCAAGTATAGATGTAAAGAATGCGGAGGATCGCAAATATGCAAACATGGTAAACAAAAACAACAATGTAAAGAATGCGGAGGATCGCAAATATGCAAACATGGAAAACAAAAAGCTTCTTGTAAAGAATGTAAAATTAAAAAAAATTGAATTTATGATTTAAAATATTTTAAAATATAAAATAAAAGATGAATATAAAATTATTAACTATTAAATATGATAATAAAGAAAAAAAATGTTCAAAAGATTTCTTTAATGAAGTAAATAAAGATTTTTCAATTTGTGTTTCAGAGAATGATAATTTAAATATTGTTGCATCAAATGATAATTTAACATTTTTTAGTTTTAAAATTCGTTACTTATTAGGGGATGTTTCTCTGGTAATGAGAGATGAGAAATTGTATGCTAGTGAATTTACTACAAAAGGAATAAAACCTCATAAAATTGAAGAAGATATTAAATTGGATAAAGATTATTTTGAAAATGCAATTAAGTTTAGTAATGAAAGAGAAATTAATAGTAATTTGGAAATATTTATTATTTCATTTGATATTAGTTTAAATATAGTAATTAGAGGTAAAAATAAGTTTTACAAAAAAATACAAAAACATGTAAATGAAGGAATATCTTCTTGTTTTTCTATCTCACCATTCAATAGAAATATGTTTGAAGATATGGAAATACTGGTTTTTAAAAAATAATCTTATATAATTATGTTATATAACCTAAATAATGGTTACATAACAAAAATTTATCTAAATCTTAAACTAAAAGTTATGGGAGAACCCTTAAGATCAAGTTTTTTCCATTCATTGTCTAATATGCTTAAATCAAAATGGTTTATAACGCTATCATATTTTCGAACCGGAATTGTTGGATAATCTTTTGAGGGTATGTTTGCAAGTAGGGTTGATGGCGAGAGTTTCACAAGTTCTCCATATTTAGTTTTATTCATATATGACGACTTATTATCAACTATACTACACATAAGTCTCAGCGGTTCCTTAATCTGTATATTTATAGGGTATAATTTACCAGGATTTATGACTTCAGGCACCCCCAAACCAAACGACAACCCTCTAGTAAGTTTAATGTTAAAGTTCTTATTTGAATACAAATAGTCAACAGAATCACTTTCAATTATTGTTATCTTTTCCCTATCACCATCTTTTAGAAAGATCGATTGAATATCACGCAACGAATATGTACCGGGTTGTATTATTATGATGGCTTGATTCTTTTCATTGTATAATACCTGTTGATCCTTGAAATTAATCAATCTTTTGGTTTTTATATTACAATCCAGGAGTTGTATCTCTCGAAGATTTTTAAGTGGAGGATCTAAATATATCCTAGTTTCAGACTCATACATGGTAATGCTCAACATTTTTTGTTTGGTTAATTCATATTCATCTTTAAATTTGCATTGACGTAATCACATTCCTGAGCGACGTTAGAAACCAACCTTTTAAAAGTAAACATAAAATCTACTTTTTGATTTCAAATCCACTTTACATTTTGCTTGTTGCTATGTCGTAAAAGTATGCAATCTATTGTTCTACACGTGAACACTAATCCAAAAACAATCATAATCACGTGAAATACTCATGAACTACCGAAATAGATACCAAGCTAAGCCGCCAGCTACAACCATAAATGCTAATATATTCTTTTCATGTTGCGTTGAGTCAATATCGGCGGAGATATTTTCCTGTTTCATCGAGTATGTTTGAGTTGTGGTTTTTGGCTCCTGCGGGTTTTTCTTCGTTTCAGTTCTATGAGGTAACTTTAACTTTGAAGATCCTAAGTTATGGCTTATTCCAACCTGTTTTGTTTCAGTGTTTAGGGAATTATTCACACCAAAGTTCATATCATTACTCGCTTTCATAAGTTTGTTGTTAAAACCAGTCACGCTTTCAGTATTGATTATCATATTACTCGGCATCAACCACACACCAGGAGCAACAGCTAAATCAAGCCGTAATTTCGCTTCTTGTACAGCTAATTGATATCTTTGGATAGAACTAGAAATATCATTCTCAATAACACTACTTTCAAATAAAGCCAAGAATTCTTGTTGTGTCTCAATCGCACCACCGCCATTACCATAAATCGAGTTTCTAGTGTTGACTTGTGCGCCCAATATACAGTAGACAAAAGCTTCAGCAGATCGATTCAATCTACCAAGCCCGGCTTTAGTGAGACCATGTCCGCTTGTTGGGATAAACCAGGTATATTTGAAATCAGAAAAGTCATCATTACGTATAAATGAAATGAGATTACCCTTTTCCTTCTTTCCACCTTCATCAGCGAATTTACCGCCTTCACCAGGCCATTGATCTGCTTCAACATCATAATTCCTTATAATATGTACATTTTGGTATCCCCCTCCTTTTCCATGATATCCTGCGCCATAATCAAGGAATATATCTCCCAATCCTCCGTTTCTACCACCTTTCCATCTAAAATCGGAATTATTGGCAATTCCAAATTCAGCGCACAATCGTTGATATGCAACTTTACTATATGGATTATTATTTATAACAAAAGGTTGCTCATCAGGTAAAGGAAGACTCAATTCGTATAATATCCGCCTTATTGTGAAATACACATGAAACTTGATAAAGCTACTCACTACTTTGGGATAATTTAGACTTTCAAAAGGACTAATCCCACAACCAGATGTTGCACACCAAACTGCAAAGTTAAGTTGTTGTGGCCAATAATTCATATCAGGGGCGTTCAACCATTTTCTACTCTGTTTACCAAATTTGAAAGTAACAACTTGTGATGTAAATATGTTTCTCATCTTTGCTGTGAATTTCTTTGTATTTGAAACGTATATATCCAGCGAGGTTAGCATTTTTGTTATATCAGTTGAAAAGTCATCAAAATTAACAGCAGGTATTGGGTAGTTTAGATTGGACAATGTTAAACTTTTTGGGAATGAACTCAATTCATCAGAGGTAATCCCCAAATCTTTCCATAAAAGTCTTTTCATATTAGGTGATATGTCATCAGTCCATGTTTTTCCAGTAGGATCATCATTTGACATTATTGTTGTACCATAAACTTTCCACTTAATGTAACCTCCATATGGATCGGGCACAAATATAAATTGACTGTGATCAGCCCTTGGATACATATTTCTGAAATCATTGTATAATGACATTTTATTCCGCGTGTTTAGAATAAGATGTAAAGTCTTTAAAACATTTCTTTTCTAACACCAGCAAAACAATTAAAGCCCACATCAGTTCTCTCATATGAAATTTTCAGTGTTCTCGATCGGTTCTTCCCCTCACTTCGATCAGTTCCTTTAATATTTCCTCTCGAACCTCTGTTCTTATCTGATTCATATTTAAGTTTTTTTCTGTATCTTTCCTGGTTTTTTGACGGATTTCTAGTTTTAGTTTTTCAAACTTATCCACCTCTGATAAAATTAACGAAAATTCTTGGTCTGATATAGCGTTATCTTTTAGAGCCTTTGAAACCAAGTCATGAATTGTGTTTACTTTTGCTTTTGCCAGAGAAACTGTCTGTTCATGTTTACTAACTTTATGAGAAAGCCGCTTAGAAGCCGCACCGAATCCAACCGATATTCCTCCACAAACACCTCCCACAGCTCCTAATGGTATACCAACAACAGCACCAAAACCGGTAAGAGAAGTTCCAAGGCCACTTGCAGATAGAATAACTGAAAGCACTCCACTACAAACACTGATTTTTGTAAATATACCTCTTGCTCTATTGTATTTTTTCCTAACTTCCTCATAATGTTTAATTTCCTTCTCAAGATTATTTAGTACTTCGCATGACTTTTGTAGTCTGAAATTATTAGGATCACCATTTGTTGGTAATTGTGGATAAATTCTATTGTACTCATCCATATTGTATTTTACTGATCAACATGATATCTTTAGACCGGCTTTACCGCCCAGCTACGCTGAAATTTGTTACTTTCTCTTCTTTTTAAACTGTTCCACAAAATATAGAACCACAGCCATTATCAAAAGCCAAGCATTCTTACCTAAAAATCCAATAACTTCACCAGCTGTTTTGAAAAGAAAGCTTACAATCGCTCCAACTATCCCTGGTAATATTTCACCTAGTTTTTTACCTATAGCTTTCAAACCATTACCAACACCTTTACCTAATTTTTTTATTCCATTAGAAAGATTAGAAACTATAACACCAATAACAACGCCTACTGCACTTAAAACTGAAAATACTGTAAAACCATACTTTTTGAAGATGTGCTTCACACGCTCTCGTAATGGTAGATTTTTAAGTATTTCTGCATTTTTACTCTCAATATCTGATATTTGTTCTTCATTTGAGATTATATTTCTTCTCATTAATTCTCTTGTTTTTTCAATCTCAGATTTTAATCGTTCATTACTAAGTTCTAAAATTGTTTTATTTGATTTATCCTTCTTATATTTGTCTATTTCTTCCTTGTATAATTTTGTTTCACTCAAAAGTTTTTCAGCTTGTATTTTTAATTCTATATTCTGTTTAACAGTTACATCAAAAAGATTTTTATTTTCAACATATTCTATCTGCCGCCTCTCAATGAATTGACGTAGTTCTTTTTCTCTTTCTTTATATATATCAATTTCAACTTTATCTGAATCTAAAACTGAAATCAAACTAGTTAATCTTTTTTCTAATTCCTTATATTTTTCATTAGATTCTTTTAATTTATCTGAAAATTCTAAATTTCTGTTTATTTGTGTTATTGCATCTATACCAAGCGATTTTTTTATTCCTTTTGGAAGTGAATCTAAATTATCTGAATAACCACCATTGCTTTGAATAATTAAATGGGGTTTATTATCCGACCTAGAAGTTAATTGCCCCCATATACTCCCATCATCTTCTAATATTGGATTAAATATACTATCTTTTGGGTTGTAATCTGGAAAATAATTTTTAAGTCTTCCCCCCGCCATAATCCTTTTTTCATACTTCTCATATTTCTCATCTCTTTTTCTTAAAGAATCACTAATGTTCCTAGCTTCAGTCGGGTTTTTCCATCCAGCCAGCTTAATTTCTTCATCTTTATATTCATCATAACCAGCATAATCTTTTTCAAAGGTTTTAGATTTGGGCGTGGCGCCCTCATACTCATAATCCCATCCATATCTGGTTGTAGATGTTAATCGAGCTGGTGTTTTTGATGGTTTTCTACCAAGTAGTGAACTTTCTTCATTAAAATCATCAGGATCATCTTCTTCCCCCAATCCAATGGGGTCTTTTTGTATATCTCCTCCTTCTGCCATAATTTTTTACTCATCAGTAAGAAATCTTTAGACCTAAAAGTTATGTTTTGTAAATTATAAAAAGAATTATGATTTAAAGATATAAAAAATAATAAAGAAAAATGGAATTTATAAATATTTATGATAATATGTACTATTATACACTAAGAAAATTTAATACAGAAGGAATAATTACAATTGATGACATGTTATTGTTAAGAAATATAGCAGTTAAATTAAAAGATAGAGAAAAACTAAAAGAGTTATATGAATTATTTAAAAATCTTTATATTTCCACAGGTAGTAATAAAAAAATAGTAAAAATTTTACATTTATTGCATGATGATATTAATATAAAAACTTGGGGTAAACATGTATCAAATATATAAATAATCATTTAATTATAAAACAATTAATGTTTTTATAATTTTAAAAGAATTTACTTGCAGCATACCCCAAAGCCAACATTCCACCACCAACATATAACATTTCCCCCGTCTTTTGATTACTACTTGGTCTATAATAATCACTAAATTTTGGTTCGTGCATTTGAGCATATAATTCTAAAGCTTCATCTGTTTTTGAAAGATTTTTTGATGCTTGGTATTTTTCATCTTTTTTCTTCATTTCCCAATCAATTAGTTTCTGTCTATTTTCCTGATATGTAGCATAATCTTTTTGATATTTTTCTAGTGCTTTATCATGTCGTATTTTTTCTGTATCTGTTTTATCTCCAGATAGATATTTTGCAAGATATGATCCACCAACAAAGGCAGTTGCATTTAATACAGCTCCACCTAACATCATTGCTATTGTTGCCATAATTATTTTGGTAAAATATTTTGATCCTCTAAATATGTTTTTAGGTACATACTACCTGACAATACAGCTACCCATTTAGCATAATTTGTAATACTTGAGGATGGGTCATTCATAAATGATTCTTTCATAGCCTTTTTTGCTACATAGCCAACAGCAGCCGCTAAACCGATAAGTACTGCCGAATCAGTAACAGTTTTCACAAGTTTGTTTTCAGTTGACATAATTTTTACTGTATCAGTAAGAAACCTTTAAACCACATCATATCATTCCTATTTTTGGTCGATCTAGCGGTTGCGATGCTGTAGGACAAGCAGGTATTCTATTTTTATTATCCTCCTTTTCGTCTTTACCGGTCTTTAGACTTTGTCGGTAGGGCTCCGCCCGATATCTCATAAACATATCAAATGCTGTAAACCCTATTCCAATAATGGATAATACAGTAGTAAAAGATAATTCTGGAATCCATGCTTTTGGTTCTGCCCCTCCCTTCAGTCGGTCTGTATTTTCTTCTTCCTGTTTAATCTCCGCTTGTTCCTTTTCACGTTTCATCTGCTCCGCGGCCCGTAGGGTCTCCCTAGCCAATGCTTCTTTCGCTTTTTTGTTATATTCTGCTAATTTCTTACCAGCAGCAACCTTTTTAGGATCTTTTGCCCTCTTTTTACGTTCTTTATCTTTAACAACAGGATCCGCCGTAATTTGTTCAACTTCTGTTCCTCCTTCACTTATTTCAGTTTGGTCAGACATTATTATTTTATTTCACAAAGTAAAGAATCTTTAAATCAGTTGTGCTCAGTAAACAGTATCAGACCCGCTTGCATCTTGATTAGTAGTCTGCTCAGTTGTATTTGAAATCTCTTGATTTTTATGCTCAGTTGTACTTGTAAATTGTTGATTTTTGTTGAATTTAATGTGTTTAGCAACCTGAAATAGCCCACTAGCAAGTGCCGCCAGTCTTCCTGCTTTTAATGCTAAGAGACCCACAATGTTTGTTAGTTCACGATTAACTAAATCATCATTCTTCAAATCATCACAAAGAGCTTCTATATCATCTACAGGAACCATGTAAGAAATAACTTTAGAAACTAATTGGAGGGATGAATCTACTAACCCACCATTAATTTTCTTACCCAATACTGCTTGGTAACGATTATAATATTTATCAACATCTTTCACTGATAATTTTTTTATATCACCTAAACTCATATCAACACCTAAATATTCTTTTGTGGTTCCAAGAGCTGCTAGAATAGCTAGTGATTCTTGTTTGATTTCAAGTTCATTATCATTATCTTTTACCTCTGTCTTTTCTCCAATCTTTTCTTCTTCAATATAATCTTCTACGCTTGCCATCTTTTGTGATAATACATGGGTTATTTTTAAATCGGCTTTGCCGGCCAGCTACGCTGAAATCACCTCAGGGATCTCCAAATAGCAATTAAATGGATGTCGTAAAGATAAGCAAAGTCTAGAGTATTTTTCAGTTTTCAGGAGTTGTACAAACTTTTTACTAGTTTCAGGTTCTAAATCACCCCCATAATCTTCAAAAAACATCTTCATACCTTTCTGTGAGGGATTATGAAATGAAACAACGCAAGCTACATTTTCACGGAATGGTTTTGCTATCGATGTTAATTGCTGAGTGAGAACCCAAACTGATAATCCATGATGCCTTCCAGAAAATGCTAAATCTATAAACTTGTTTGATCGTTTCTTCAGATCATTCGAAACAGCACAATCGTCTAAAATTATTAGTGTATTTCTTCCAGAGAATAAAGTTTGACAATCAGTTAACAATTCATTAATCTCATCTATATTACTAGCATCTGGTGATAATACATAGAAATTTTTATCTCCTCGAGCAAAATTATGATAGGTTTTATTTTTAGAATAAGTTGGGCATATTAAAACAATGAATTCAAACAATTTTCGGAATGAACCTCGGAGTTGATCTATAATGTACTTTGTCTTTCCACAATTTGTTGGACCTGTTATAATACAGTTAAAAGGAATTTTATCTCGTAATTCTTCCATGATTTTTTTGTATCATAACATAAGGTTTTAAGTTAGGTTCTTCCCTTCGGTCAGTACATAATGGAGTGCAAACCTGACTTCATAACCTCCATTAATGCATCAGCTACAACAAACATATAACAAGTAATAACACCAGACCCACCAACTTTTCTTCTCATTTCTATTTTTATACCATCTTGTGCGTTGTTTAAGGCTAGACCACCACCATGAATACCATTATCTGGATGAGTTCTCAAATCTATCCACAGGGCAAACTTGTTATTATAAAAATCCTTTTCCTTTACTGACCATCTAGTGAAACCGGACCCTTCTGGAAGAATGAAGCGTTTCTTTATTGACTCCCAGAAGTCTGAAGGTACCATACCCTTAGAGTAAAAACGGTTTGGAACTCCATTAACATCAATATTAATTGAGCTGAAACCTGGATTTAAAAACCTCTCAGAATTTTTTTGCCCTGGGTCGTATGGTAATATAAACAAACATAATATTCCTGTAATCGACCTTCTGGGGAGATTAATATGCTGATTTATAACACCGTCATTAGGTCTGGATATGGTGAAAGTTTTGTGTAGAGTGACATTCTCGTACAAGAATCCTTTACCAACCTGATAAGCCGCCTGTGCCTCACTAGCTAAGTATTTGCTTGATATACAAGAATATTCCAACTCAAGGTTTGTTATTTTATAAGTTGGAGTCTTGGTCGCGTCAGAATATACAACAATATCGTTAACTGGAGCCAGTGTAATCTCAAAGATTAGTTGATGATCTAATGCCTTTGGATAGAAAACCCCATGATCTTTGAGTATAGGATGATTTAGTGGGATATGGTACTTGGTGTTATGTACTGCTGCAAGGGCCACTTCATTTACATCTGTGTCTACTTTATCACCCGCATTTGTCCGGAGCCTCCTCATGTTTCTAGAAGAAATACCCTGTTTTAATCTATCCTCCCGTTCTTCATCTGTTAAGAATAAGTCATGGTATGTTTGAAAAAGATCATATCTTTGAGTATCCTGTAGTGTTTCACCCCCAAAAAGAACCCTGAGTCTGGCTACAAGATTACTACTTACATTATTCACAAGGGTATTATCTTCATGACCATCAACAATCAAGTTAAATAGTAGAGATACACTTCCTGGCACAATCACTAAATTTTCAGAAAGTTTTGGAATATTTATATATAGTGTTTCTCCTGGATTAGCTGATGAAGGATTTAGTGTAATTCTGTTCAATATTGATTCCTCTTTCAAACCTAGTGGATCTCTTGGAATCCTGTTTGGGTTAATTTTTTCAGATACGGTTGTCATATTTTATTTATAAGATACTTTGGTTAATCTTTAAATGAGCAACGAAAACATATCCCAAAGGTTATCAAAAAATTTCAGTAGGATATATTATTCAACTGAAGGGTATTGGAAAGGATATTCTGCGATTAATAAATTAGCACAAAAAGCAAAAGTAAGTGAAGATGTAGCAAAACAATGGTTACAAAAACAGGCGATATGGCAAATATATCTTCCAGCCCCAAAGTATATTCCTAGGCCGCACTGGACTGTGGATAAACCTAATCAGATTCACCAAGCAGATTTATTATTTTTACCACATGATAGAGTTGGAAGAAAAACATATAAATACGCGTTGGTTGTGGTTGATGTAGCATCGAGATACAAAGATGCTGAACCATTAACATCAAAAGAAAGTAGGGAAATTTCAAATGCTTTTGAAAAAATATATTCCAGAAAGTTGAAATATCCTAAAACATTAATTGTTGATCCAGGAAGAGAATTTATGGGCGATGTTACAAAACTTATGAATTACCATAATGTAAAAATCCAGAGAAGTGAAGCTGGAAACCATAGAGCTCAAGCCTTTGTTGAAAGAGCAAATAGAACATTAGGTGAACGATTATTTAGTCATCAATATGCACAAGAAATGATTAGTGATACCCGATCCAGAGTATGGGCGAAACGATTACCTGATATTTTAAAAACTTTAAATAATACACCAACAAGAATAACTGGTAAAGAGCCTGTTGAGGCTATAAAAATGAAAGAAGTAGAACTTGAATCAAAAAGATATCACCGAGTTGTGGGTCTTGATGAGGTTAGATTACCTTTTGGTGTTAAAGTTAGATATCTATTATCTCCAGGCGAACTCGAGGGTGGAGAAAGAAGGAGAGCTACAGATCCTATCTGGAGTATCAAAGTTTATGATATTTCTAGAAGCACAGTTTCCCCAAACCAACCTGTTTTATATTATTTACAAGATGGTCCTAGACGGGGATTTGTAGGGGAAGAACTACAAGTTGTACCTTATTATACCGAACTACCTCCAGATTCTGTTTTGAAATGATCTCAGCGGAGCTGGCCGGCAAAGCCGATTTAATACAAGGGTTTTGTGTGAATTCCATCATCATCAACTCTTCGTTTATCATAATATGCGTTAAGCCCTAATTTATCTTGAGTATATGTTACAATTTCGTTTTTATTAACTCTAAACCCTGTGTTTTTTACTCTATCTATTTTTCCGTTTAAAGCTTCATAGTATCTATCCCACGTCATATCGTTTTGGTGCTGTATTGTTCCTTTAGCACTAAACTTTGTTTTCCCCTTTCCATCATCGGCGTAATAACATTTTGGTGAAAGGGCAATCATTCTTATTCCTTCAAACTCTTTCTTAAACAGTCCAGGCGTTCTGTCGTGATATTTTGAGGTTGATAGAAATTTTTGTTTACCTTCTCTAAAATATTCATCTCTGAGTTCTGGTTTTACAAGATTATCCAAATTTTCATCCGAAAATGCTGCGTAGTAGCTATCTGTATCTGAATAAATTAACTCAAAATCACTTCTGTCAAAATAATAATCAAGAAAATCGTAGTAAAATACTAACATTTGTAATTTGGATAGTTGATATACAGCTATACCACACTGATAAGGTGTTTTTATTTCTACACTGCATTTATTTTTTGTTATTTCATATGTTTCATTTATCTTATCCATATCTACAAAAAACGGGCTTCTAATATCACTATTAACAACATCCACATTTTGAGTATAACTTGTATTCTTATGTTTTTGTTTATTTTCAATCATTTTTCCATAAAATGAGTTTCCTTTTAGTTTGTGTGTATCAGCCAATTCTTTACAACCTCTATACTTTGTTTTTAGTTTTTCAATCAATACTTTAAGGCGTTTATCGGGGTTGATGCCTCCATTCTCGGTATGCTCTTCAATAAAGGGTATTATATCAGGGAATTGATTTAATTCATTAGTAAGGTTTGCGACATCATCTATTTTATTTGCATCAAAAGCTTTACTTATCATTTTTAGCATAGCCTCAATATCACCATCTCTTCTCGCCTTGCTTACTTCAATTGGAAAAAAATCAAATGGCTTGCCGGGTTTATATTCTATAATTTTATGAACATCTGTTATTACCAAACCATGATTAAGATACCATTTTATTAGAGGTGTATATAGTAAAATTTTATCTGCTCTTGTTACGCTTAACAATTTTAGTGATCCTTTTATAGTTTTTCTACCTGTGGCTTTTTGATATTCTTTCATATGATCGGGTATTAAATTTTCTGGCACAATATCTACAACATATAAAGGTGGTAACTCCTCAAATTTTTTCAAAAGATTATCTGGTGTGTGAATATCCACTTGACAAAACCCGAACAATTTATCTGTAAGAATATTATTACAAAAATTTTTAATATATTCAGGATCTTTTGTATTTTTTACTTCATAATATATCTCTTTACCACAAGGCATTTCCAACCCCGACGCATATAAATATAAACTATTTGCATCATAACCGAGTATAATTTTACATATTTTTGGATTTTTATATTTATTAGAACGAATAAATGACTTATTAACCTCAGCCCAACGAACAAATACTTGTGCCTGGCCGCCAACCATACCTGTTTTTAAAAGATCATAAGCTTTATTTTTACTACACATATTACATTCTTTTCTTATCTTAGAACATTTTTCACATTTTTTATCCCCGCTTTTCGGTTTTTTACACTTAACATGACATTTACAATAACAAGGATCGCCTGGAGCATACAAATCAAACTTACCCTTACTATTTTTTATAGCTTTATTCAACACATATCTCATTGATATCCCTGGTATTGATACCGCGTCTTTTAGCATGTCTATATCATCACAGGAATATTTTTCGCGTGTTTTTTCAACAGCTTCTATAAAAGGAATAACATCACCTTTGTTATACTCTATCAACCAATCCTTCAAGGTTATACAACCTCTTTTTTTCATTTCATTCTTATATTCTTCATATTCTTGGTGTGATATTGCTATTTTCTTTTTTAGATCTGAGTAAAAATCTTCATATTTTACAGGACCTATGTGAGAAAGTTTATCATAACTATCTAAAAATTGATAGGGGAAAAAAAGTTTTTGTTGTTCACAGTTGTTTGCTTTACACCACCCATCAAAAGAAACCCCTGGGGCTAAGTAATTAATCATATCCAAAAAATTAAAACGAGGTGTTTTCAGATACATATATTTATTTTCTTTCTTTGCCACATTTAGTGTATCCTCCAACTCGGTAAAACTATTTACAAAATGTTTCTTAATCATATTAATATCATACTTTCCTGAATTAAAACCTAAAACAGGAACTTGATTACACCACACTTTATACATCGTTTTTACCTTTACTGGAATACTATCTTCATCCGGAAGAGGGCAATCCTCTCGCACTTTTTTAACAATATCTTTTTGTCTTCTATCCAAATCTTTAACAAAATCTTTTATAAGCTCTTCTGGATTATTATTCACAACACAAGTTGCTTTTTTCGATAAATTATCAGATATAGCTATACTAATCGGAATATGTTTATTTATAAAAGTTAGATCTTCAGTAACCTTTTCATTTTGTTTTGTTTGCATTGCTTCAGAATCCCAAACAATAAAATATGGATAGTGAAAAAATTTCTTTTTAAAGTTTACATATTTTAATTTAGGTTTTTCACACTCCCAGACAGATACTAAATTATACCCCAAAGATTTGATTAAATTTTCCCTTCCCATAGTTTCGTTGTATTTACTTATATCATCGCTTGAACAAGGACAGCCATGCCATTTACACCCATAGTATTCATAGACTGTATTAGTTGCTGGTTCGTAACCATCCACCAAAAAAAGCTCTTTTTCATAATGTCTAACACATCTTTCACCGCCATGACCGCATAGCGCATGATGAATATGTTTACCTATAAGTTCAGACTGTTTTTCTATCCACCTACATCCAATATAACTAAATTGGGTATTTCCACCATAAAATATTTTTTCTGACCAGCTCATTGTTGGAACACATTTTTTACCATCACAAATTACTTTTGTTTTTCCTCCTGTACATGTATTATCATTCAAATGCCTATTATAATTATCATGCCTGTTAAATCTTTGCCCACATCCATTACATTCCCAACTATTAGTTAACAGTGGTAAATCTTTTATGTAAAAACAATGGTCATTATGAAGCCCTGCATCCAAAGTTGGTAATTGTTTTTTGATTTTACCTTTACCGTACACCAAAACCCAAGTTTTTTGATCTTCTTTTGGCTCAAACATCCTAATGTTAATCTTAAAAAAATTTGAGATATCTTCAAGTTCAACAAGATCCGTTCCTTTTATATCTTCTTCTTTCAGATTTTGGTTAGTATAAAATTCTTGGGCTAGTTTTAAAGATAATTGTTTTATTCTTTCGGCTGGTCTATTTTTCTCCTTAGAATAGTTCTTAAAAACCGCCAGGGTGTTCCAAAAACACATTTTATTATCATAATTATCAAGAGCATGAATAGATTTCTTTTTGCGAAGCCAATCTGGTAAAGGCCCACAACCCATTAAAGTTTCATTTGTATGAATTAATTTTACATTAACTTCTATAAACACAACTCTACCTTGATATACACCAGGATTTTTTACAACTTCCGTTGCTGGGAGATACGCTTGTTCCCACACTTCTGCGTTATCCAAATCTAGTCTTTTTATTTCACATTGTTCAATATACTCCTCAATTTCTTTTAATGTTTTTAAAGCTCCTAGTAGTAGTTTTGCAGAAATTGTTTTGTAATACTCGGCTATCTCTCCTTCTCCACGATGAATTCTTGATTTGAAACCATATACAACTCTTGTTCTCATCTTTATCTCTGGCCTTATTCTATCCATAATTATTTGAGATATATCATTATTAAGATCCGCATTTATTACAATGTTGTTTTGCCCTATTATTTCTTCTGGCTCACCCCCAAAAGGAATAAATTTAAAATTTGTTGGGGGTCTTAGTTTAATTTTCTTATCTTTATTTTCGGCTGTTTCAGTTTTATTTTGTTTTTTATTATTAGGCTTTTTTCTGGGGGGTGGAATTGTTTTTATTATTTTTTTATTTGTTAGATTTTTTAAAGATTCATAAAACTTTTTTCTATCTTCCACTTTATAATTTTTAATTATATTTCTTTTCTGTTTATTAGGTAATTTTTCATTAGTTGTAACTGTAATCGAATCATAAAACTTTTTTCTATCTTCCACTTTGTAGTTTTTGAAAATTGTTTTTGTGGTTGGTTTTTTATCCTTTTTAGTATCCTTAATCGATTCAAAAAACTTTATTCTTTCTACCACTTTTGATTTTTTATCTTTAATATTTTTTCTGGGAGCTGGGGTAGGTTTCTCCTTCTGATTTGGGATATTTGTTCTGGGTGCTGGGGTAGGTTTCTCCTTCTGATTTGGGATATTTGTTCTGGGTGCTGGTATAGGTGGTGTAGCTGGTCTTCTTGATGGTGGCGGCCCTGGTGGGGGTGTTTCTGGATTAAATCGATTTGGTTTGGTTAATGTTTCTGCTTCTGCCTCATTATTATCATACATTTCAACAAGTTCAGGAATTTTTCTCAACTCTTTTAAAAGTTTATCTTTTTTTCGCAATTTTGCCCTTCCTTTAATCTTATATTCTGTAGCAAGTTGTTTCAATTCATCAACAGTAAGTTTATCCATTTTCTAATTTTGTAAATTAATTCTTCTTTTTTAAATCATTTTTTTTAATTCTTCACAGAGGAAGTGTAAAACCTATCCAAGCCGGCTCCTTCACAAACGATTAGCAAAAAATCTGTTTGAACAAATTTGCGGATTTTGCTACCGATCCGGCGACCTGGGGTGGGGGGTGTCTGCTCGATACAACAGAACTATTGCAGAAGTTATGCAGAATTTCCGCGTAACGGGGCGGGTAGCTGGGTTCGGAAAAAACTCCGCGTAAGGTTTTGTAAAAATTTTCAAAAATTTCAACAACAACAACAACATGTGTGAGGGAAAATACTCCTACACACTACTCATGAGCTGTGAGGGAATTGAGACTGCCCCGAAGGGAGAGTGGTTCTGCAGTGTCTTATTTCGTATTTCTATATCCTATTGTGCTTTATAATGGTAATTGAACTAAGTGGAGTGCAATTTGGTCTGAAATCATACGCGTGATTTCAAATATCGAACGAGCGCGCAGCGCGAGTTCGATTTGAAATCACAAGTATGATTTCAGACCAAAATTGCACGACACGAAGTTCAATTACCACTTTATTACATCCATATTCGAAATCTCACAATTTATTAGTCCTTATGCAGGTTTTTTGCTGGTCAAAAGCCAATATTTTATTGATCTTGTGACCGGTTTTTAAGAAAAAAGAGGAACCGGAAACGCTTTTACATTTCAATATTGAAGTCATCTGTCAAAAACTTAGTCGAGCGTAACAAAGGCAAAAACATTTTTCATTCACTTCAAGCACGGTGCTCTGGAAAGCAAAACGCGGTTTTAACTTCAAACTTCAGTCCTCGTCGTCTGATTCAATGATGTAAGCCCTTCTTTTTTTCTGTGGTTGCGACTGGGGATTTTCGTTGTCTCTGGAGAAGAAATTGAAGGTACAGCCAGAGTAATAATGCGAATTGACGGGAATATCAGCACAACTAGACGCTGCCATGCGGTACTGAAACCGCGAAGGAATAGGAAATCCTGAAAAACTAGGTGGAAATTTAGCTGCCAGGAAATCAGAACTGGAGCCCATGGTCCGAGGCATTTGGCCTCGTTGTTGGACGTGATGAATCGGAACGAGTGGAACTCGCTAGTTTTGGATTGCCATCGCTTGACCTGTGGCTATACTTGCAGTATCGTTAGAGACTTTTTTTGACACTTCTTCAAACCCACTGATAATGTGAGATAGCTCTTTCCTTTGATTCTCGTATATTTAGTCGTAGTCGTCCAGCGAAGATTCACGTGCATGGCCTGTTATTTCACAGATGACTTTGTGCGGTTGGCCAGAATTCTTTGGTTTAGAAACGAGTGTTTTCCTCATGCTGTGGTTTGTCAACTTCTTATTTGTCTTGAGACAAGAGGCCATGGATTTCATGATTTTGCATATGGTGTTTTGTCCCAGTTGGATTTTGGTGTACCAGACATTTGTTGATTTTGGACGACTGATGACGGTCAGATAGAGTGGCCCAGTGTTCTTCATTTCTTCGGGTCGCTTTGACAACCAAAGCTTGAAGAGCCGCACTGGATTGTTTTTTCCGCCATCCGTACTGTACATAACTTGTGGTGTAAATTGCACGATGCTCACCGGGTAGTTTTTCTCCTTTAAATACTGTTCAGTGGCACTCTGCATGATTGACAGAGATTCCGGTTCGTAATGATCTCCGTCCTTCTTTTTCACCTCGGCGTAGAACTTACTGAGGATCTTGTCAAGTTCTTCCGGCGCCATTTTTTCAATACAGATATTTTCAACATAGTGGTAGTGACACCAGCTTCTAAACACGTTCATCCACTGTTTTGTGGAGCGATAGGTATTTTTATTCAGAGCGACCAACTAAAGCTCTTGTATTGCTTCACTCGAAACCACAGGAAACCTGGAAACATTTACTTCTGTTGTTGGCACAGGGTTTGTTGCTGTCTGGTTTTCATTTGTTTTTGTTATGCTGGACTCGGGACCAGACGAATTTTGGGCCGACGTCGAGGAAGAATAGCCAAAATATTCATCAAAATAAACACTGAAAGTTGGAAACTCACCAAAATTTAGCTTTTCAGCCAATAGGAGCTCATTGTCATCATTTAGGAACTGTAAGTAATTGAATTCATCCATTTTTGTAACAAAAACCAAACTCTTTTTAACAAAAGTTGCAAAATTTGCCAAACAGGGTCTTTCTGTCTTTTATTTTGCAGCAATTTGATTGGTTTATTTTAGCAGGCGTGTAAATTTGATTGGTTGTTTTATTTTTGTGTTTATTCTCATTGGCTGAAAAAAAGATGCGATTTAGAGCCTAAGATAGTGCGATTCGTGAATAAATCACACTGCTATGGGCCAATCAAATTGCAGGGATCACCTGTGATTTCAAAATGGATGTAATAAAGTCGTATACAGTGCTATTCGACTATGATAAACGCGGCAGAATTGGAGCGAAATTTTTTTTCCATTTATCTGTATTGAGAAATTTCTTGTTGTGATTTAAGAGCGTCGACAAAAAGCTTGCAAATAGAATTAGTTACCAAATACGATGCAGATGATTCTTATAATAATATAAAGTGTGGTAGGGGGTACATATCAGCTAGCTCGTGTGGACGGGTGGTTTAAATCCGCGGGGGTCCAAATCCACTGTGACACCGGCAGTATCGTGTTTTAAGCAGTATTATATTAAAATTGTCGTGTTTGATGATGATAATGATGGTGATCATGCCGTTGATGAGGGAGAGAGAGTAAGAGATAATGAGTATTTCAGCGAGGCGGATTGATACCCTGGTCTAGAAGTTTCAAATCCTCCCATATCTTTCACTCTGGAGTATGCTCAGCATGAGACAATTGTACCCCTGTTCAGCGGTAAACGTTTTACAGTTTTCAAGGTTTCCAAATTCGTCTCTCCGGGAGAAGCTGCATGCTCCTGTCAGGGTGGACAGGGTATAGTTCAACTGGTAGAGCATCGGTCTCTTATGCGTGAGGTCACGGGTTCAAATCACGTTGCAGCCTTTTCTTTTTTCAGGCTTGATCTTAATTGCAAAAAATTCTTTTAATTATAATAATAATAATAAAATACTCCATTTCTATTATTCTATTATAAATAATCATATGCGCATTACAATCAGACCAATAGACCATGACACCGGGAACACGCCCTACTCTTTTCGAACAGTGCCATGGGTTCTTTTACGTCTCACATTACAGATAGAGTTGTGAGACGGGGCCTACGGTTTTTTCGTCCTTATCCGGGAAGACTAGAACGTCTAACCATTTGCAGATGTCATTACAAAGGCAGCACTTTCTACTCAACTATTTTGAGACCCTGAGTATTGGTCCGGCCGGGGTTTCAACCCGCGACCTCCCGCACGGTAGTCCAGTGCCCTACCAACTGAGCCAACTGGTCGGCGGTTATACTGTAAGGGTATAATCTTCAAGCACGTTTTCAACCCCGGTGCAAAGATATGGGTTATTTAACTTAGTTATACTCAAAGAATTAAACTCAAAGAATGAAAACAGCTTTAACGAACATGTATACTACATTGATGGTTCGTAAGTACCCGCTGCGATGTGATTTAATGCATTGCTGCTAACGACATGTCCTGCTTTCTTTTCGTCTCCTTAGGAGTATGTCCCAGGACAAGACTTGCGACAGACTGCAGCGACTACGATTCCAAACCAGCAGAGACCAGCGGTAACGGCAGGCAACACTCTCCAGGGTGACGTCCGCGAGTCACCTGGGACCAAGAAAAGTACGGTGTGTGCCACTCTATAGCGTTTTCAATCACAGACTGTTTTCTTTATCGAGTTGTACGTTCGTTCTTCGAAATTGGAGTGGAAAAGCAGCTTTTTATTATTAGCATAGTTTTGATAAATTCTGAAGCTTGCAGTGCAAGCGTATGTTTCGGCTGTATTTAATTGTTTATTCGCCATAATATAGTATAATGTATAATAATGAGTACAATTTGGAAAATTGCTTGTTTATACAAAACTACACGGGAAAATAATCCTTTGATTACTTGTTAATAATATACATGCAAAAGTTTCATTTCAAATTTCTGTTCGCAATTTCAACTTTCTGCACTCAATTTCAATTTTCTGCGCAGTTTGGGATTAATTCACCTGCTTTCAGCCAATCGGCGCGTTGAAATTTTTGCATGTACATTGTTAATGAAGAAGCAGTGGAGATCTTGATTGAATACGAAAGGTTACCTACTGAGTGACAGCGCTGGTACGCCATGTATAGCCTTCAGACTATAATTACCACAGTTATGATTTGTTACATATCGGTACAGGAGTCTGCACCTCACTAAACAACTGCTCTGGTTGTAGAGTGATTGCCTAGCAGTTATCAAGTCAGGGGCACCCAACGAGAATATAGTTCAAAACCACAAAAACATAGCATTGTTTAAGTGTTTTAGTATTTAAAAGGTAGATATAAGCATATTTTTATCCCCTAAAATTTTTTAATCTGTTCGGATTTCCTTGCTGAAAGTCTTGTGATCCGAAAATTATAGCGATCAAAACTTACCTTTTCGAAAATTTCAGCCAGAAAAAAGGCTCCCGAAAATTCTAGGTGATAAGCAAGAAATTTTTTTTAACAAATATTCCGAAAATTCTAGATCTCAATCGTCTTCCGAACAGATATTTTCCGAAAATTGACGTTGGATGCCCCTGTCAAGTTGGCGCGGAAAAGCAGTCAACAAATTTCTAGGTCTGTAAAAATGCTCACGTAAACGGGAAATATGGCAGTTGTTCGCTCCGTTTAATAGCCCATTTCCGAGTTGCTACATGCCTCAGTTTCATAGCGAGTCCAGGTGCAAGACCATTCAAATGGAAATGATAGAGTATTCTTATGCAAATTAAACTCATTTCCATTTGAATGGTCTTGCACCTGGACTCGCTATGAAACTGAGGCATGTAGCAACTCGGAAATAGGCTATTGGCTTCTGATCCCTGTCTCTACATATACCAATATCTTACCAAATTTCATATCCACGATAGTACCCGGCTCTTTACTTTGCCGGTACGTCCCTTTTCATTTTAGTCACGTGTATATAACCGCAGTTTAAGCAGTGGTTATGTTGGTCGTAATTATACTATAATGCCAAACTGTAAAAAAAAAACAAAAAAAAAAAAACAAAAAAAAACATTTAACCTCCATCGGCATTTTATTTTAAAAATCAATCCATCGTACTTCCTTTCGTCTCCTGTGAAAAACGAAAAAAAAAGACACTTTCTTAGCTGTCAATGTAACTACATTTCTCTCTGTAGGGTTCAATTTGTAAAGTGGCTGTGTGAAGGAGAAACGTTTTTATTAAACTGCAAAGTAAAGTATGCTACCATCCACTGTTTGCACACTATTTAAGCAACAGAACTTCAACGCTAGAATGAAGAAGATCATCGGAATATGTGGCCAATCATTTGAAGGCATTGTTATCAGAACTCAATGACGGTCAGGTGCGGATCTAGGGGAGACCTGTGACTTGCTTATATAACCACTATTCTACAACTATGTGGTTTACTGGTGTAAAACATAAGTCATGAGCCTTCGTTGTTTGCTTTTGAAATCTGTTTACGTCAACCCGTCACTTACGTCATTCCTTAGAGGTGAACCTCCTCCACCAAAGAAATATCCTTTATTAATAAAAATCTACTTGTAGACTAATGCAATGCCTCAATCTGATTGGCTGAGCTACTACAGACTATCAGCCATTAGACAGCACTTGGTTGAAGATCGTTTTCAAAATGGCGACGTGTGGGCGCTTTTAGCGAAGTTTCGCAGCAAGATTGAGTATTTCGGTGTCTTTTTCACCGACACATGATTTGTTTATTATGATTTTTACTAAAACAATTAGATTATTCGCTGTCGATTTCTATGTGGTGTCACCCCATAGAAATCTCGAGCTCATAATCTAATTGTTAATTATATCTCTCAGTACGCGCGCTGTGATCGGTCAATTTAGCGCGCCGTAATTCATTGTACGGCCCGCTAAATTCAAGTTTGTTTTGAGATATAATAAATATATTACAAACCTCGTTTTCAAGGTCCGTACTGTAAGTTACGGATCCTCGTTCTTGTCCGCTTGGATTTATGGCCCGCGCGCTTCTCGCGGGCCAGGGCTCGAACTCCAAACCTCCTGCTCAGAAATCCGATACGCTAACCACTCCACTACTGTGTCTCCAACAAATTTGTTTTATAAAATCAAAACTTCCCCGTATTTTCATGTGCTTTGCAGTTGTGCGTCTTTATTGCTCGGCTGTTTTCTTTGCTGTTTTCCCCAAAGGCCGAAGTGAAGTTGTGGTGATTTCTTCGAAGTATCACTTACAAAGTGTGTGAGTAAAGCTACTGATCAGAAAGCTGTGTAGTGGTGTGTTTTGTAGGGAACAGACGCTGCAATTTGATTCGTCCCAGCAAGTTAGCGTTGCCGAGTTGTGATTCGTCATTTCATTAGCTGCTTTTCACATGAGATTCATATTCTCCGCTCTGCGGACAAAGTTGGGAGACTCGTCCAATATATTAACCCTTCGCGGGTTATTAAGTATTGATAAGGTGAGTGCAGATTATTTCAAGTTGCTGCGCTATGGAGTTCAAAAGTACGAGTTTCTGAACATGTCTCGAGTAAGTGGTCACGCAACAAAACAAACAGTGCATCAACTTGTGTGTCAAGTCTATCAAATGTTATTTTTGGTACATGACAACTCAGGGACGGACCATTAGAAAAGTGATGGGGGGAGGGGGGGGGTGGGGAATTTTCAGCTTGCACGAATTTTTTTTCGCTCACTGCTTGTGCAGGAATTTTTTTTCACGTGAACCCCTCTGCACGAAGGTTTCTACTACGTGTGAAAAAGTCACAATTGGACCTTCCTTCTGCATGAATTTTTTTTTTACCTTCTTCTTTGCATGAATTTTTTTTCTTGGCATTTTCCCTTGATTTTTTTTGTTCTTTTCCCCACCCCCCCCCCCCATCACTTTTCTAATGGTCCGTCCCTTATTATCTCGGTAAAAAATAATTTTTACAAGTTGACCACAAATACATAAACATGTTCAGTTGTGCAAGTTGCTTATTGAATTGAAACCTATTCAACTACTGTTTAACTCAGTATGACCTTTTGTTCATATTTGCT
This sequence comes from Ricordea florida, assembly GCA_949710005.1. Lineage (NCBI taxonomy): Eukaryota > Metazoa > Cnidaria > Anthozoa > Corallimorpharia > Ricordeidae > Ricordea > Ricordea florida. The sequence continues at coordinate 16,619,954 of OX453272.1, forward strand.
CCACTGTTCGTTTTGGTAGTCGACCTTGTATCAAGTCCATTGCCTAGAAGTTGAGCTATTAAACGCTGTTGTTGTGTTTAACTTTGCAACTGGTTTATGACACTGCCTGAAAGCACCCCACAAGTCCCACCTTCCCTGAATACTTCTGGGCAATCAGTACAATAAAAATATTATTTTCCTAGAGGTCGAACGCACTTTACTAATCCATGATTACTGCTATCATTATAAATAATATTAAATTATTTTCGGTTTATTCATATTTTATTTTTCAAAATTTCTCATTTATTTATTTATTTCCCATAATTTTCTATTCTTTTTTTTTTTCGCTTTCCTGCTTTCTCAAGTGATATACAGTAGTGGGTGAAGCCAATCGCTCAAGAGGTTTATATGGCTGTCTTACATAGTCTTGTATTTTGTGTCCTCGTTACATTAAATATCTAACTCAGAAACTATATTATCGTGCTCATACTAGATCATTGAGGTCTCTTAGTAATGAACTTTTAATGCAACCTAGATCGTATACCAAGACCTACGGAGATAGAGCATTTGCTGTTCATGCACCAAGAGAATGGAACTTAATCCCTTATGAAATTCGGAAGTCCAACACCATCTCGAGTTTTAAAAGATCACTTAAGACGTACTTGTTTACTAAATTCAGTAATAACAGATCATTGTTTTTATAGATTTGTATATATTCCGTTAGTTTTAATTTTTCCCTTTTTTACTCATTGTAAATATAATAGGATATGGTTGTAAATTTGTAAATATTTTTAATAATGTTGTTTACATGACTGTAAAGCGCCTTGAACATAGGATAAGAGCGCTATAGAAATAAAGTTATCATTATTATTATTATTATTATTATTATTATTATTAAATTTCGCAAACGAAAAACCCTGATTTGTCCTATGAAAACAATAGCCACGATACTGCAAAACCAAAACTTTTCACAAGGTCTTATACACCGTTGATGGTAAAGCAAATGCATTTGTTTGAAACCTCGAGGTCCATAATTGATTAGTTATGCCCCAATGCATTCCATTTAAAAATAGCAAGAGATTTGCTTTCTATGCAGGATTTGAGACACCCCTAGATGGGCTCAACAAAGAGCTTTGGTTTATAGATGTGCGCAAATAAAAAGAGGCTTTCTTCACGGGTTTAACACGGTGCAAGAACACCTCCTTTATTTATTTAATTTTGTTGTGATTATAAAAGCATTTTAAAAAGGCCTAAAAAGGTCTCTTTGCTTCATGTTAGTGACTGTAATTCGTGCTCTCAGGTTCGTATTCTGAGAATATATTTCTCTGTGCGCTGGATACAGGAACGTTTATTGGTAGACAGGGAGACTGTTGCGAATGGTGGGTTTTTCAGTTAATAAATACATTTTTCTCACAAAACCCTGGGAGCCGAACCACCTGTTGGTCTGGCAGGTGACAGGCCTCCCTGCTTTTGAGCTGTGGCTGAAGAAGCCCATTACCATTATTAGCCATCATTATTATTAGTCATCATTATTATTAGTCATCATTAGCCCATTATTGGTAATGGGCTCCTGGCTGTGACTAATGCTTCATTCGATGCTGTGTTATCAATTTGCGAACAATCCTCGTCAAGGCTCTCAAATCTTGAAGTCAGTGCTAAGAAAGCTTCTTTCACACTCAACGGTACAAACTGGAACCATCCTTAACTTTGATTATTGGAGACCTCTATAATAGGCGTGGCTATGTACACGAAACTACTTACAGCAATAAAATTATATTGGAAGCAGTGGAATAAGTGATTACATTGCCTTGTTTACCTGGCTCTCCAAGACTGCACTTAAATGACCGAAAATAAAATGGAGCGGAACTGAAAGTCATAATGACGTGAAGTGACTCGCACACGCTAGCGAAAGGGATTTGAAAAGTTTGAATTACTTTGGGACTGTAGTTGTCAAAAGGCGTAAAAGTTATGAAAACATTGTATAACTTAAGATTTCCTGATTCGAACCATATTGTGTGACTCAAGGCTTGACTCCGAGAGTGAAAGGAAAGGCTTAAACGTTATAGGGACAGGGATAATAGAGAATACCTCATTATATGAATCAAAGATTGACTCTCAAAGTGGCAGGAGTAAAGTAAGAACCACATTGTAGGACTCATGGTTTGACTCTGGGTTTAGAGTTTGAACAACATTGTGTGACTCGAGGGTTGAGTCTGGAAGTGAAAGGTTCAAACCCAGCAGTAATCATGACATGAACTGCACTGTATGAATCAAGGTTTGCCTTTGGAAGGGGGGAAGATTTAAAAAGTAAGAACCACACTGTATGATCAAGATTTGACTTGGAGTATTAAAAGGCTTGAAAGTTAGAAAGGTGTAGTAAGAATTGAGTCAACGATTGAGGAGAGTTGCACTAATTTGACACGAGTAACTAATTTCTCGATGCGTTTTATGCTGATCTGTGATGGACATACCTTCCTTTATGTGAAATCAGCGACCAAAGATTCAGAGCCGTTTAATTGACAGGTGTACTTCATCTATTAATTTCTCATGAGAAACGCCGAAACCATTTTTTGTTGGCGTTTTTTCACGCCGTTACCAACACGCGCCTTGCTGCTAGCGAACAGCGGGACTTGAACACAGTAGGTCTAACGATGGATACATTCTATGATCCTTGTTGCTCTCTAGGCAGTTTGTAATTCTCTCTACGAATGTTCTAGGTTCATTGTAATACTCGTCTCTCCCTCAGAGGTAAGCGCTGTGCAATTAATGATCTCGCAAAAGTCCGGGGTACAAGTTCGAGGAAGAAATAATTTAATAACACAAAGTAAAATTCGACCAGTAAAACGTGGCGTATTGATATGCATAAATTATTTCTCTACTCAAAATTCTCTCCACGCTCTGACCGGAGTTAAAGCCTTGCGGGAAAATTTTTTTTGCTAACTTTGTGGTTGGTAGATGGATACGTAACAGACATACTCTAAAATGGCTGCATGAGAGTTTTCAATTGTTTTCTAAATTGTTTTCAACCAGTGAAGCTCATTTTCCAAAACTATGTGCGAAGTTGCACACCGGCAAAGCTTTCTGAATGAATGACATCTTGTCGTTTAGGCAACGGCACAGTTTACGACTGTTCGGTGCTTACCGTCGTACTTCACTGACTCAAGACCATGATTGAAAGAAGTTCTGCCCAGTTGTTTTCTGAAAACAAATTATATTGGCATAAGACTTTCTGGTCGAAATTTCGCGACGAAGGACAAACATATACAACCGAAAACTCCCCTTTATCAGTCATATGTAAACCAAATTTTCCATTTGTAATTACCATTTTGCTGTTTCGCAATACTTAATAAATTCACCTGCTAAGAAAAAAAAATTAGGAAAGCAAACTGGAGTTTTTTTGTATGAGGTTTGGCTAATTTTTCCGGAAAAAAGAAAGAGCGCTAAGCTGGGGTTTATATGGTTTGTTTTCAAATTCTTATGTCCTATGCAGAGTGGATGATAATATATAAACTGGCTTGATGTCGGTAAATCTTTGAAGCAGGTTGCTGGTATACCATGCAACTCTTACACGTGACGTGCGAAACCGCGCCACACTCAAAGCATCTTCAAAACTCGTCAAGAACAAGATGAGAGAAAGAGATTTTTCAAGCAAACTAGAAAACGTCCTTACGTGCAAGTTTGGAAAATTAAATATTTAATATGTAAAGTCCGTTTTATTTATGGAGCAAGTTTGACCTCTGGGTCAGTCTTTCGCAAGTCGATGATAATGGTTCTCCGTTAAGGAGCGAATTACCTGTGAAAAGCTCCTATCAGGTGATAACGCAAGATATTATAATTTCCTAAAGGTTTTGACATCGAGCCCAATACCAGAAGGGGTGGAAATTTCTCCTTTTTGCTTTACAATTGAGCTTAATTGAAATTTGAATCTGATCGGACTCTGTCCAGAGCGAAGAGTGAATAAAATTATCGAGAGACATAATTTTTAAACACCACCGTCATTCGCGTCTAACACAAGCAAACTTGCTTCCCCTTTGTGTCTATGTCGTGGAAAGAGTGATATCCTTGACCACAAACAATTGATTGCAAGTGCTTGGAGGAACGCTGTTTTAATTAGCTCATCCCCTGATAGCAAACGTGACCTGCCTGCTGTATTGCACACGGTCAACATAAATATCATGTTTTCGTAACTGGGGAAATTCCTAAAAAAAACTAACAAGTGGAGAAAACCATCGCACGACTGGAATTCATGGCTGTTAATAACGTAAATTTGCGATTAATGCTCGAGTTGCGGTGAATGAAATAAACGCTTAAACGCATAGTCAAACAGTTCCACTGAAATTGGAACCAAAAACTGATTTTTGATTTGGTTTCATTGGCATCATGTGATTTTAAACTAAAACAAGTTAAAAATATATCCAAAGAGGAGTTTTTGCAGTACACCTCAACAATTAACGGAGCATAATGCCATTGTTTCTAAATATGCCTTAACTTTGATTGTGCATAAAGTCGCTATTAAAATTCGGACTTGAATCGGTATATTTCATATTCTTACGTAGCGCGCTTGACATGGAACACAGCTACAGACGACAACTAGTTATGTTCAGCAAGGCAATTTCCCAAATTGTCATTATATCATACGAATAGAGCTAATAAAAAGAGCAAAGCGATCAGTCCAATACGGTTTGAAGGGAATTTATTCAATAAATATTCATTGAAAATATTTTGTCAATTATTGGCCAACGGGAAGCCGCCTTTCTATAGCGGACACAGTCAGTCAGACATCCTCTCTAGGAAAATCATGTAGGTAAATTTTAAAATTATACGATATGTGTTCTACAAAGTTTTAATACAACCTGGATATGCACAAAAACGATAGCGGTAGAAAGATACTAAAGCTCGCCCTTTCTAACATAAATAAATTTTATAAGCCATATAAATGCAAATTTTTTTTTGCCCTAGATTGAACATATTTCTATCCGGAGGAAACCTGCTAGAAATCAATCAATGAATATTCCCTTGGATGCACCAGCTACTGGAATTAAAATCGATCTAGGTTTCTGCATCTTTCTCAGCTTTCTACTTGCAAAATTTTTGTTAGCGAAAGTCTGCCATATGCAACAGTTGCTTGAGCCAACACGTGTTCAGTATTATTCCCTGTCAGTCTGCTTCCATTGTTTAGAAAGCTAAACAACGAACAAGCTTTATCTACAGTTTAATTCTATTGTTTTGCACTCTGAATACTAAAAGAGATAGCGCATTTACAAGAAGCGCTCTAATGGCTTTCCTCCGCCGGCTTCCAAAATGCAAACTCAGTGAAAGAATAAAAATTCCATGAATGAATATGCCCTCAAATTAGCTGTAGAAATTCACACTCTTGCCCCGTTCCTTATCTTTGAATTAATATTGCTTTTTACTGTTTAATCGTGTAGCGATTCAGCAAGGGAATATTCATGTCGGCTTTCAGCTTTGACACTCAATCCAACCAAAGCTTCATAATAACAAAAAAAAATATTCAGTCATGTTAATATGTTATCTCTCTCTCGGATATGACATGATAGTACCTGAGCTTCTCTAGGGTTTCATACGAATACTATAATGACATAAACTAAATTTTGTTATGCATCTTTTCTAAAAAGAACTTTTATAAAATTTACATTTACATCCTAGTAATAAAAAGATCATTACGAAACCTCCTTTTGAGTCGACTATAGGGACAATAAAATGACTAATAGTAAAACTACTTTGAACAGCAAACTCCAGATAAAACATTATATGTACTAACCTCTGAGGTTTTTCTCTAGTAAATCTCTTTTACCGAGTTTTAGTGGTTGGAATTTAGTTCATCAATCGATCAGTGTAGAGTAGCACCTCTTCGTTTCGATCGGGCAAGTGCGGTCTTGTTTTTCAACATTAATTGGAAAGAAACAGGAATATGGTTTAAGAGCAAACTTTCCTATTAACACAATTTAGACAAAAAGTACCTAGGCTCGAAAATTATCAGACTAGAAATCGATTTCTTCCGTCAGTATAAATTGCTGAACGTATTTGCGCCGTTTAATTTGTATTTGTAATATTTGCTGTCCAGAATGAGTAAGTCCGACTGGGTTTAAGAGATTGATGTTTTAGTACACGACAAGTATGTGCAATTTTCGAGGTGTATGGAATCGTTCTACTGAATCTGGCCAAACCAGGTTTGATTTAAACGAATGCCTTTCTTGTAAGATTCACGGATGAAAAATGCTCTCATTTGCATGTTGAATCCCCCGACGACAAAAATACATTCAACTTGGTTTTTTTTGAGTGTAAAATCAACGAGTTAACGCATGAAAGTAACCAAATAAGTGAGTGAGTCATTTTCCGCAAAAGTTTCCGACCACATTAAATGTTAATGGTCCTCTGACATCAATAGGGAAAAATTCTCTGTGATTTTGCAGAGCTAAATTTAGATTATTTTTGTTAAATTCAACTTCGTTTCAGGGACCGTAAAGCTCGAATAGTGTCACTAGCTGTGGGTCGCAAACAAGGATTACATTGCCATAAGCTCTCCACTAATTCCTTGTAATGAGATGATATTTTATCTCCTGTCGGTACACGTGGTCGTAGGTTGTATGCAACGACTCCAAACACAACAACGTACAAATTTTCCGATCCGTAGGGTTGCTCTCTGGTGAGTAGCTGCCACAGACAAATGCCCAGTGAATAAATGTCCGCTTTTGGTGTTGGGGTCTCTCCTTTGAGAAGTTCAGGGGCTCTGTAGGCAAAGGTACCCGTTAGATATGAATAGGTTGGGCTAGCAGGTAGATTATCATCTCCTTCGCCAACAACTTGACTACAGCCGAAATCTCCTAGTTTGCAAATATCTTTCGAGTCAACTAAAATGTTGGCTGGTTTTACGTCTAAGTGAGCGATATCCTGTGCATGAATAAACTCCAACGCCATTGATATATGACAAGCGAACTTTAGCCTCCGTGCTTCGTCGATCTCTTCCTTTTCATTGTCCAAAATGTTCCGCAGTGTTCGCGAGCCAGCAAATTCCATTATAATGATTCTTTCCGAGAGCGGACGGTCTAAACCCGAGGCAGCGATTGTGCGAACGATATGAGGATGACAAAAAGAACCAATAGAAGTCTCAGCTTGGAAACTCTGCAGTACCGCTCGAGGATTTTTTGAGTTCGTATGCATTTTTTTAATCGCAGCGATTCTTCCGCGGTAATTCCCCTCGTACACCGAGCCAAATCCGCCGCTACCCAAAAGCTTGGTTATTTGGACCAGGGCTGCTTCGTCGTCCGAGAGAATCTCTATTTCTCGAACAAAGGCGTTGTAGTGATGGTTCATTGTCTCTGCAGTTTCTTTGGATCGACTGCGAAAGAGCGGTAGCTTGTCGCTGGCAAGCATTTTCCAAGGGGAAATTTCGCCTCGATCCAACAGCTTCCTTTAAGCTACGTCTCCAAAAGGTTCGGACGAGAGCCCAGAGCACTGGAAAGCCAGTCTGGCGGCGTTTTCTTTTGAATGAAGTCCAGCTTCTTGGCACCAAAAGAGGCTTCCGTTGAAGTCGCCCGCAACTTCAGTGGAAATGCAAGCCACTGTCCTATTCAGCTGATGTAAAACAAGCAAACAGCTGGTCAATAGGGTTGGCATTTAAATGCGCGACCAATCAGAGCGCGCGTTAGAATGTTTGCCCTTTGTTACCCGCCAAGAGGCGTGACAGTGAGACAGGCCTCTTATTGCACGCTTTCAACGCGTGCAAACTCAAACATTCGCTCAGTAAATTAAGTTGCAACAAAACTAAAAACAAGCGCGATTAGTTCTTATGGTAGAAAAGGCACCTTTTTAGAGATGATAAATTCTCTGTATAGCTTTTTTGTCCAATTTGCAGACCGTTCTAGCATGAACTAATCCGAATTAGGTCAGAATAATAGCCCTAGTGAATTATTAAACAGTTTTGTTCGTAATAATTGCCCCTTCCCGTCGAACTTGCTTTTAAACGCAAGTTGATATTGAATCACTTTTGCTTCCCGAATCTTAAATACAAGCTTTTAACAGACGCTCAAACGAATCGCTCGTTATTGATGCGCGACTCACCCTACCTCTCGCAATGAGCATTACGCATTCTCGCAAAAGGCCTGCTGTCAAATACTTATTTAAATCATCAGAGGCTAGTCTAAGTAGAAGGTATTCAACAAGTTGGCACCTATGGGCTCATGCGTTCAATCACACCCTTCCATGATCTTTGATTCCCGAACACTTGATTAAGCAGTGGATTTGAATCACGAAGCGAAATCGGCCTCCATCTTTGATTTCCTTCGATTGCAAACTGTGCTTGGAAATTTGACTCAGAAGAGCAGAATTGAGCGATATCACCTGTTAAAACACCGGCTTGCTATTTACATGTACAATGCACTGGTAATTTGGCGCACCGATGGCTTCTTTGTCTGTTTTCCCCACTGTCCTCGAAAAGTAGTACTTCGGCAGGTAGCTCTGATACAAGCAGCTGCCTAAGGTAGATAGTTATACTGAGAATACGAGCGCAGTAAAAAGTTCACCTAGCAGGAACCTTGTCCTTTAAGTTTTTGACAGCTTCAATCAAACAAAACGTTAGAGAGCGCGCCACACATCAAACACGGTTCGGCCATGAATGAAATCTCTCTCAAATGCGTGAGACAGCTGCGCTTCCAACATGGTGTCACGGATGGATTAACGTGGAATAATTTATTGCACTGATCGGCTGGGCGGCTAAGATTCTGAGCCACTAGCTTTTAATACTCCGACAAATAAACCGTGGAAAGCACGTTAGGGCAATGCGACTGAATTTGGTGGGGCCTTTGCGCTTAAATTTTAGTGCTACCTGAAAGTCGTTGATTTAGTGTCAAACGCTCGAATGCATGGCTACACAGTCTTAACAGCTGGCCTTCTGTCTCGTTAACATACCGTTATTTGTGACACGAGCAGACGATACCTAGGTATCCTTTGCGAATTGGTGCATTTTGAAACCAGCAGAAGATATCCCATTTTACTCCAATTCTGTATTAGACATAAACTTGAGCAGGCGATTTGATCCAATGGAAATTGCACACCATTTAAAGTGGCGCCTAACAGTCTAGTATTTAATGCTTTTTACCGATTTCACTGTCAATTTGAACATTATGGCTATTTTTTGATGTATAATTTTGACTTTAAGAGTCCTTTTGTTTTTGGAGAAAAAAAATTTAAAATTATTCCGAGAAAGAGCTAGACAGAACTTAAAGTGACTTTGACAAACTAGAGACCTGGAACATTTTTCATGTCATTGGAAAAGTTAAGTCCAGCCATATATTAAGATGAAGCAAAACTAGCTATGCAGAAAAATACGGCTTGGTAGCTTACCTTAGAGTTTTGTCAAGATTGAGTAAACAACGAATATGTATATCCTCTGTGTAAATGAAAAATTGGAACACATGCACATATAAGCTCAGATAAGTACTACAAAGCCGTGTCGATGCCACAGTGCGCGGTTGCATTTGTCATTTATCTACGTACACTTACAGTGGAAAGTGGGAATTACATTGCACACTTAAACAAGTACAAAAAACAGGAAACGCTAATGAAAGGCAATTTTCAAACGGACAAACTTCATGATTTCATCAACGGAATCAAAATCAGGGCCATATCACGTAATTTAAGCGGGAAAATAAACTGAATAACATAACGACGCGGCAAATAGTAAATAATCAGTACAGTGACGTCAGAGTGGATACAGCAGAGTTGACCGACTCAACAACGTTTATCGCGGAGGCCGTCATGCCCGCTGGTTTCATTTCTTGTAATCGAATTCAACTTTCGAGATACTCAATTTCTGAAATGTGGTAAATGGAACATTTAGACTCGTGATATTGCTCACTCGTCCAGTAGTAATATTTATGGATCAACTCGGTAAAATGTTCGGAAACGAATAAAGATACAAATTGGAAACAATACACCCCTTGTTAAAATGGCCCTTGAAATAATTTTTTAAACGGAAATTATCCAGGCATGGCTAACTTATGGACGACTCATAGGCACCATTCGATTCAGTACTGTGTTCGATGTTAAAACAGATCTAAAAAAAACTAAAGCTTCAAAGATGTTTGAGGTCCATTTTATTATTAGCTTCTATTTCCGTAGGTTAAACGTGGCCCAAAGGATAAGCCTTAACCGATCGGTAGTTTTAATTTATGCTTAACTATTTTCCATGAAAGGAAAAAGTAGGTAAGTAGAAATATAACTTGCTAGATTTCTCTTGCTGGTTCAGCATGAGACTGCAAGACTGCGTGTAGTGTATTCATTTTCCGGAGAGCTTTTTCCCAGTTCTGTTTTATTTTTTCCATATTATTTTCCATTATTTTTTCCATATTATTTTCCATTATTTTTCCATGTTATTTTTCCATATTTATTTTTTTTCCATATTCATCGACCTATTCAGTTTTCGACTTCAAAAGCCACGAATTAAAAAGCTTTTTCATGTACAGTTACCCACTACCTCGCCTTTTTTTACAATATCTGCCAAAATCAATTTTAATTTAGCCTTCTTTAATTTTTCACTTTGTCATGAGAATGTCGATATTAGCGTTGGAATACTCCTTTGCTAAGCAACTGGTTTCTGCATACAATTCACGGTTGGTATTTGTTTCCTGTTCCACGACCACGTAACCGTGACTTGGCTTGTCACACAACGCTCATCCCCAAAATTGCCCCTCAGAGCTGCGAAGAATCACAGGAATCTTTCCCTAGTTCAACGAGGAGGCGTAAGTTGCCACGGTTCTACAAATAAGCAATCACAAATATGCTGTGATCTTCGGCTTCTATTAAAGTTTGCCTTCTGACTCTGTACTAGTATCTGTACCACTCGTAATATGGCTTCCACTTGCGCTGCTCACCAGGTGAACAACAGGTGTCCAAAGTGCTCGTTTATAAATTGAGTGGTTTTTAATTTTGCATTCCGAAAACCTTCTTACGCTTTTGAAAAGCTAAAAGTAACGTTTGCAACCACATCTGGTGCCATTTTTTGCCGCCCAAAAGCTTTTTTATTCCACCCATCGATTTTTTTAGTACGGCATACCGTGGAAAAGAAATTGTTCAACAGAAAAAGTAGAGTGCTCTCCAGTATTTTTCTAAAGAATAGTCAGAATGCATGGTCGTCTGATCAAAAGATGAAAACGTTAGAACAATACTTCATAATGAAGAAACCAGTATCCCAGTACAGTACTGGTCAGTAGTTCTACAAAGAATGGTACTGCTGCACGGTTTGATTCACTCATGAAAAGGTTAGGACCAAACTTGGAGGTAAAACAAATAATACCACAGTACAGTACTGTTCAGTAGCTTTACAAAGAATGGTCACACTACATGGTTTGATCCATAGATGAAAAAGTTAGAACCACACAGTATAGTAAAACAAACAGTACCACAGTACAGTACTGTTCAATAGCTCTACAAAGAATGGTCACACTACATGGTTTGATCCACACATAAAAACGTTAGAACCAAACTATTTAGTTAAACAAAAAGTATTACTGTACAGTACTGTTTAGTAGCTCTACAAAGAATGGTCCTTCTGCATGGTTTGATTCACAGATAAAAAGATTACAGAGCCACACTATAGTAAAACAAACAGTACCACCGTCCAGCTCTGTTCAGAAGCATCCTGAAGAATGTGGACAATGCCGAGTGAACTATATTTCTTAAATATCTTCCACTATGAAATCACCCTCTCACATCTTTTACCTTTTTATAAAAGCGTTATTGTTTAAAGGTTGTACCCGCTACTGGCAACGGTCTGATAATAGTTAAACTGACACGATGGAGTTTGAGTGGGAGGTTTAATTTGGCATTCAGCGGAAGAAGAAATTATAATAAACGCTTACAACTTCCTCCTCAATTCGATTTTATCACAAATGTATTTCGCTTTATTGATGAAGATTTCCTGTATCTCGAGGGCAAAATACGCATGGTTGTAAGCTCTACTTCAAGCGTTTGGTTAAAATAAAAAAAACAAAATCTCAGAATCAGTAACTGAGTCTTTGCTATGTACCTTTCTAGGATATAAGGTATTGAAATCAATATAGAACATTACTTCACTTAGTTTTCACGACAATTTGATTCGCCAGACCTCTTGGCGATGTTGAGGATGTTCCGGAAAAAGCAAGGTCTTAAACAATTTGAAACAGTGATTACAAAACGAAAAGTTAGAAGGTTCTAAAATAAAATTTAAGCAGCATCTTTATCATAGCATTATTTGAGACAAACTTTAATGAGTCAGATGATTTTTATCACGAAATATTCAACATGCTCAAAGTTCAGACCTAAGAGTCGATGATTAAACATAGCCGAGTTTATAGGAAGTTGTTTGGCATACATACAATGAGGTCCTATAATATTGCTTTCCCTATCCTCGGTAGTTCTTTTAGGTTAAGGCCCGGTTCAGACGCCGTACTTCAGCCGAGCCGAATCGAATTCAACGAATTAAGTTCATGTGAAGGACGGCGTCTGAATCAATTCGGAACGGCTGATTTAATTTAGATCGGCCCAGCAATTAATCCCACCTGCCTCAGCCGGGAAGAACGGCTGTAGACTGGTTTTAATTCAGACGTCGTACTTCACATGAGCCGAATCAAATGCATAAACTATCATAATGTATTTTCCATTGTATTTTTATCTCAGAGCATGCGCAGGTTATCGGAGAACGAAAAATGGCGGGTAAACCTTTGCACCGTTTCGTGCGATTCCAAAGTCCCAATATGAATGCGACACCGTGCCGTTCACCACGATCGAGTATATTTGGTTGAAATGTGAAATTCCCATATGCAATAACGGTTTCATTTTTGAAGAATACGAATATTACCAGAGATGGGTCGCTGATGAAAGCGTTGCGTTTTGCGAGCCACATCCAGAAGTGACAGGAAAAGACGCTACGAAAGCGGAGGAGAAGTGCCTATAAAGCTACAATGATAAAGGTTCTTGTTTGGTGGTTTCTGCCAGACCTCGCGGCGTCCATATTTTTAAAATCAATATTTAATCAATCATTAACCGTGTCTCAATTCTCTCCTCACTGAACTCGTTTCGGCAACATTAAGTTCGGCGTCTGAATCAATTCAGCTGGGATCAATTAATTTAGGTCAGCCTAAATTTCAATTCGTTTCGGCGCGGCTGAAATACGGCGTCTGAACTGGGCCTTAGTCGCTCTATTCCGGCCAATGGCCTTTTGTCGATTATTTTGGGCATGATTTGGCAGCCTGAGCATAATTTTAGGCATAATCATAACTATAACAAAATTCTCAAATCTGATTGGCTATCAACTGCCCTGATTTCAGCCTTAACAGGACAGTTCAATAGAACAGTACGCGTCATGCCTGAGTAATTAGAGAGTTTAAGATCTACGACGGCGACGGTCGACGAAAACGTCACCTCGAAATATAACTTTGCTTGATCATAAGTCTTTCGCGATTGTTCAGTTTCATTCACGTCCTACAATATGGGCGAAATATCCTAAAAATAAATTGGTACGAGCGGTTTCAGAGTTAAGATAGAGAATGAGAAATTCTCTGTTGCACGTTTACGTTGTCGTCAAAACCTCAAATTTGGTAATTTCACGTCGTCGTTATTCATTTTACCGCAAGAACTCGTGCTGCACGTGCAGCACGATTATTTATGTTCTTTTAACCAATGATATCATTGTTTTGCGGCGATGTTGTTGCCGTCGCCGTCGTAAAATCTTAAGCTCCCTATACCGTGTACCGTGTTTCTATCGAGTTATAGACACACGAGTGAAAGTTTGGGAGAACGAGAAATGCTGTGGGAACACGAGCCGCAGGCGAGTGTTTCCACAGCTTTTTCGAGTTCTCTCAAACTTTCACGAGTGTTTCTATAACTCGATAGAAACACGAAGAGCATGTTTTCTATTTCTTTTAGAAAACACCGCGACGAAAAAAAGAAAAGCAACTTGTTAGCTTTGATTATCAAAATGTAAATTCTCTTTGCCCGCGTCATCATTACGTCAACAGCTCATGCAAGTTCTTTGTTTCTATCGAGTTTTAGTATAAATCTACTAGTGTTCTATCACAAATGCCGCGCTCTGATTGGCTACGCTACCCACTATCTATTAAACAATTAGATTATGAGCTCGAGATTTCTATCGCGTGATAGTTGACGAGGGCGCAGCCCGAGTCAACTATCACGCATAGAAATCGAGAGCGAATAATCTAATTGTTTTAGTATAAATCTACTAGTCGTTCAAAACTTTGTCTTTTCTGGAACAGCCTCAACCAGTAAACTGTCTAAATCTTCTTCACGGACACTTCGAAAACGTGAAGAAGCGGCCGCCATTACGCTACTCACTATCTATCACAGAATAGATAGTGGGTAGCGTAGCCAATCAGAGCGCGGCATTTGTGATAGAACGCTAGTAGATTTATACTAATCTGTGATAGATAGTGAGTAGCGTAATGGCGGCCGCTTCTTCACGTTTTCGAAGTGTCCGTGAAGACGATTTAGACAGTTTACTGGTCGAGGCTGTTCCAGAAAAGACAAAGTTTTGAACGACTAGTAGATTTATACTAAAACAATTAGATTATTCGCTCTCGATTTCTATGCGTGATAGTTGACTCGGGCTGCGCCCTCGTCAACTATCGCGCGATAGAAATCTCGAGCTCATAATCTAATTGTTTAATAGAAACACGAATTCTAACCAATCAGCGCGCGTACTTTCTTAGGATTGTTTTCTAAAGCTTTATATATCACAAATTTTGTTAAAGTTATGATTAATTGGTAACAGAATTTCGTGTCGTCCAATTCGGTCTGTTATCATTCTCGTGATTAAACAAATCGGTAATTAATCATTCGTATGATTGCAGACTGAATTGGACTCCACTCAGTCCTGTTACCAGTACTAATTTAGTAGCCCGAATAAACTGAGTTTTTGGCTTTTATTCGAATTTAGCACTCCCGGAATAATCTGGCTTTTCTGACTTAGTCGATATGAAAAAGTAGCGAAATTTTGTTTTCAATGAAACTCTCTTTGCTTGTTCACGTTGTCGTGGTTGGTGTGATCCATGTTCCTTGGCCCAGACCCTTGGGTACGGCTCGGCAGTGGGCTGACTGAGCTCGGGAAGGTTTATTGAAACCGATCGTTGAAAAGTGGGAAGAGGTACCTCTGATAAGAAAACGTATGCATTTGTTACTGAATTTAATGCAGCTGGTGTAATGATTTGTGATGATCTATAAGTCTATTCGTGTCATAGTTTTACTATTTGGCAAATACTAGTTCGAAAAGTCCGCATCCCCCTCTTTTACCTTACGATGGTACAAATTACTTAATCAACTTGTTTGATTATCCCAATTTCTTGTGTTTCAATTCCCCACCCACGCAGCATCAGTTTCTGGTGGTGTGGTGGGGTAGAGGTAGTAAAAAATATCAAGAGTGATTAAGAGGGGTGGGGGGGCTGAACTGATTTTGTTTTTGCGTCCGGGGGGTACACTACATAATAATTCCCCTTTGACGCTCATTTTTTAGCCCCCCCATCCCCTCCCCCCTCCTCGTGATAATTATTGCACCGTCCCTTAACCTGCTGTGTCTTTACTTGGTTAAAAAGCAAAGTCGTATAATTTATTTGTAAGGAAGCATGCAGCTCGGTGAAAATAGTCGTTGGAATCGGCGCACCTTGGAAAACACAAGTTTTACCTCATATTACTTTGCCTATAGGATTACACATACTCTGAGCTGACGATTTTCTCAAATTCTCAATGCATTTTGCCCAACAATGTATTTATCCTGCATTAAGAAGTTGCCACGGCTATTGATAACTTCTGGTACTTTGAAGGCTAAGATATCTATGGGTTAAACTAGTACTAAAAGCCGGCCCAATTCTCATCCACTTTCATGATACCATTACCCAATCACGTGCACGATACTCAAAAACATCACCGAATGACAACTCAACTTGCAGTTCATGCTTTACTTACGGGTGACCGCTACTGGCGATACGATTGAAGTGTCACAAAAGTACCTGTATTGAAACAGTAGTTTTCAAGTTTGCACTAATATGCCGAATATTGTCTCTCCTCTCTATACATTCTTCCATTGACATTTGATATTTTTTTCAGCATTTCAAGGTGAAAATATAATTTTGTCTATCTTCTTGAAAAGAATTATTGTGAAAAGTACGTGCTGGCACAGTATTCCGCCCACAACTGTCTCAGAATATACAGCATCTAGGCGGACCGCGATTTTTTTCTTTGCACAAAATGCAGATTCTTCCGGTTTATGACTGGTGTGAGTGCCTGATAGCCAGTCATGTCATTCCTTAATACCACTGACAACTGCATAGACCAACAAAGGCAAAATAGATGACTGCATCTTTAACAGCATTATTCTACTTTGCGTGGTCGAACAGCTTTCATACTACAAAAATAGCTCAGGAAGTATAGCTCAGTAAGGAGCACAATCATTAAATCAAAATATTTCTCTGTTTCTTAGTGGCCCAAATGTCCTGGCTAATTCTTTTTAGTAAAAATCTACTTGTAGACTAATGCAAATGCCGCAATCCGATTGGTTGAGCTACTGCAGACTATCAGTCATTAGACAGCACATGGTTGAAGATCGTTTTCAAAATGGCGACGTATGGACGCTTTTAGCGAAGTTTCGCAGGGAGATTGAGTTTTTTGGTGTTTTTTTTTTTCATCGACACATGATTTGTTTATTATGATTTTTACAAAAACAATTAGATTATTCGCTCTCCATTTCTATGAAGTGATAGTTGATTCGGCCTTCGGCCTCGTCAACTATCACCCCATAGAAATCTCGAGCTCATAATCTAATTTTTAAATAGCCAGCAAAACGACGCCAATGATCCCAAAATCAGACTGCTATTTATTTATATTTTACTATGAGAAAAAATCTTACCATTTGTGTAAAAAGGCACAGAGAAAGAGAGTACACAGAACTGGGGAGGAAAGCCTCTTGAATATTGAAGGTTATGCCTATTTTTTTCTTAGAAATCGAAAACTGAAATCGTATATAACAACCACCAAAAAGAAAGAATAGCAAAACCTTAGCGATATTCCCCAACTGAAGTGAGATCTGACGTAAATCAGGTGACGTTATATGTGAAAACCCAAAGAAATTAAAAAGGTAAAGTTCCTCAGTTTTAGGTGCATGTTCTCTATAAAAAAATTCAAAATCATACGATGAAATGGCCGATTGGTCGACAAAAATGTAGCGACTATCTGCAGCGGAATAAGGAGGAAAACTAAAACTGCTATATGTCTTGAAACGTTTTGGGGAATGTTAAAACAGTTATGGACTTCCGTTTTCGTGCAACATGAAGAATCATGCAGGGCGTTTGATCTCGGAGAATGTTATCCTCCTCGATCAGAGTTCGGCTACTGCGTATGGCATCATCCTGGTGCCTTGATGTGTGTCCCAAATGCAACTTCAATAGTTACTGAAACGCCTTGGAAGAGACAGTCAATGTAAAATGTCGCGTTGATTTTTCTGGGTTTAAAACTCACTGTACCAAGATTTTTTAGGGGCAAGAAAAATTTTGGATATGGGCTTTTGGCCAGTTATTGAAGTTTTGGAGTTAAAATAAAATTACAAAAATATTCAGAGACACGGCCGGAACGCACTGGTACATGAATACAGTAGCCTTAGATTAGTTGTTAAGAGCCGGTTGCCAAATGTTAATTAATAAATAGCCTGAGATTTTGGAGACTTCATTCAGTTATTTAAGGGAGTTTTTTTGGTTTGGTATGATGTCAGAGGGATTTTTCGGGGTATCGATGCCGTGTTCGCAAATCCCCGACACTCCATAAGCAGAAATCCCCCCTTCTCTAACTCGATAGCATACGCCCGGACATAGTTTGATGTTACGCTGGTTTGAAATCATGTAACTTAAAAAGTTACAATTCATCGACCCGATTTTTCGACATTCCTTGTCTTCTTCAGAGGCGATTGGGCACTATGTCTGATTGTCCACCTGGTTGCAATGTGCACTTTTCATTCAAATGGCATGGTTTTCCTTGTCCCATTGTACACTCTGAGCTCGTCTTGGGCGTCGTTCGCATTTCAGTCATACCCAACCACTACGTCCTCGAGCAAGGTATCTTCCTAGTAACAATTGAAACACGGCTTTTTTAGTGCTTTCGCCCATTATTTGGCGCGATACTCGAGTACGGATACAGTGCTGGTCATTTTGCAATTAAGTATTCAATGAACTTCAATGGACTGCGTGAGCAACGTCTAAAATTAAAATTACACACCGTTCCAACATTTCTGTGAACTCAGGAACTTTGAAAACTCTGAAAAACCAAACTAAGGTGTTGACGTTCTTTGTTTCGTTTTCCCACTTCTCTTTTCCTAGTAAAATTCTACTAATAATTCGTAACGTGCTCTCAGCTGAAGAAAACTGGAATCGGTTGGCTTCTCAGTAGGCATTCAGAGAGAAATAAATAAATAAACAACTGTAAAACGCTAAATCTGTTTGAAAGTAGGCTTAACTTGTAAGGCAACAAGCACAACGTTTACTTTTTCTGTTTAGTTTGATTCTTTGTCGAAAGTTACACTTTCTTCTCATATATTTTTCTTGACTAGTAGCGTCCCTTACCCACACAGCTGTTACTTAATAGATTTGACAAAAGCCCTAAAACGAGAAGCCAAATTGAATGAACAATAACGACATTGTTTGTGTCCGCTCAATCCACGAGGTAACTATTAGCCCTATTGTTTCTATAACAAAAGTACATTAAGGATAAACGATGCAGGAATAAAACACAGCCTAGAGATTGCTAAGGGCAAGGTCAACTACTAGACGAATTAAGTATCTATCTCCCAACCGGTCTATAACACTAAATAATTTAAGGTCACCAAGAAGAAAATGAAAAGTAATTACGGTTGACATTAACAGTCTTCAGTCAAGAGATAATCTCTGGAGTTTTTCTAAATCTATGGCTCGGCTTTACTTTAGGTGTGACCGGGAGAAAAGAGCTAAAAGGTTTAACTCTGCGAATGAGAGTTGAAAGTTAGCACCACATTAAGGTTACTGTAGACCTTCAGAGGTGTCTTCCGAAGAATCATTCGTATGCGCGCCGCTTATACTCTAACCATAAAAAAGTATATATCACCGTAAAGGTAATAAAATGTAGAATCAGAAGAAACAATTTTTTTTAAGATTTGATTTTATGATAAGCGCGCGCTAGCCTTCAAACGCAAAACTGACACGATTTGTTAAACCGAATTACCTGCCTTCCTGCTCGCAAGTACGACCAAACAAACTGCAATATGTCAATCAGTAGGTGATAGCCTACAAAAGGGTGTGAGGCTTTTTCGATATTCCGACTGGTTGCCGAGAAAATCTATTTTGAAGTTGGCGAACTGAATATTTGCCGATCTTCGTCAGATGAGAGCGCGTAAAAGGAGAAGTATTTGAAATATCAAAAAAGCCTCACACCCTTTTTTGCATTGATAACCAAGGAACATTTTGGCCAAATTTCATGAGAATCCGTCAAATCTATATACCCTATTAATTCGCTTGAAGCAAGGAAATCCACGTAAAAATAAAGTCCGAGTTTTAGACTCCTAAAGTTTTAAAGGCTTATCACACTTCATCAAAGCGGCTGTCAACTGGGTCATGCCGCCGACCAATGAAACACGAGTCGCAGTCGCAGTCGCAGTCGAACATCGTCGAGTGATTGCGGCGAAAACATGGGTAAAGTTAAATCAACGAGAAAAGCCTCTGGAAAAACAGTAAAGAGAAAAGGCACTAATCAGCGAAAGGGAGGAAAAGTTGAGGCGACCTCCAAAGAACCAAACATTCAGTCAACCGAGCGCGATCCAAAACAAAACGTGATCACATTCCAATTCCTCCGATTGTGTGCTTGCGTTCGATTCCTCGCCACTGGTCGAGTCAGATTCTGCTAAACCAGTGGTAGCAGCTTTCGAAGCCATCAGCTTTAAGCTACCGGCACCAACCTCTCTGGAAGTTGAAGGATGTGAGACTCCTGAAACATCGCTTGAAGGCTGGTCAAACCAGGAACCTTTGTCACTGGCGGCGAGTTCCTTCCGCCTGCTTTCATCAAACAAATCGCCTTTCTCCTTTTTCTCCAGGTTTCTTACGAGGTTTTGTCCAAGGCTTCTTTTCTCTTTTCGATGAATTCATATGTAAGTTTTCACGGATTCTACATTAAAATATTCACAGATACCAACGGCCAAAACGAAGCGACAGAGCACAACTTTCAATGTAAACAAAATATTCAAATGTTTGTAATTTTAACCCGGGATAAGATTTGCCGCGAAAAATCAGTAGGCGCTAGATGTCTTTAATGGGATTAGAACGCCTTTAGTTATTTATTAACTCTTCTCCAAAATAGTTTTTCCCCGAAATCTCGCGATCATTGAATGATGTCAAACAACTTTTTTCACCAAACTTTAAATCGATGTTTTAGCTATGTCAGGAGCACAGAAAAAAAATTCGAAAAATTCAGCCTTTGAAGGTCTACAGTAACTTAAGTTGTATGACTGCATGAGAGTCTGGAAGTGAAAGGGTGAAAAGCAATGAATACGACTTACGATTTATTGTCAATGAGTGATAAAAAGTTATAACCACATCCTATAACTTGATCATTTAAGGTTTGATTCTGAGAGTAGAGGATTTGAAAGTTAGCACCACATTGTATGACTCGGGATTTGACTCTGGAAGAGCGCGAGTTAAAAGCTTCAAACACATTGTACACATGACTCAAGACTCGACTCTTGGGGTCACGGGAATGGGTTAAAACTAAGAACCCCACTGGATGACTCAAGTTAAGGTTTAACTTAAAATTGAAACGGTCAGTCAAGGTTCTGAGAAACAAAGTATTTAAGAAATAAAACGTTTACTTTGACGATGTATTCTCTATCTGCATGGAAACACAGAGTAATTTAAAACAAGTTAGTAAAAAGGTCTTGTAAACAGATGATCATTCTGATTAAAAACATTACTTGGCGTCCCAAGGTCTACAACGTTTTTGTTGACGTTTAATTTGGGACAATTCAGTGCCGCTTATGTTTGCAAATTATCTGGAGAAATTGTTAGAAGTGTTTCTCCAATCTTTTTCTGCTTAAACAAAACGTAACAATGGAGGCTACCGTGCCAGGACTATATTGTAGCCCACATGCACAACAATCCTTTGAGTAGGGTCGGTAACTCATCATTGAAGTTTTCCAGTTGATATTCCGTTTAGAGAATTGATGGTTCCGATGGCGTTTGCTCCGAAAACTGAAGAATGGATAAACTGGTCCTAAATTTCAACTTCCTAATTTTGTGCCTGTTACAAGTGTACGTAGAATTGAAATAAAGCACTTATTTATCTGTTAGGCACTGCAGACCGACGATTGGAAAACTTAAATTTTTCCAAGGTGAGGTCAATTTCAAATTGATGTTATATATATATACGAAAATAAGGAATTGAAATAAGAATCAGTCCGCTCGTCATGTTTATAAATATCCAAGCAACAATTCCGAATTTGACACAGCAGTTATGCAAGCCATATCAGTTGAATAAACTCATAGTACTGTTTATGGAAGATGAAATTCTACATTTTTATAAACATATTAGGTTCCTATTTAACTTAGGGATTTTTCCTGTTGAAGGAAAGTTACCCAAGATGTACGCCGTTCAACTGTAAATATGTAATTTAGTTTACATGAATTATCTGCATACCCGCACGTTGAAACAATGTGCCACTTACTATGATACTTGCTTTTACTTTCTTCGGAAATGTGTTCCTTAAACAATCGTACATTGTATAGTAAGCGCCGCTAGAAATATAGTGTGTGCAGTTCTAAGGTCGTCCAAAATCGCTCGAGGAAAAGCAATCTCAAATTACGTTGTAAAGCTTAGGAATTAGTAAAAACAAGCACAAAATGCCAAGTGTAGCTTCATACAACATAATAAAGCGCAATAATAATTATGCAAGAATGTGAATTTACCTCAGTTATCGCCAAAATGAACTATTTTCCTGGTATCACTCTTCAAGCGATAAATTGACCCGAAACAGATGGAAATTTCAACTGTCCAGGCAAAAGATATATATCTTGTGTTTACGAGCTCGTTGCACCCCACAGTCAAATCTCCTGTTGAAATGTCATTAAAGAACCCACGGTTATCTATCATTCTGAGATTTGGCGTTAATCCAGAACTCGTTCATTGTATGGCAACACCTTTGCACGCTGTCCTCTGCAACACATTCATTTATATGTCGCACTTGTACAGACAATAGACGAAATTGCCTTGTACTGCCACATGCTTTCAAATAGACAAGAAACGGTTTCTATTGGCTGGTGTATGTGACGAGTTTGAATTTTAGCGCAATAATTGACTCCTGGCATCATTGAATCAACCCGTCAGAGTTAATGACATCACCACTAGTAGAATAATGAACGATTTGACATTTAATTTTAGCACGTGCCATCAGAACTCGAGGGTGAATTTTTTTCTAGTACAGCTTGTCGTATTCGGTAGCCATTAATGAATTACACTAAAAGGGAAAATTTGGCTTGTTAGCAATTACTTCATCTTCCAGTATTAATTTTATTTACAATTTAATCTCTGTAATTTGTGAGGTTGATCTGAGTGGGATGCCAGCTTTCGCGTTATTAGCCAATTAGATTTTTTGGGGAGGGCATCAGTGGAGGAACATCGTAAAGTAAGTGTTGGATTAAGAACACTGCTTAAGGTTGACCATTAAAAGCCGACTGCACATGTTTTAACGAGTTTGTATCATTCCTAGATGTAGCGTGGTTGAATAATAATAATAATAATAATAATAATAATAATAATAATAATAATAATAATACAGTGGACTAATCCACCGGGAAGGCTTTAGGGATATTATTACTATTGGTTCTCTTATAGAAGAAATAACTTAAAGAATTTTCAAGACTTATTGAGTTGCGGCTTTGTTTTGAAACCCTAAAATACGTATAAATCTGTGAAATTACGGAGTGAGATTGAAGTTTAGTCCGGGTAAGCTAGCTACAAGTTAAACTATAGCCGAATCTATGTTAAAAGAAGTTGCCTTATTATGAAATTTTACTATCATAAGAAATTTATATGGTTCTTGATTGAACTACTAAAATATCACACTTCACCCCTTTATAATAACATTGCATGGCACCACCAACCAAGATATCCTTTAGCCTGTCGGGTAGGTGAATTTGAGAGGGACATTGAATAATTCGTCCATCTTAGCTGCCATTGTGGGTGACGAAACAAATAGAGGGTTGGAGCAAGCCAAAAAGTGGTCTTGGGGAAAGAAAGATGGATGTTGCAGCTATTCTCCTAGACTGCGGGCAGTCTCTCTTTTGCTCTAAATCTGGTACTAAAGTCGGTCCTAAATCTGTGGAACGAACACGATATGCGAGCGGGGAGTCCGCGAGCCGGTAGTTCGTGGGCGCCACCTACGTAGGTGGCGCCCACGAAACTACCGGCTCGCGGACTCCCCGCTCTCATATCGTGTTCGTTCCGAGTTCCACGAGTTCCACAGATTTAGAGCAAAAGAGAGACTGCTCGCAGTCTACTATTCTCCTAGTTGCGCTTCCAGCTAGCTGCCAACTAACCTCCAACTAGCTTCCAGTTAAGTGCCAACCGGTTAGCTCAGTTCTTAGAGCACGGGAATATAGTGCGGGAGGTCGTTGATTTGAACCTCGGCCGGACCATCACTTAGGGTCTTTAAAAAAACTGAGGAGAAAGTGCTGCCTTTGCAATGACATCTGTAAATGGTTAGACTTTCTAGTCTTCTCGGACAAGGACGATAAACCGTAGGTTCTGTCTCACAACCTTTGTTCGAAATAACTTCCCACACACTGTTCGCGAAGACTAGGTTATATAGAACCCGGTGTTGTGGTCAGGCCCTTGTAGTTGCAGTTGTAATTTATAGATGTCGAGCGTTTCTTACATGAGCCCCTGGCTCGGGAGAATGGGCGACCACTCCCCACGTTATCTGCGACAATAAATACATTGATTGATTGATCGAGTTTGATTAACATGGCTGCCCAGCTTTAAACGAGCGTTCATACACCACGAACGCCAGCTCTGGTATCCCCAGAAGTTTGAGTCTGATGGTTAACTCTGTTCTGTGTGACACGGGTTTGAAAACGCGCCACGATCTACAGCAATCGTGTACTTTAAATTGGCCTTTGTAACGTTTTTGCCACTCGGAAGTTTTGCAGTTTTTAAAACTTAGAGTCATAAAATACGGTTTCCACTTCCAGAATTGCTAGAAACAGAGAGGCGTGATCTTTAGTCCCAAATCTCTGAATGTTTCTTCCACTCAAACTTTGAGCTAGGAGTCTGGGTTCACAATAGAAGAACTTTTATGGTCATTTCTATTGTTTAAGTTTTAACGCTCTGTTGTTCGTAAAACAATGGTTATCAAGAACCGACGGGCAAGCCAACCACCGAAGCATTTGGTCATGGTTCGAATTTATTTCGTGATAAAAGTTTTTACTTTTGTATCCGTCAAACCTTAAAATAAATTCGACTGTAACACAATAGACCTTCAGTTATGCCTTTCGTTTAATTAATCCTTGAACTCGTTCATCACAATGTGATTAATTAATTATGCCTAAAATTGACGCGTGAGTAGCGCAAAGAATGGTTTCAGCGTGGTCTAGTTCAGGGTGCAATTTTCATTCAGTAACAATTGCTGACTCCGAATTTTCCTCTTCTAAACGAAATGGCTCCTGATTATAGAGATCATATTCTCTCACTTCCCGAGAGAGGTGATCACAAAAAGCACTACACTTACAGCTACAGGCAGCCCAAGCCTCAGGTGAGAGTATCGCATAAACAAGACAATACATTTATCATCGGCAGAATATCGATCGTGCAATAACTGGTAACATCCGACATTGTTTATGAGTAATAATACCACACACAAATTGTTTTTTGTTTTCTATTCCAAAAACCTTCTCAGGCGAGTTTGGATAACTTTTGACGAAACTGTATAATTTTGTTAGAGTCTGAATTCAAGTAAAAGTAAGCTATGCAAAGACCTGATATTTGCGCCATGTTTGTTAAGTCAATTTCAAAACGCCATTTAGAGACACTGATATGTCCCGTTCTATGCCCAATCAATCATTATCACATGACGTTTGAAGACATATAAGCCAATAACGATGTATTGAAATTCGTTCTTGACTTTTAACCTTTCAGGAATAGAGCAAAATAAGTATTTTACGAACGTTTTGGTTTTATCCCTGAGCCGTCAGAGAAAAGTAAGAATTTTAGTACATGGAAATTTTTACATGGACTATTAGTATCTACCAATCTCTTTATTATACAAAAGTTGTGTCGCATTAATATTGTGGTGCATGCCTATTTATTAGTAGGTTATTTTGACATTCAGTTATTTTGTCCATGTCTATCTCATGCACGAACGGCAAGGAAAAATGTATATAGCACGCATGGCACACACACACAAAATGTCTTAGATTTCAGCCTGGTACTAATTCCTTTCTTTTTTATTTATCACTGGAAATCTTTTCAGTGAATTGCGGCACAATTAAAACGCGTTCTTCATGTGGAAAATTAATGTGATTGACTTTTTCTCGCATTGTGTTGGCTTTGTCTCCTCAGAAAAGTAAAACTGATAGCGAACGCTTCGTTCTGGTTCTAGTTCCAGTCAGACTAACAGTGAAAGGAACGGACGAAAAGACGAGCAGGTGAGGAGGAACAACGTATTTTATCTCACAATCCCTTCTTTTCAAGCTTTCCTTTTACCATCCGATTGACTGGAAAAAGCTAGGGTTTTGCATTCAACTGATTTTGATAAAGCGGAAGAAAACGAACAAGTTATTTGTGTAACGAAATAGTTTATCATGCAATGATTATTGCTGATATTGTTTATCGGTCTACGCTTGGAATGAGAAAAATGAGCGATTCGCGATTCTCTTGGACGAATCAAAATGCGTGACGAACAAAGTATCAAGGGTCTGGTTGTGACCAACTATTTAAGGATTGCCTCGTCTTTTGTCGCCTTGAATTCTACTTCGGATTCATCCTTACGATGCTATTTCAACTGGCCATGTTGCCAGCGAAAGCAGATGAAACGTTAACAACTGTTGAGACAGAATGTTTTGAACAATGAAAACCAAAAGTACCTGCAAAGCTAACCATTGAAACCACAGCATCTTAGCAAGACTTGTCACGAGACCAAATAAATAAACAGATTGAATCTTAGTTTGCCTACAAATACTAAACATGATGCCAAGTCATTTCCATACCGTAGGCTTTTACTAAGTAAAAATATCTTTTCACACCCTTATTTATATTGTGGGGCTTCCTTTCCTCTCGCGTTTTAGCGGGTTGTTCAACGCCTCTGTAAACGCGACCAACACGAAAACAAGCAATGGTTTCTCGTAATGAAATAAATCTGGAAATCGATAGAAAATGAAGATAGAGATTGAATTCTCATATATAGCCTCGGAGAAACAACAATCAAACCAAACACCGATTGAGTCAGCAAACTGCTTTTGTATTTCGTTGAATTTGCTGCTGGCGGGAAAACTCTCTTACCTGTTTTCACTTACCTCTCAAAGGCTGTTCGATATCACTCAGCTTTAGTAGTAGGTCGTGTCGTTTAGAATTTATAACGAAAAGTGCAGTATCTTGATTCATGAAAGTTAACTTCGCACAGAAAGGAAATTAGTCAAGAAACGACTCTTGAATATATGATAACACACCTAAAAGGACCTCGTTACCATGCAGAGTCTGTGACCCAGCGGACAAACACTAAACACATGCGTAGTCTATGTGCTATCGTTCGCGATTATTTGATTAATTTGACTTGAATTCAGTCTAGAGAAGGGTCGCCATTTATATCGAAAAGATTTTAAACTTCTGTGTATGATCTTCCATGATGAATGGCTCAAATTTAGATAAATGGATTGTTGGCTCAGGTTAGGGCATTTTCTTCCAAAAAAACAATTGTGCATAGTACTTCGCATCCATGCACTCTAACAAAATTAATCATAGCAGGAAAGAGGCGCTAATTTGCTTCAAAAGAAATTTTGTGAGCAAAATCAGGGTTGTTATAGAGGGTTAGTTTTCGGAAAACAGCAAAATAATGAGAGTTTTATGAGAGGTAAAAAGGGTAACAGTTAATCTCGCGTGTAGAAGAAACAAAGACATTGCATTCCACGGAAATGAAAGCGAAATATGAACGCTAATTTTCAAATACTTTGAGGAGAAAGCTTGTTAAATTATTCTTAATAGGAACTCTAGCTGGAAGCAGGTTTGTCTGGCTTTCTGGCTTGGTCCAAACGTATTAAATAGATTTAGGCAAGCCTAAAAGCGGAGCTCCTCACACATTGAAAATGCTGTCACTAAAGTTATTAAATACGCCTGGTGTACGCAACTACTTAAAGAAGATTCGATAGCTGAAATAAATGGTCAAAAAAAAAAACATCTAGCTCGCGACTCAACGAAAGAGCCATTGCGCGAAAAACAAAGCCTCGTTTCGGTTTAAGACCTTCTAAATATCCCGGACGACTATGGCCGCCATGTTGGGGCAACGTCGTCGTCGTCGTCGTCGTCGCCAGGCGCACGCGCCCGCGAGCCATGCCGCTAGCCACGATGACCATGAAAACTCAAACGCATGGTTTTCTCAATTTCTATCCTCGCACGGTAGTTATGGGGCTCCGCTCTGCGGCAGCCGCTGTGGAGCTCCGCTATAAAAAAGAGACCTGCGGATCTCGGTAAACCGATTCAAGGTTTGACTGGGACTGAAAGGCTTGAAAGTCAGAGCCACACTATGTAACCCAAGATTTGATTGCAGGAAATGAATGGGCTAAAAGCTAGAGACATACTGTATGACTCGAGGTTGGACTTTGACACTAAAAGGAGTGAAAGTTACCACAACAAAAGTTTGTATGATTAAGAAGTTTATTGTACGGTGAATGATAAAAAGCTAAGCAGCGCTTCCGACGTATAAAAAGTCAAACATCTGACACTTTAAACGCTGATTTTGATCTTCGTCTGTAGACAAAATGCCGTGGGCGATTATGTATATGCGGGCAAACTGTAACATAATATATTCATTATAAAAGGCCAAGGTTAAAGTATTCATCATGATGAAATTACCGCGTAGCTCAAGACAGCTGAAGAGACTTCCATCGTAACACTGAAGCATTTTCAAAACTGTGGCCCCTTGCTTTAGGAAAAACAAACTATCAAGAGGCTACAGCATAATATGTTCAAAATGTAGCTGCCAGAATCGTTGCGCTTATACCCAGACATGAACATATATCATCAGTATTGCAGGAACTACTTTGGCTTCCTATAGAACAGCGCGTAACTTTTAAGATTCTTTAAATGACTGTTAAATGTTTTAATGGCATAGCTTCATCGTATTTGTCCGACCTAGTTACGAGATGTACTCCTCGGTGCAACTGGCCATCGCCTGTTTGATGTTAAATATAATCTGCGCAACTTTGGTTTTCGTTCTTTTTCAGTAGCAGCAACACAGTTGTGGAATGACATGCCACTAGAAATAACATCTTGTGACAGTCTGAATGATTTCAAGAAAAAAACTGAAGACTGATCTTTTTAGGAAAGAGTTTTTATTAAATAAGTCCCTTTTATATTTTAGTCGTTTGTATATATATATTAGCTTTTTTTATTTTAGTCGTTTCAGTGGAATGGAATTTTTAAATATTCTCATGAGCACTACTTGTAATATCTGTAGTATTTCAAACATTTTTTGTTAAGCGCTACTGGATATCGCTGGAAATAGCGCTATATAAATAAAGTATTATTATTATTTAAAACAATGTACGATTTAATTCACATACCTAATGTTCCAACTACAGTGTATGCCTTAAAGTTTTGTTTGACAATTAAACTGTAGCATACTTTCGCAAAGGTTTGACTTGTAGTTGGCACTTCTGTGCTGCCTAAATCTATCAAGCCCGAGCCAGTCAAAAATAAAAAAAATGAACTCTCTGTCTTCGAAAGCTGTAGATGCACTGGCCGCTTTGACAAGGAAATAACTCAACAAAATTTATTACAAATAGGAGAACAGATGCAGTACGACCCAACTCAATCTGATTTCTGTAATGATAAAGAAATGTAATTGAAAAACCAAAAGCGAGATCGCTCCTTCAAAAGCGAGCCTTTACTTTACTGACGATAAATATTGGTTAATCTTCGGGCGAATAAACATATCGCACGAAATCCAATGGTCGAATTTACAGTAGGACACCTGTGACACATGATTAGTTGTAATTAATCATGTGTATCAGACAATACTTGAATGCATCCCACACTATTAAGAATATTTCCTTTGAATTTTAATGCTTTGTGTGAGCCACAAAAGAAAGACGCGCAATATAAGGTCTAAAAACCTAAATGGGCTTGTAATTAATAACAATATTTGTCTGCAATTATCGGTCGAGCACTGTTAGCAAAAATTATCTGTGAGTGTTAAGATGCAACAGACTTTTTCGGGCTACTGCCGCACTCAGACGCGGCTCTCACTGAAGTCAGTTTGCAAAGTTTGTGTTCCCTATATTGACATTTGACAAAGCACCAGTATGAAAAATGCGTAAATTTATCAAAACGGTTTGGCGATCACTGTATTACGATGTGTTAATATCACTAAGAGAAACTGGATACAGGTCAACATCGGAACTTGCAGGGTTTACCCGTTGAAACCTGATTCTAGCTGTTCGACCTGGCTGAACTTAAAAAATTAGGAGGGCATGCTATGAAGACTGGAAACTAAGTAATGCGTGTGGAACACTGCCCCTGGGTACCCCTTTCTCTTTGAACAGTGGGTTGAATTTTAAGCACCTGTACAAAAGAACATAACTTGCGCTTCTTTTCAACGAGGATAGTTTGGGTATGACGACTTCTTTGCGACCCGGCCAAACGCACAGGGCACCGTCGAATGTTTTGTAGTGTCAAAGGTGGTGGAAATGACTTTAAATCTAGTTCCAATCGTAAAGCAATATGCAAATTCAGCTCCACTTTGTATTGTTGGGGGGGAGGTGCGAACAGCTGAAAAAAGTGTCAGAGCAGAAAAGTGAAATGAAGCAAGTCGCTATGATGGTTTGGCCATTCTTTCAGAAAGCACCTACGTTTTTTGCGGTTCGCGATTAGCGATACGAAATCTGACAAATTAACGACCTATCTGTTCGGATAGCTGAGCTTCCCGCCAAAAACTGCCAGGGACTTCGTAAAAAAGGGTAGACTAAATTAAGTGTCTGCTGCTATAGGAACAAAAATTCTGAAACGAAATATTCTGAAGCACAAAGAGCATACTTTTTTCAAACTTTGCAGGCATTTTCCTAACCAAGAAAAATTGCTCAAATTTTCTATTTTATATTGGTAATGCACCTATCAATGTTACGCCGGCGGGGGGGTGGGGGGGGGGGTCAGGGCATGGGGTGGGGATTTGACATTTTTGAAAAATTTGCCGTCAAATTCCCTGTCCACGGGCAAATCATTCCAGTCAAATGCAACCAAATTTCCCCACACCGGGCTTCACAACGCTGTCAAATATCCAAGGCTGGCAAAGAAAGATTCGAATATTCCCTCTCCCGGGAGAACAAGGTCAGTCAAATGCCCTATCCAAGGTGCCTGGGGCAGGCAGCTGTTTTGATTGGATTTGGTGGCGTTCTTTTCTCTAGCCTGCATTTTTTTCTGGTCAATACATTTCCTCAATGAAATCAAATCATGGACAACAACACATTTGCTCTGCTGTAAATTTAACGAATTCGTCTTCAAAGGATCATTGTGGTATTCCCAGATCATCTAACATGCCGTTTTTTCTTGTTTTTATCGCTGCGCAATTTTTAATCGGGGCCGAAGCATCGCCGGTGTTCACGCTTGGAACATCCTTCACTGAAGATAGAGTGTCGTCTAGCGTGTCCCCGGTATATTTAGGAATAATGTATTCTACCGCGGCGTTAGCTCCTGCCATTAGCTTTTTCATTGGAGGTGCGTTTTTGTGTATCTACGTTGATCATACTTTTCCAGTACAAATGGACTCAGAGGACCCTCGCTGGGAAGGTGCGTGGTGAATGGGTTTTCTCCTATGTGGCGTCTTGGCCTTTGTGTTTTCTGTACGTCTTTTTCGATACCCAAGAAATCTCCCAAAACTTAACGTACGGGAGACATTGATACTCGAGCCAAAAACGAAATGTGTGATACATGAACATTATAATGGAAACTCTAACAATAATATGAAAAACAATATAATGCCTTTGTCGAAATGTGATAACCGCCACACAAGTTGCATTCAAATACCTAAAATGATAAAATAAAAATAAAATAATAAATATCAGAGCAAAGTGGAGGAAACAACGATATGTCCATCAAATGTCGAAACAGTTGCAGACAAAACGAAAAGAAATATAGGAAATATCCAACGCTTGGACGCAACAGAAAGATAAGAATTACAGTAACAGTGAAGGACTAGAAAAACTGTGTAGTTCTCATAATTTGGCATCTTTGCAGCTTCATACGCGCTTAATGGTCAACAAACAAACACGACCATGGCTGATAAAACTGAAACTCATGCCCAAGGCAATGTGGCAACTCGATCATGTGAAACCTGACTTTTATCTTTGACATCATTCACATCATTTTCGGCTTAGGAGTCTTCTTCCCGAAACTAATCGAGTCCCAGTTCTGTGTAACAGCTTCCAGATCCAGTATCTACACAGGGCTTGCTGTGGTTCCTGGGATAGCTGGAGGAACACTTGTTGGCGGGTACCTGTCAGCGAGGATGGGCTCAGATCCCGCCAAGTTTGCGTTCATTGTGACGTTGGCTACCATGGCTACATGTAGCTCACTAATGATTGGCTGTCCTGATGAAAGGCTTGCTGGCGTGACGGTAAATTCAGACGACCAGGAAACCAGGTTAGCGTTACTAATTTTAAAAATAAAAGGGAACATATTTCTAGAAAATTGTCTTCGTTAAAACCCACGATAATTTTGCGTGACGGTGTACTTGTCATTCTTTTACGGCCACGTACCATCAATAAATTTAACAGCACAGTGCAACAAAGATTGTCAATGCACAGACTCCGTGTACATGCCAGGATGTAAGGATGACGTAACCCCGGGGACGAAACTTATTTCCCGCCTGTCACGCTAGTTGTCACTCAAAGGAGGAACACAGCAGAGTAAGTCGTCTTATCGCTCTGACGGCCATACGAATTTGGATTTTTAAGTAGTTCAAACTACTTGACAAAGCTCATCCTTCCCCTTAACAATTTTAAGGGACGGACCATTAGAAAAGTGATGGGGGAGGGTGGGGAATTTTCAGCTTGCACGATTTTTTTTTTTTCGCTCACTACTTGTGCAGGAATTGTGACAAAAAACGAGCGCTTTCTTGTCACGTCACCTCAATTTTTCCGGATCAATATCAGTTTCTGGGCAACCGTGCACCTACCCCTCCCCTAAACCAACATTAACGCTAACTTTTTAACTCATTGTAACTTGTTGGATTAGGGGAGGGGTAGGTGCACAGTTGCCCAGAAACTGATATTGATCAATTTTTCCAAAGGTCAAAAGGTGTAGATAGCTAAAATGAACTCCCATGTGACCCTCACTTCGTCTGTTTTCACCGACTGCAGTTGCAACGCTGCACAAAAGAGCACATCCAATGTAGCCTCACGGGGGAGGTGTGAGTCTGCCTGTGGTAACTTGGTGCCTCATTTGTTGTGCCTGTTTGTTTTGGTATTCCTGATGTTTTTTCCAGAGATGCCGGCCACCACAGCTCTTCTCAAGTAAGGGCCGCTGTAATAGTCGTTCTTGACTTCTCAATCAGTCAATAAGAGATATAATTTACCAGTTATTGAAAAAGTGTGAGGTCAACATGGCCGGCTAATGGCAGAGTTCGTTTCTGCGATTTTATGAAGTGAGACGCAGAAGAGATCCATATGAAACAAGAAGACGCCTGAAGGCGTTTACGCGGGATGTGTTGGTTTAAAATTGCTGACGCAGTATGTTTTTTTGCTGATTGTGCGATCATGGATATCCATGGTGCAATCCAACCTGACGTGCACGTGATTCGAAGTTACAGCCAATAAAAATCACACAATTTTTTCGGGACGGGCTCGGGATACGGGAAAGTTAAAAAAACAAGGCAATTTTTGACTCCCAAGACGACGAAAGGAATGCGAATTTTATACGCTTGCTGACTACGTCATCCCGCGTAAAAAGAACAATGCCAATATCTAGACAGCGTGGTCAATAAAGAGTTTTTGTGCCAAATCTTGTTATCAAGGAGCGTGTGTTCTAAGCTCTGATGTCGCACGGTGCTCAGCGTAAATAGCAAAACGTTTGCATTTAAATTGATGTCTTGGACGCATTTGCCCTCTTAACTATAACTTCTAATAATTTCTTTAGAAGCGTAGACAGCCAGCACAAGTCCCTCGCCCTTGATCTGCAATGGCTTGTGATTGGTCTACTGGGCCGAATCCCTGGTCCAGTCTTTTTCGCCCGTTTAATAGACGATGCGTGCCTCCTGTCGCAGCGGGAGTGTGGTCAGTGGGGTAGCTGTGTACAGGACTCAAACAAGCACTTAACACGGCTCACTGTTATCTCAGCCCTGACTGTAAAAGCGCTTTCAGCAACTTGCTTTTTCCTTGCTTGGTTCAGCGGCAGACCCAATGAAAGTCCAGAGCAAAAAGCGCCGGGGTGCAAACAGAATGGTGTCATCATATTCGAGTATCTCACGGTTGTTTGAATGCGCGAGAAATGTTCGGCAAACAGGTGAAGGAAGAGCCTCAGGAAAGTAGAAGAATCTATGTCTTTTAGGGTAATGGAAAGCAAAAGAAAAGATCTGGCCCCAGTTGTTCAAAGCCTGGATAACTTTATCCGATGGATAAATAACTATCAAGCTTTTAAAATAGACTCGAACTTAAACATTTGCCAAGGTTTTTGTTCATTCCCATACTTTGGTATGCATACAATGTCTATTGATGGTTTGATGTAGAAATGGGGGAGCCTTTCTACGTATTGAAGCAGCTGGATTATGACCTATCCGCCGGGTAAAGTTATCCAGGTTTTGAACAACTGGGGTCTGTTCCTTATGGACGGCCTGCCCTACTGGAGGGATAGGATAAATTTCCAAAGGACAAAAAATCCAAGGTTCCTTTTCTATACAATGAAAATAAAACAAGATTTCCTGCAATGCCATTGGGGTTCTACGACGCGTTGATCTCGGCGAAATCTCTTGGACTTTGAGAGACCTATGCCTGTAACTTACTACCTGAATACTACAGCCAATTGGATTCCAACAAGCTCTCCCTTTGAAACTTTTATATTAGCCATCATTCTTACAGAAAAGGTGCTTCGGCGGTATTCAATCCTTTCACAAATAATCGAAAAAAAAAATTCAATTAAATATTTTTTCAAACACGAGACAAAAGCTCGAATAAGTCATACTCATGTTGCTTTAATAAATGTTCACAGCTAAACATTTACTTAATACCTGTCTAAATTTACAGATTGGCGAGTCGTAAGCAACCTAACCATGCGGGCCAAAAGCAGTCTAATTAATCCCAATATTTTTTTCACTCGAAACGCCCCGAGTTACCCTCCCAACTTCAATACACAATAAACATGCGTATCAAGCTCAGAGAGAATAACACACGAGTGAGGCAAGACTCAGTCACGTGATACAAATGACTACATGACAGAAATTTCCCAATGTGGTAGCGACGTTTCATGGTGGCATTTGTCGGCTTTCAATTCCATTTATCGGGTTCGTGCACGGAGAAGGAAGCCACATTCCACGAGGCAATAGATTCCAATGCTCAAAATACGCCGCTAACCAAGGTACTGCTCGCTATAAAAACCAGTACGATTAACTAGAAATGAAAATGAATACATATCGCAACACAACCTAAGCCGGTGGTGCGGATTGAAAGGCTTGATCCTAGTAGAACAAGACGTCATTTTAAGAGAAAGCTCGTTGCAACATATTTACAGTTCATGCATAGTTATAGCTATTTTACCAACACTGATGTAGAACATCGGTGTTAAAGGAATTGTTTTTTTGGTAACAACGCTATGTATACCGGGCTACCGTCATATAATTCTCTCAATTTGTATATACACTTCCTGCTGGGCAATGATTGTTGAATTCTTCAATTCTTCACAGCAATGTTTGGAATGGTTGCCTCAAATAACACAAAAACGCTCATTTGTTTAACACATGAATATCCAGCAAGTGTCTAATCTGAACGCGTTACTCTTTTAGACCAAAATAGCTTAATTAATCTCATCGTTGAAACACGATTCTCACATCGCCCATCTTCGGTAATTCTCGAAGAACAACGAAGACCGTAACGCTAACGAGCCTTGTATTTTTTTAGAAATGAAAGCCACGCCGCGTAACTAACGACCCCAAGCTAAGCTGGATCAAACACGGCTGGCAATTAAACATATTTAAGACCGACGGCATCACCTCAATAGTCTCCAGAAACGATAAGAATGGGACAGCGTACTTGGGATGCATTTACATCAAGCATTCTAGTACATCGGGTATTCTAGTCATCACTGGAGTCTGAATCCGTGTCTTCATCTCGGTTTCGTTGGCCTGTAGAAAAGTGAACAGATCCTCAGTGTCATCGGAATTGAGCTATTATCTTTCAAAGGCACTTCACGACTTACCCTAATTACGCTATGAGACAAAACGTTCTTCATAAGGCATAAAGTGGGAGAATGTATGTAATGGCCGGCGTCGCTGTGGCCTCCTTGGGCTTTGTCACACATTCCTTCCCCACGTGGAGGAGGGCGTGGCGAGGCCCAAAGAATATGTGCGTAGGAGTCTAGAGTCGCTGAAAAGGTGAAAGGTGGGACCAAACTGTAACGTTCTGGGTTCTAAACTTTAAGGTTTTTTATTTCCATTCTGTCCTGCAATCTACAACTTACTTATTCCGCGCCCCTAGGTTTTTATCACATGCTAATATCTTGATGCTTTAGTGTGAAATGACTAACATTATCATACACACGTGCATGATACTAGGTGAGAACATTACATCTCTCCCCCTTTTTTGGGTTGCTGTTATTCTAACAGTGAAAGCAAAAGAAAAGTCTCTGGTCACGAAGTAGAAGTAATAAGTATAAAGAAACAATGAAAATAAAAGAAAAATTACGGCCTTTATTTAGCTCATGTGTACTTATTGTGGTTTTCACCAATAAGCGTTCTTATGTACATATAAAGTCTTGAAATTGGGTTGGTTTGCGTCTTTTAATAAGCGTTCTTATGTACACATGAAGTCTTGAAATCGGGTTGGTTTGCGTCTTTCTCTTGTCTTGTTGGATATCTGGGAGTATGTCTCACAGGTGAACTTGTCTCTGTTCTTGTTTCTGGCGGTACTTGTGGTGATGAAGAAGTTGCTGCTTGAAGTGTGCAGTCATCAACATTACAGGACTGATCTTCTGTTGTGTTGAGTGTAGTGTCCAGTCAGTCCTGTGATGTCACACCAGTGGCTATGTTATTGTGTCCACCATCTGGTTGAGTTGGCTCTAACTGTTGAGTTTGACACATTTTGAAGTCCTTTGTGTTTCTGGTGACTGTTCTTCCATCTGTTGTTCTCTCAGCTGTTACCGTCCTTCCCTTCTTGTGACACACGGAGTAAGGAATAACTTCGAAGGGCGTGCTGAGCTTGTTTTGTTTCTTCTGGCGCAATAACACCATCTCACCTCCAAGGACAGGGAACTTCTTCGCGTTAGCTCTGTTGTCAGCGTACAGAATCATCTTTTGTTTTACTTTGGTACCTCTCAATCGCATATCGAGATCTTCTAAAGTGGGAAGCAATAAGGGGATTTTTCCTTGCATCTCCCTTCCGCCGAAGAGCCGAGAATATGGGCTTGTCCCTGTAGTGATATGTGGTGTTGCTCTGTATGCGCGTAGGAAAGTGGGCAGTGTTGACTTCCAGTTATCACCTTCTGCATCAGTGGTGGTGATAAATTTCTGCAGAGTCTTGACGAACCTCTCAACCTCACCATTTGCTTCAAGATGTAGTGGTGTAAATCCTTCGGTGAACCGCAAACTCTCTTCCTTGGAATGGGTGACCATTATCAGTTTTGCATTCTCCTGGTATTGCGAAGATGGAGAAGATCGTTTCTAACTTTGGTATAACAGCAGCAGCAGATGTAGTAGTGACTGTTTCGATAACTGGATAACGTGAATAATCATCTATGACCAGGAGGCAGCATTAGCCAGATGGGTAAGGACCACTGAAATCCACAGAAAGTTTCTGCCATGGGTGTTCTGGTAGTTCAGTCATCTGTAGTGGCTCTTTATGTTTTTGCTGGGTGGCTGCCTGACAGGGTAGACAACTACGAACTGCTTTCTCTGCCATCTGGTCCATACCAGGGAACCACGTTGTCGATCGAAGACGCTGTTTTGTTTTCATAATCCCTTCATGCCCTTCATGGCTGATGTCAACAACTCTCTGTTGCATGACTTTGGGTATAACAATCCTCGATCCTCCTTAAAGAATCCCGTTTGACACTGATAACTCTGATCGAAGAAACTTGAATGGTTTTAGACACTCTTCATTATACTCTGACTCTCTATTGTCCATTTCCACAATAGTTACAAGCTTTGACAAGATAGGATCGTCTCTTGTTGCTTCTCTGATTTCTTCAACTGAAAGTGCAGGTGGTGTGTTCTTGCTTATGATAGTATTCACCATCCTCTCAGTGTGTCTTTGTTCCTTGTGGGCAGCGGCATCCCCTAGGATAGGGTGTCTCCACATGTAATCAGCTGGATTAGCTTTCCCTGCCCTGTACTCCACAGAAAAGTCGAATTCTTGTAGGTACATGTTCCATCTAGTCTGTTGAAGATGGATTCCAATGGCTTGTGGTCGGTCACCACATTGAATCCCGTTCCTGCAAGGTACATACGCAGTCTCTCACAACCCCACCGAATTGCTAGTGCTTCACGTTCCGTCTGGCTATACTTCTGTTCCACAGGGGTAAATGAACGGCTTATATACGTTACGGCTCTAAATCTTCCTTCTTCTTTCTTCTTTCTGCACTAGCATCGCTCCAAATCCTAATGGACTTGCATCGACGAGGACTTCACAATTTCGGCTCCAACTCTAAAATAGGCTAACTTACAGTTATCCATTAAGGAATTCTTAATCTCTGTAAGTGCCTCTTGTTCTTTACTGGTCCACCGCCATTGTGTGTCTGCTCGCGTTAACTCCCGGAGCGGAGCGGCCATAGTTGAGAAGTCTTTGATAAACCTCGCCCAGTAATTGGCCATGCCTAGGAACGAGCGTACTTCAGCCACGTTGTTTGGCCTGTCAGCTTCTCTCAGGGCTTGGACTTTCTTCGGGTCAGGCCCAACCCCCTCGGCTGATAGAACGTATCCAAAGAATTCGATCTTGGGCTGATCAAACAAGCACTTCTCCCGGTTTAAGGTTAAACTGTTTGGTTTCAACTTCTGAACTGTGTCCCTTACAGCTCGGTCATGGAGGTCGGTAGTCTTTCCATACACGATTATGTCATCAGTTATGTTCTTCGTTCCCTGATTTCTTCATGGTACATCTCTTGCGCGATGACTGTTCCAAAATTGAGACGTGTATATCGCTTGAGTCCCCACGGAGTGCTGAATGTCGTAAGATGTCTTGATCCGGGGTCTAACTCCAGCTGGTGGTATCCGTGATTCAAGTCTAGCTTTGAGAACCTGACTGCTCCGTTCAGCTATTGAAGGATATCCTCGACAGTGGTAAACTCTCTCTTCTCTCGTTTCATGGCTTTGTTCGGTTTTCTCATGTCAACGCATATTCTCATCTCGTCAGGAGTTTTCTTCAGCTGAATCACCAGTGGAGATATCCATGTTGGCTCATCATGCGGTACTGGTTCCACGACTCCAGCTTCGAAGAAGTTAGACTTAACTTAGATGCTACACCTCGACAGCGTAAAGTGAAACAGGACAAAATCACAGCACCCCGGCGCAGAAAAAGGATGGAAAACCCATTGTGGAATGAAGTGTAAGACCGTCCCACCTAATACATGAAACTACAGTATTTGTGAACTTGTGCATATTAAAGACATAATCACGCCTTTTGAGAGAACGAGAATAGCTTTTCTACCTTTAACTTAGGGGTTGATTACAAGCCTCTTAGAAGGCGGAAAGTGGTGTTTGTACGTAATGAGAAGTAATTAAAATTGGATAAGCAATTACAGAACGGGGAATTTATGTGAGGAGCTTTATTTGTCACATTTCATTTACAATCACGGAGTAATCTGTTTACTATTATTTTCAAACCAAAATTCAAATGTTTTAGGGACGGGAGAATCAGAAGGTAACAAATCCAAGTAAAACGTCTGATTAATGGGAACCAACTTTAACTTCCACTGATTTCTTTTTCTACTTACCAAATCTGGCATTGTTTAAAGAAGCCAGCATACGGATCATAAATGAAGCGGGTACGGTGATAGTATCTCTGCTCTCCTCTAGCATCTTCTCGTTTCGCAGAATGATCTAATGACACGAAACATGGAAATAGAAATGTGGCGACTTGAATAATTAGCGATTCTTCTGTGACGTACTTCAAAGACTTAAGGCCAACAAGCTCTCCAAAAGGTGTAATGTAGTCAAAGCTTTCCTGTCAGACACTTCTGTTTGCTCTACCGGACACATTCTACCTGGTTTTAACCTTTCTACAAATTTTGACACTACCTCCCTATTACGGCCACTTTCTTTTCCACTAACAAATGCACTCACACTAGTTTCAACCACTTTACAACAGCAATCACTCCTCTCTTTTATCCTCTCAACAAAGGTAGTTTTTCTCTCTTCCTGAACAGGACGTTTCGGAAAAGTTTACTGTTTAACATCTGGTTGAAGCTAATAATATTCTTTTGCGGGTAGTATACATTTATACTTCTTTATATTTTGGTTTATAGATTCAATGTAGTTGATTATTTTCCCTACGATTTTACCATCAGGGCTCGTTTCTCGAAAGCCCGGGCCCCAAAAGCTCAAATGATCACATTGTTTACAACAAGAATTACAATTTCGTTGGTTTTCACGGTTAAGCGATACAATTCTCAGTCAACTTGCACGTTAAGCTGGTTAGTACGCGCTAAGATCTAAAAATACCTTCCGTTGACAGCAAAAATGGAGCTTTGGGCGAGTAAAGTGACAGGGTCTTTCGTGAAAAGGGCCACAGTGTTGTTTTCTTATCACGGAAGTGGCGATTGTGAATATGTGACAATTTCATACATTCAAGTTTATTAGTCGGGCAACCGACTATAGGTTTACACTCGAGTTTCATCGCAAATCGCAGTCACGTGCAATGGGGAATACCGCAGACACGTAATACGGGCGCAAACTTCTTTCTACGATGTCGAAGTCGATGGCGAATATGTTGAAAACAAATGGTGTCATCTTTTCTACGCTCAAACATACAGATCCACACACCGTTCGCGATAGACCCACTCTAAACGATGGCGTGTGTAATGAGCGTATATTTCGAAACGGGTCGTTCCGCGAACTGAAAATAGCAAAAGAATGAAATGATTTAGCGAATGTCTCACTAGAATCAAACCAGAAATCAAACGAGTTACCAGTGAACAGAAAATGTGGACAGAGTGACAGAAGAGCATTTGCTGATAAAGACAAGGTGCCTCGCGATGAAACTCGAGGAAACGACAACAAAGATGCCACGTTGGAAACCAGGACCTTGGTACCCTTATCATTTCTTTTTAGTCATAACAGCACGTCTACCTGTTGTCCGACTTACGATCTTAGATCGTCTTGTTTCTTCATCGTCTATGTGTATATTACGAACCTACAAATTACCAGGTCCCAATTAGCTTGATAGCTCAATTGGTTAGAGCGTTGCACCGGTGCCGCAAGGTCATGAGTTTGAATCCCGTTCAAGCCTGAATTGTTTTCAGGTCTTATCTTTACAACTGCTTAAGTTGCACATTTAACTGCGGCAATCTTTCATTTAATGAAAACGGAAGTTGCACATTCATCGCTTCAGTGAAAAAAAGATCGTTACAGTATAGCATTAAGTTTTATCCACACCCATACAATATATCATACCTCTTCCTTATTCAGTGGTTCCATTGCTTCTGCAGCGATCGGCACCCACAGCTTAATATCATAATCTATTCCACTCGATGCTAAAACTGTAAAAAGGAAAGAAAACAAACCCATTCACTCAGTTTTATTGCTTGTAGCCCCTCTTTAAAAAGCTACCGACTAGTGCTGTGTTGTGGTTGTACTGTTCATCCTTCTGTACACGGTAGTTTGTCCTTTTTTCATCTGTTGAGTATGGATACACTAAGACCATTCTTTGTAAAGCTACTGAACAGTACTGTACTGTGGTACTGTTTGTTTTACTATGCAGTGTGGTTCTAGCTTTTTCATCTGTGTATCAAACCATGCAGTGTGACAATTCTTTGTAAAGCTACTGAACAGTACTGTACTGTTTGTTTTACTATGCAGTGTGGTTCTAGCTTTTTCATCTGTGTATCAAACCATGCAGTGTGACCATTCTTTGTAAAGCTACTGAACAGTACTGTACTGTGGTACTGTTTGTTTTACTATGCAGTGTGGTTCTAGCTTTTTCATCTGTGGATCAAACCATGCAGTGTGACCATTCTTTGTAAAGCTACTGAACAGTACTGTACTGTGGTACTGTTTGTTTTACTATACAGTGTGGTTCTAGCTTTTTCATCTGTGGATCAAACCATGCAGTGCGACCATTCTTTGTAAACCTACTGAACAGCACTGTACTATGGTACTGTTTGTTTTACTATACAGTGTGGTTCTAACTTTTTCATCTGTGGATCAAACCATGCAGTGTGACAATTCTTTGTAAAGCTACTGAACAGTACTGTACTGTGGTACTGTTCGTTTTACTATACAGTGTGGTTCTATCTTTTTCATCTGTCGATCAAACCATGCAGTGTGACCATTCTTTGTAAAGCTACTGAACAGTACTGTACTGTGGTACTGTTTGTTTTACTATACAGTATGGTTCTAACTTTTTCATCTGTGGATCAAACCATGCAGTGT
>OX453272.1:16664493-16781993 GCA_949710005.1 Ricordea florida
AACACTGTTCTTGGAGGTGAAAGTTGCACTGCCTTACAGACGTTATTTTAAAAATTAAGCAAGTTATTTGTCAGAGATCCTGCCTGACCGGTGCTTCGTTTGTATCTGAACTTCTATAAGTATGAGATGTTGATTGAGAGGAACGTTTGCTTATTTTTTCACTACTTTTTAAATTAACCGTCAACAGCCTGCTTCGGATTATTTTCATCAGTTTTTCACAGAACTAGAATTAATAACCGTCGACAAATTTTCGATGGGTTGCATTCAATTTAATGAGAAGCTAGTCTCTGGACCGAAAATTGGACTTACTGCTAGGCAGCTTTAAAACGAAAGCCGTTGGATTTTGCAAACGCGTGGCCGATGTTGTTGTCAAGTTCTTCATAAAATATTTCACTGCATGGAGATCGAATGACCAAACAGTCGATTGGATGAATTCTATCAAATTAAGTTCGTCTCTTGGCCAAACACTGGACGTATCAAACTCTAAACGAATGCATCAATGCCGCCGTTGTGATTTTGCCGATAGAAAAATATAAGCTTTAAAAGCTTAAGC
Source organism: Ricordea florida (assembly GCA_949710005.1). Lineage (NCBI taxonomy): Eukaryota > Metazoa > Cnidaria > Anthozoa > Corallimorpharia > Ricordeidae > Ricordea > Ricordea florida. Next base: position 16,665,047 of record OX453272.1, read on the forward strand.
TAAATCAAGCTATAATATTCAGCGCGCTGACGTTGTTGATGTCAAGTTCTTCGTAAAATGTTTTCGCCGTCAGAGAATGGAATGACCGTCAAACTTTCGATGAGAGAAATTCAATCAAAATCAAAACTACCTTTGTAGGCGAACATACGACGTATTTAACTCTAACGGATCGAGTAAATACCTTCGTTATGATTTCGCCGAATGAAAGAAATTAAATTCACCGCGCGGTCCACTTGTTGTGGTGGTCGTCATTTTCAAGTTATTTGCCAGATTTTTTTCACTGCCACAAATTCTAAAGACCGTTCAACTATCGACGGCGAAAATTCAGCTAAATGCAGAGCTAACCTTTTAGCCGAACAATGAACACAATGAACTCCTATATCGAATCTGTCAATGCTTTCGCTGTGACTTTTGCCGATCCACAACAGCAGGGCTGCAAATTCCACTCCCTAATGTGCTCAGTAAGCAAGTTCAGCGCTGAGACAAACTTTGACTTTCCAGCCCCTCCCTTCAATCATATCTCTGGAATCTGCTAAAATCTTGCAGTAACGTGACCAACCGCAACCAGGGTACTTTCTCGAGGTAGAGAGAGGACCCTGGGAACGAGGTTGGTCATACATACGAGATTTTTTCTTACCGACGCCACATCTCAGAGATTGGAAGCCATATTATTTGATAAGTGCAAGAATTAATAAGAATTATACTAATAAATACTATAATAATTATATTACATCAATCAATTATAAACACCACCAGATATGCAAATTTGACGCCACATTAAGTCTCTGTTGACAACTATATGTTTTAATTTTGATGATACTAGCTTGATAGTTTTTCCGTTTGAGATATCGTTAAAAGCTGGCAAACATCCCTCGCAGGAATGTGGGCTCACAGTTAATTTTATTGGTACTGAGATTCACTGGCAAGTGCGTACAGCCCTACAGAAGGAGTGCGAAAGGATAGAGGATAAATTATAACAGTGTTAATAGACTGCACGGATTTCAAGCATCCACAAAAAGACTTACCATAGTTCGTGAGTTCCGGTGGCCCTTGTAAACTTTCACCATCTTCGGTACACCCGCGCCATCTCCATCATCCTTCAAGAAAGACTTGTGATGTCTAAAAACCCGCTGAATACGGGTGGCTGCTAAAGTACGGTCACTGACGGAACTGCTTTCATTAAAACTTTCACGAGGAGTTCTGTACGAGTTTGCTTCCACGCGAGGAGGGATCACTCGCGTGTCGGCTCGTGTGATTCGTGTCGAGACGTTGTCTACATCATGATAATCTGAAGATTCGTTCCCGTGAGTTCGATGCGTGTAGTCTCGCGTGTTTCGAGGAACACTAGATTCCGTGTGGTCTCGCGCATTTCTCGAGATATCGTTCGTCGCCTTTTGAGAAGCTTCTTCTTCAGTATCTAAACCTCCCGATTTATGTGATGCGTCAAGATTCCCTTTATTTAAAGACCTATTAACACGCGTATTGCACAAAGAATGCGGTTTACAAGGTTCCATTTCGGCGCTAAGCTCAATGTTGTTTGAACACACGCTACATGATTTGGTAGCACGCGTAATACTATCAGCATTACTATGGTCAGTTTGTTGAGTGGACTCGTTATCTGCGCGTATGCTACTCGCAACATTTGCATCAAAACTTTCGTCTTGCAAAAGTCTCTCCTGTTCTCCAGTTGCCTTCGTAACGTTTCTCGACAAAGTTATGCCTTTAGAACACACGCGTGTATTTCGAGAGTCGCGCTTGTTACTGTTGGTGTTGCAGTTACATTCAGCCATTGTTTTTTGTGTTGTATTTTTCCTACACGTGACACAGCTCGAGTCTCCAGGCTCCGGGCCGGATGTTTCATCTTTCTTCTCACAGTGAGGAATAAGTTCTACAGACGTTGTGCACGTGCTCGGACCACTTCCTTCCTCCTTTGTTTCTGCTGGTTGCGGTGATAGGTTGTTCTCTTGTATTGTTGTAATTGAGTCCTGGTCTAAATCCATAGAATCGTCGTTTGATATCTGTTCCCGACCAATCAGCCTCCGAACGCTCCGACTCCCGCTTCGTGGCCGTTCAGAGCGCTCGTGATTACGGCGCCTCCTCGCGTCTTCTCCGGACGTACCCGAAGTGCTGCTAGACTCTGCCGAACTACTCGACAGACCCGACGGTGACGCCGAAACGGAAGACGACGACGACGAAGCAGACCGAGAAGACGACCTACGGGCTCTGTGACGCTGACCAGCGCGAGACGATTCATCAAGCCAGCGGGCAAACATATCAGACATGCGCTGCATCAGCGAGTTCTCTGGGGAGGGGTGTTCGCTTTCAGGTCGCGCGTTAGGACCCGTATCTGACCAATCACCTCGTAACCTGAGGCGCTTCAGTGGCGGAACATGTCTTTGACCATTCAAACCGCTGGAACAACCGCTTTCTTCTATACCATCTTGGACACTGGAGTTAGACTGCTTAGCACCTTGCACATTAAACAGGTAGACATAATCCGCACAGTAACTGACAAGCAACTCACTGCCATTGGGGCTAAGACAAAGATGAATTTACTGTTAACACCACCAACTGCAATCCTTCCATAATCAAGGTGACTATAGCTGAAACAGAACACTAAGGATTTCGAAACATTTCCCTTTTTCTTTTTAATAAAAAAAAATAAAACTCATTTACTGCGTTTGTGCAGACTTTGGAAAACAGACTGGAACCTGCTTTCGCATTCTCCGAAACGTACCGAGGGTTGTATATGTTGTGGTTCAATTTTTTCCTTGGTTTAAATGTTATTTTCCTTTGTCTCTTGTTGTGGTAATGTATGATAATGAGGTTGAAACTAAGGAAAATAAAATTTGAACCAAGAATAAAATTGAACCACAACATATACATGAACATGTCGGTTACACTAACAATAACTCAAGTTATACTGCTGGTAGCTAATCTAAATACAGCTATTAACCAATGACAGCGTACATGTACATACTATCTCTTTAATTCATTTTGCAATTATAACTTCTTTTAAAGGAAGAGAGGCCATTAATGTTACATGTATTCTACCCTAATCATTGCTAAAGTTCTTACTGTATATGTTGTAGTTCAATTTTTTTCTTGGTTCAAATTTTCTTTTCCTTTGTTTTCTGGTATGGTAATGCATGATAATGAGTTTGAAACAAAGGAAAATAAAATTTGAACCAAGGAAAAAATTGAACTACAACATATACATTTTCACTAGTTTTCTTGTTTGAAACTTGATGCTGTCACTGTGGAGAGTACGACTATACTGGGGAAGACTAACTGCCCACCACACTTCTAGAAGTAATGTACCACAATCAAATAGCTTTCATTTACGGAAATACAGCAAAATAGCAAAGCACCAAATGCGATTGCTCCAACACTACGACCGTCCAAGTTTTAAACATTCAAGATTTGTGTGGTTTGCCCGCAATTGACCAGATTTCAAAACAAGAAATTGGGATAATCAAACGCATTGATAAGTTATACCACAGTAAGGTTAAAGGGAGGTGCTGACGTTTCGAGCGTTAGCCCTTCGTTGGAGCGAAGATTTCAAAACAGAGATACCGAGCGAGATTTCAATACAGTCAAGCGTGATGGTCCATGAAAAAGTGATCGCTTACATGAGAAGAGTTGACTGTATTTGAAACTTTTACAATCAACAAGGCTGATTATGCCAAAATCACCATCTCCCTGAGTTGTGTTACCTGTAGTGAAGAGATGTGACGCGATAATTCCTGTCAGTAAGGGACTCAGGTTTAAACTGACAGAACATGCCTTTCATCTTGTTAGAGCTGCTGCTGCTGAGAGCTCGTCGATCAAACACTCGCACTGTGCTGTCTTCACAGCCAACACCAAGGTGATACGGCATGATTGGGTTCAAGTTAATGGATGTCACAGGCTTACCACAATCAATCAGAATATCCTAAAAGAAAATAAACAAGGTTTGCAATTAGCATGCAGGTGAAGACTGCCTGCTTTATCACCCCTTCGTTTTGCCCCGCCTCAAAAAAAAAATAGAGCAAATAATTCTTTTATTATCTCCATGGCCCACAAATCAATGTAGAGTAATTGTGCAAATGTGTCTTATTGATTTGGCCATTTTAAAACAAGGACGAACATGACGTTTTTTAAATGTTACATTTTAAAAGTTTTTATAGGATATAGTTTTATTATATATTTCATACTTGTACAATTGTAAATAGTTTTCACATGAATATTTATTTTCTGTAAAAATTGCTTAATTCTATTGAAAGAAGTATGGTTGTTGAAGCAAAAAAACCTGTTTCAGAACCTCTCTGAAAATTACCCTGGCGAGAGTCTCCTGATTAAAAATTATTATTATGATGATTATTTGTAAGAAAAGCACATAGTTTACCATGTTCTCTTGATACCTTGCCGAAAACCAATATTAATGCAGGGACATAAATGTACAAACATGTATGAACAGGTTGTATGGTTGCACTTGACAAGCTACTGCTGCATGTATTTCAGGACTACATCTCAAGTCGACAGACACAAAGTACATGAACAATTTAAGTTGACTTTAATTGAAAACGATCTAAATTCTATACCACTAAGGAAAACAAAAACATTGCATATACAAAGGGTTCGAAATTTACTCTTATGTCCAGTTGCCCCTGGGGCAACCACAAGACTTGGTTGGTTGCCCATAGAGTATTTTGGTTGTCTAAGCTCTTGCCCCAGTTCAAGCCAAGAAACTAAAACTGTACAGCTAGCAAAACAGTGACTTTTATTAATTCTAACAAGAAAATGAATTAAAAATCTAGTGAGCTGTATTCAAGAGTGTCTTAATATAATGTTTGACCAGCCTGTGTTCTCTTAGAGTTGTTTTTTGATCCCATCAAGACAGAAACTGTTGTTACCTTTTTGGCTTCAGAATGCAGATTACCTATCTGTATCCTTCGAAATCTGTCTGTAATAACTACAGAATAGTGTTTTCTTTCTCATCAAATTTCAGCCAGGGACTTCGAGTCTTCCACGACTCTCAAAACATACGAAATATTTTTGTAAAACTTTCTTTTGCCTCGGCTAATTCTGCTGTAGGTTTTGAGACACTCATGGCATTGCTTTGATCATCATCTTCCTTCATGGCTTCCGAATTCTTGTTATCGCCACTAGCCTTCACTTTCTCACGGCCGAAGTAACGGAAGAGCCCCATGTTAACTAAGATAATAATAAGATGAATGGTAAATTGCCATCGTCAGAAGAAACATATAGGCATCACGGAGCAGATCTCACTAGTGCATCGTGGATACATTTACTGGTACCAACCGCTGGTTAAAGCACAAAAGGCTCATTCGAAGAAGTACGTTGTCCAAAATGAAGAGTAGAGAAAAGCTTTCCATCTGCAGTGTATGCGATACTCAAGTATTTCTTCTGCATTTTTTTCCTTCCACCAACTTTTAGGTATCACTTACTCTCCAAAGACAACAAGCTGTTATACTTATTCAAATCTATCAAGGCTTCATTAGGGATAGAGCCATGACAGATTAACTTGCCCAAGGGGCAACCACTCAGCACAATTTGGTTTACCCATCGTCATTTGGGTTGTCCGGTACAACCAGACAACCGTTAATTTCAAACCCTGATACATATGCCATAGAAATCCCTTCAAATCAGGAGCTTGGCCCAACAGTTCATATGTAGCTCTACTGAAAATCCATGAAATCATGGTTTTACTCAACATGACATTAATTTTGTATAGAAATCTAGCTTCAATCTGAAGAAACATTTTGCACTGTGTGAACTTAAGAATCAAATAAAAAATTTACTACAGAGAAGAGCAGAAAAAAGTCAATTAGGGATACAGTATGTATAAATTAAATAATTTATGTACACTGTACGCATACCTCTTTGCAGGACCGACACAAGCACTTTATCTTTGTTCTGAGATCAAACAGTCGCACAGTGCCGTCTTCACCACAGCTAAGGAATGTGTTTGGGTCTCCTGGGGTGGTAATAACCTGGAAATGACAAAATAACAGATTGATCAACTCAAGTGTCCCAGGCACAGAACAGAAGAGGGTCTTAACTAATAAACCAAATGTACATGTACAGCTAGAGTTGCTAGCTTGATGTTGATAGACATTTAAAGCATAACTTGTTTGCATTAAAATTCTGTTAACAACCCTGCCTCGTCAAGGTTGTTTTAAGGTTCACCAGTAAGTATACACTCACACATGCCATACTTAACAATTATTTGTCGAAGGCAAAGTGATTCTTGGTGAATATTCACTGATAATCAATGAGACTGAGGCAAACGATTGTTTTAGTATAAATACACAGGTGATTATTTCCAAAAAAGAAAGGAAAAATCATTGTACAACACGAAAAAATTTTATTTCATCAAAAGTGCGCGAATGACTGGCAGCCATTTTGTTCGCTGAGGTGATTATCCGCTGATAATCCGAGATGGTGAACCAATCAGAGCGTGCGATTTTGTACAATCACCTGAGTATTTATACTAAAATCAAGTTAGTTACTACCTCATATGTTGTTCCACCATGGCAATCAAACTGGAACTGGCCAAATGATGACTCTCTATCAACATCAGTAAAATGGATGGTTCCATCACCAGCACAGGACACAATCTGCAAGATTTAATGGTTGAAAAACAATTTAGATTAATCATACTATATCTACATTATCTTGCTGTTGGTCAAGTTCAAACAGTATTAAAACAAGAAAAACCCCTACTTCAACTAAATGAGCTCAAAAACCATTGATCCTAAAGTAACTTAGAGTATGAATTAAGACAGTGTAGTTTGGTTTGTACGGTACATTGTTTTAAGGTACAATAGGTGAGTCTAAAATGAAGTACCACCCAAAAGTGTTGAAGCATTGTAAAGGGCCAAATACCACTAAATTTACAGAAATGGAAACAGTATATAGTGACTGTGCAATATACTTGCCTTTCTGTCCCCTGTATAAGGTAAGAATTTTGCACTAAAAATGTTGGCTCTGTGACCAGATCTGATTGACTGAATCAACTACGGAAAAATCACACAAGACAAGGAATCAACTTGCAGTACAATACATTTCTATACATGTAAAACTTCACTCCTGGACTGGGTAGTTGCATGAAAAATGTACTGTAACTTGAAAAACTCAACACTTTCCAAGGATCACTGTGGTCATCTTACACAGTATTCATTCATTCATTCATGTTTATTTGCCATATCACACATCACTAAAATATAGGTGTATTATACAGAAAATTAATAGAAGTAGATGGAAGTAGATGGAAAGAAAACCTGAAAAACCACAGAGCTTATAAAGAATCAGGTTTCCTCAGACCTAAAATTACCAAATCTAATAAAACAGATTTTAACACAAACAAAAGTAACCAAAGCTTAAAAGGAATATTAAGTTAATACCCAACATTTTCTCTACCAGAAACTTCCTTGCCCCTTTTATAAGCAACATGATTCAGGAAAAAGTACAATGCATTTTAAAATGTGTCAATTTTTAATCAAAATCATCTGAAATCCAATTTTCAGCAAACAATACCTGGGAATCACAATAGAGCATCTTAAAGTGACACGTGCACCAACAGAAACTCCAAATCTTCTTCATTTGGTTATCGTGCAGCATTGATTCCCTCCTTTTGCATATCACATATCATTGTAAAAATCCACTTACTTATCTACAGATCTTATTACAGCCAACCTTTTGGTAAGCAAACTGTTATCTGTCAGCACTCTATTCAGTGCTATTAAAAACTGAACTTTGGTGATGTTTGAGTAATGATTTTCTTACAATCATACATATACGTAATCACGCGGGTGGTCGCTTACTGGAAACAGAAAACAAAAGCATATGTCAAATTTCTTGCCTAAAAGGTAGTTGGAGTCGCTTATGAAATTTGAGCAGTGGCCACTTACGAGAGAGTTTCTGAAACAGTGTTTGACTGAGAAAGATTATGGTTCCTTACAAAGTGGTCGCTTATGAGAAGTGGTCGCTATGAGAGAGGTGACTGTACAAGAAAAATCTTAAGGTGTACTTAGCCAGATAATCCATGTTCCTTCATTCTAAGCCGAAAGAGAGAAAACTTCAAACAAGTAAACAAGACAGCAGAGTTTCACGGTACATTCTATTTTCTGAAGTTAAATGTTTATAATTTTGCAAGTCACCTTTCTGTCAGCTGGCCTGTATATGTTCAAAAGACAGTCATCTGCACCAGACAGAAGGTACTCTCCACTGTCATTCCATGCAATACTGTTAACCTACAAACCCAAATGCATTGTGGATATAACACCAATGTTAATAAACAATTAGTATAAATACTCAGGTGATTATACAAAATCGCGCGCTCTGATTGGTTCGCTATCTCGGATTATTGGCCGATAATCACCTCGACGAACAAAATGGCTGCCAGTCGTTCGCGCGCTTTTGATGAAATAGAACTTTTTCTCGTTGTAAAATGCTTTTCTCTTCTTTTTTGAAATAATCACCTGTGTATTTATACTAAAACAATTATTCGCCTTAGGCTCAGTGATTCTCGGTGAATATTCACCTCGACTTCGTCTCGGTGAATATTCACCGAGAATCACTTCGCCTTCGGCGAATAATTGTTAATTATCGGATGAGGCTTTTGTGATATCCAGAATAATCCAGGTCAAGGTATGGGTTATCAGCTGAAGCTGAAGGCCGAGGCTGTTAACCCTTACAGAGACCTTGGTTATTCCGGATATCACAAAAACCGGATGTACTAATTGTTTTATTATACAATTAAATTTTTTTATTATTCAATTTTATTTATTTATTTTTTAATTATTTTATTACAAAGCACGAAAACTTGACATGATTACCCTTAGAAATCACGCACCGTGGTCATACATGACATGATTACCCATGACCTTGAGTGCCCTTGACATGATTATTGTATAATCTGCAGTTATAACGTCACAGGCGCAGCCAATCCGAAAAAGAGAGTGAGTTCAATGTATAATAATGCAAATAAAAAGCTAGAAGCAAGAGCTACTTGTAAGGGTTACATTACCAACTGAACATCCTTCCTTCTCAACAAACTGAATCGCTCTCAATTTGCACTCCAACATTCTTACAAATGTAGGAAATAATGACTTGCCAGTACCCTGCCCAAACACCACTCCATGCAGTACCACCCTACTATCAGAAATTGTCACAATAATGATAATATAAATTAGTTCTATGGTATTATGACGGAGTCACTTGGGTGGTGGTCGCAAAGTTACCACGGGTGAATAACAATCTTTTCCATAACATTATGTCACAATACATTGACGACATAATTTTTTCATAGATCAATAATTACCCTAAAAAATTACTTTCAGTTTCGGACAAATCTCGGAATGATTTCCGCACAGGTCCCTACTCATTATGCATACTGTAGCCGTACAAGAAATGTTTGCACGCGCACTTCCCAAGACAATTCAACTACAGCATGCATAATGAAGTAGGGACCTGTGCGGAAATCTTGCCCAAATCTCTATCAAGACAAGCCATGAGCAAAGGAAGAAACACAAAGAAAAACTTACACAGCCTTCGTGCCCAGTCAATGCGGATTCTTTCTGTAAACATTGAACAAGATATTTGCTTCCTGCGAATGGAAACAGAAAGCAGTCTGCTGTGCTAAGCGGTAGAGAGCAACATGGAAATATAAAGCACTGAACTCGGTTGCATTAGGCTCTTGCGAAGAAGAAATTAACTTCGCGGGTGATAAAGAACGGTAAGGTTAAATACACCAGCAACATGGAGGACAGAGCACAATTAACGCGTATCCAAGTACAAGAAAACAAGACACAAGACGAACCTCTTGCCTCCCTCAACAACATGTGTGGTGGAAGGCTTCCAAAAACCCTCTGTTGCAGAGTCTGGTGTAGGGAAGATCTTCTGTGCATTTTAGAGCCTTTCATAGTGAACAGATGTTGACACAGAAAGAACAGGTAGACACAGTCCCAAGAACTTCCTACTACAACCAGTACGCCATCTTGGATTTTTAGTTGACAGGCTATTACACATGAGCACTCAGTAGCCTATCTTGGCGCTGGCCAAAAGAATCGCGGCCTCCGGAAACAAGATTGTCGGGTCCGAGATGAAGGAGAGGTCCGGCCTCTTTAATAATAATAATAATAATAACAATAATAATAATAATAATAATAATAATAATAATAATAATAATAATAATTTAAAAAAATTAAAAAAGAAAATTCAGGAATTTATTAGGAATTTAAAACATTTGTCTTACAGTACTTTTGTATTATCATTACTATTATTATTGCTGGTATGTGGTTAAAAATATATATATATATATACAAATTTTGTTTTCCTAAAGTTCTTCCCATGAAATAATGTCAGTAAAAATTTCAATAACCTACCTACATAATAACACCAAAAGCTTTTACACGCTCTAAGCTTCTATGTACACAAGTTAAAATATTACAAAACTAAGGTGAACTATTTACAAAATATAAACTTATTACTCGGGCTTCCGTAGGAGAACCCGAGTCGTAAAATGCTAGCTGTTTGGTCGCCAAAAGGGGGGTCATGGTCCCAGGCGTTCCTTGCGTGGACTGCGGAAACTGGGGATGAGAAGGCGAAATCATGTGCTCGCTTTACGTAAACAACATGATTTACCGAATGGCCGTTTTTGTGAAGACCGTTTTGCAAAAATACAAACGCACGCGCCGTCCGTGATAGGCCCACACTAAATGATGTCTAGGTCGTCTAGCGTTGTCGAAATGGGTTGTCGATCCACGAATACTAGCTTGAAGGTTAGACTAACGTGCAGAGTTCATACTAGTTCTATGAGATAACAAATGAGCCATATGTCATATGTTAGCTGCCAAAACTGTGATAGCCGATTGAACAACAAACTATGACACTGAGACGAACACATCACTTGCTGAAAAATTTAGGAATGTTGGAGAACACAAATTCGAAGCTGGCGCTAACAGCAGCGAATTGGACAAGGATACTGACAGAAACAACTTGAATAGTAGGGTTAAATATCTAAGCTTAGTTCTTCCGTTAAATATCCTGTTTCTGTTATTGGGAGCAACTACAGAATACAGGGCCACGTTGGTCCACCTCGTTTACAGGTGTCGGAGGCTTTTGTAGAACGAAGCATATAACAATGGACACTATTGTTATTCAAAGTTATGTAAATAAGTGGCCCTGTATTCTGTAGTTTAGCCTGTTATTGGTTTTTATTGGGCTCAATACTTGTAAGGCGATCGTAAATGTTGGTTTGCTCTTTTTCCCGGAATTGCATGTGCTTGATAGAATAAAGACATGAAGAATACTCTTGACGACTGTGATCTTCTACAAAACGTTGTCAGTATGACTAATGTACATGAACATAATGATGTTCCAATTTCAATAAAAGTACTACAGTTCAGATCTCGTTCTGCAATGTATGTATATTATGACTGTGCTCGTGATTTGTGTGAGCGGCTGTACACACGCCAATCAAATAATGATTTTCATTCGAGTAATTGAACTGACTGGTGGCCCAAATAATCGTCAGAAAGTGGTACTGGAGTGACCGGTAACGAAAATTGCCCACACGGATCCGGCATGTAGTTGCGTACACATTTTAGGCGTGGTAAATATTCAAGTAAAACGTTCAACAAGAAGCCCGAGTGAACGCTCCTCAAGCGTCTTGTTTATATATTTCTGTTCGTAAAAAAAAATCTGATTTCATTTACGTCTTTAATATATATTTCAAAACCAAAATTTTACAAATAGTGAATATAAAAGAAAAGAAAAGCTGTAGAAATTCTATACATATTATTCTCGCTATAACTATTGCATCTGTGCTTGACCTTTATCTATTTCCATGTCAATGTCATTAATGTTAAGATTGTTCTTTCTTCTGATAGTTCGTGAACCTCTGAGGCACAGAATCGCTGATGTTAAAATTGCAAAGGAGACTTTTGTCCTGACCCAAGCGACAGTCGTGGAGTAGTGTTCCCCTTTCTTCATTGCCAAACGTTGTGCTAGTCTGCTGTGGTATCGTCTGCATTCTTCTGCCATTCCTCCTGTAGTTGAGAATACAAGCGGAGTGAATGTCCCTTGCTCGATTTCCATAACTCTCTTTGCATCTCATTTGCATATAATAATAATAATAATAATAATAATAATAATAATATATTTTTTTTAAAAAGAATTTTATTCATTTTCCAAAAATCCTATATACACACATTCTGAAAGAAAAATAGTATTAATATTATATAATAATAATAATAATAATAATTTATGTAATAACAACCTTTATTTGAGGGTTAACTGTATCTAGCACTAAAATAAAAAAAAACTAATAATTCAAAACGCTATTAACAATTTCTGTCAATTTAATAATGATTAAAAAAAAAAACACTAAAATCAAAATTTATCGTCCTAAAAGTCCTCTTTCAATGTCAAAATCCGTCTCTTTTAGGTTGAGATTTACTCTCCTCAATGAACGCGATCCCCTTAAACATAAGAGGGATGTTCTCAGAATGGCAAATGAGATTTTGGTTCTAATCCAAGACATCGTAGTCGAATAATCCTCGCCTTTCTTGACTGACAGAAGTTCCGCTAAACGCTTATGATAGACTTGACATTCAGGTGCCATGCCACCAGTAGTGGTGAACACCAGCGGCGTGAACGTGGCTTGTTCCACCTCCATAACTCGGCTTGCGTACATACGTTTCTTCTCATTTTCATGCTGGCGATATATTTGCTGAGGGGTGAGGTCCTTGTACGATTCCGCATTTGGGTGGCACACCCGTACGTCAAAAAATGTGGAATCCAGTCTAGACCAAAAACCCCGTGCATGAATGTCCAGCAGGGCATCGGGGGCTGTATTAGCCCCTCTGGCTAACGACTCACCGGTAATCTCCTGCAAAACTGGTTCAACTTCAACATCATGACAGACCAAATCAAGCATCTGCGCCTCAAGATCCCGCAGCTCGTTATGACGTTGTATAATGAAGCCTCCCCGTTTACAAATCATAGCATGATCGACATTAAAGGGCTCTCCACAGATACATACATTTGGTACGTCATTTATCTGCCAGTCACACCTTAAATGGACTGCATCTTTGAATTCCCTCTTGTTGAGATTTAAGTCCATTTCCTTTACCGGAATGACAGTTAGCCAACTTGAAGCACCTTTCTCTGCTGCGAGATTGACCGCTCTCTTGGTCTTCTCTGGTAGGGAATTCCTCAGGTCTTCTAATTTTTCGTCCAGTCTCACATCTCTCTCTCTACGCGTGGTTAACTGCAAAGATCTTATCAGAGCATCATCTGGAGGTTCATGCGCTTGGGATACGATTTGCGTGACAAGAGGAGCGGTTACCTGAAGTGGCATTGCGTATTCGAATCCAGCACGCTCAACTGGGTTTTCTAGTCCCAGTCCCCCCATTCTCACTGGTAGTGCCAGTAGCTCTCGTTCACTCGTTGTGCATGTATGGCCCGTAATTGTTGGTATCAGGACATCACTAATAGCACGTTCCAATGGTTGTAGCGGTTCCTCAATATCAGATAATGTTCTTAGGTAGTACGTCCATTTGTGCTTAGGTCCGAAGGTATATACTGCATAGCAGGCTTGTGGTTGGGTTGCTGCAAACTCTGCCAGTTTCACCACCTGGCCAACCCACTCATCCACCTTTTCAGTTACATACTCTTCAAGATAAGATCTTGAGCCGAGTACTGCTCCTAAATGCTTCTGACCCCGAGTGGAGATGTTGATTGACTCTTGATCAAAAAGATCCCTCGCTGCCTCTTCTTTCTCAGGCTTCACAATAAGCCAGCATTTTTTCGCATTGGGAAAATATCCCAAGCTCGGACCCGATTCGTTTAGTACACCCCACCATTTCTTCAGTTCCCCCAATGAACCAGCACCAGTCGCGTCATCCGCGAACCAACACTGCTTTACTAACGTAGAGGCATTCAAGCGTGCTATTAATGGCTGAAGACTTACTGCGTAGAGATACATAGCAAGGGGGTCCCCCTGGGTTGTACCTTCTTCTGATCTCATTTCCTTTCCACGTGCCGGTTCTCTATAGGTGTTAATTGCATAAGTGGCTATTGTAGGGCATAATATTCTCACGTTATGCAGAGCAGCAGCCCTATTCAAGGAGTTGAACGCATTAGAGGCATCAATCAATAAGACAGCATCTGTATTGTCGGCTTCAAATATGTTATGTATCGCGTGAATCGCCGCTTCACTTCCACTCTTTTGTCCTGCACAGACTTGTAGTGAGCCGCTGGCCTCAATAATGTCTTTCTTGGTCACCTTTGTTACACATTTCCCAATGATTCTCCTGACAACCTCCCCCACACCGATCGGCCTAACGTCCCCATTGCCTAATAATAATAATAATAATAATAATAATAATAATAATTATTATTATTATATTATTATTATTCTCTAATATTGTAGCAGAAGCTAAATTACAAAAGAAGTCAGAGTAAGCGACAGTGCAAAACAAGAAGCAAAAACAGGTGTTACGAGTATTAAAATGTGACGAAGTTGTCTGTGTGGAGAAGCCTATTTGCACTTACTAGTTGGTTCCTGAGAGTGCGCAAGTTATAGTTATGACAGGCACCTGCACTAACGGGAAGCAAGCTAACACGGTGATGGCGAACCAGAGAGAGACTGCAGAAAGCGTTTGCAAGCTGTAGTATACGGCGCTCCAGCAGTGTAGGCAAACCCGTTAGAACAAGTGCCTGGTCATCTAAGGCGAGGATTAATGATGCGGAGAGCTTCCTTTTGAACTGACTCTGTAAGATCCGAAAGATAGTTAGGTAAACCAACCCAAACCGGAGACGCATATTCTAAGATTGATCTGACAAGGCTGCAAAACATCTGAACGATATCTTGGGCCGAAAGGTCCGATTTTTTCAAGACTCTCAAGGTCCTCAAGGCGTAGAGACGTTTGCGCGCTTGCTTGGCTATGTAGTCGCAATGATTATTCCATGACAGGTCGGACGAGATAAATACACCAAGTACCTTATGCGTTGAAACCTGCTCTAAAGAAGCGCCACCAATACGAATAGGTGTTGTAGGAAAGGGTTTTACTCTGGAAGTCAATGAGCAAGTCCGCATTTTGCGCCATTTAACCGCATTCCGTGTTCCGCTGCGAAAGTACCGATTTCATTGGTCAAAATGGGGAGCAAGCTGATTGATGTCCTAGGGATAACCTCAACAATTGTCAGGTCATCTACATATTTAGCTCTTAAATTCCATTGTCTAGAAGTTAAATTGTTAATAAGAACAGCGAAGAGGATAGGTGCCAGTTTTGTCCCTTGAGGAATACCGCCCTTGGGCGTTACTGCGGGAGAAAGTGTATTACATAGTGAAACCCGTTGCGACCTATCCGATAAGAAAGACCCCACCCACCTGGCTATGCCCTCGTGCACACCCAGGTTTTTTAGCTCGTTTATAAGTACATTATGATCCACGAGGTCAAAGCCTTTGGTGAAATCAGTAAATGGGATACGGCAGAAACAGTCACCTTTGTCTAGTGAGGCTAAGATATGGTGTAGTAGGTAGACTAATGCATGAGTGCAGGATTTTCCTGGGAAAGCGAATTGCTTTTCATCTAATTCATCGACTATTTGGTGGCACAAGGAGACGTTATAAGAGGGTTTCAATGGGGTTAACCGTTAGCTGTAAAACGGGCAAAAAGATTAGCCGTTAGGCGTAATTATTGAAAATGTTTAGCCGTTAGCCGTGAAAAATATTAACCGTTAGCCCGTAAAACAGCCAAAAATATTAACCGTTTGCCGTAAAACAGTCAGAAATATAAACCGTTAGCCGAAAAAGTCACCACCCCATTGAGACCCTTTTATAAATATCCGAGAGAATTGGAGCTAGTTCCCAGGCGAACTCTTTCTAGATCTTGTTAGGAACAACATCAGGTCCTGGGGACTTGTTCAACTTTACATGACGCAAAGCCTTGAACGCCTTTCTGCTTTTACGAAACCACTAGACCTTTCGGTTTTCGGGTCGGGCACGCGATTAATAACCTATCACTAGTGCTTGAGCTTCAAGATTTATTCACTATAATCGGGAATGAAGAGGAATAATAGAATAAGAATAATGAACCTTTGTCGTTGGAATTATGGAATAATGCCACTTTGTGGTGGGGAGTAACCGAACGGAACGACCTTCTTTGGAATAATTGATTACATTGTCAGGAATAAGCAGATTTTTTTAACTGGAATAATGGTACAACTTCCACTTTAACTTCAACTTTATTCCATAATAAGTTTTAAAAGCACGGTAGACTTGTCCACAGATAGCAATAGGGACTTTAAGATCTACAACGGCGACTTCCATGTAAACGTCATTTAAAATTGCTAAAATTACGTTTTGCGAAGTTTTGTGTGATTATTCCAGTTTGTTCAACATCTGCAAACTATTCGAACTATCCAGGAACTGAATTGGAAGGAACGCTGTTTAAACTAAGAAAGAAAATCAAAATTCTCCGTCGTGTTCTCGCGTTTTTCATTAAAACTTGAGACTTGGTCATATAACGTTGTAGTTTGGCAGAGAACGGCAAATAAATGTACCAATGTTCAAAACGCACGTGCAGAGCCATTGTTTTGTTCATTTAAGTCTATTGCGCGGTGGCGCTCTCGCTGACGTTGCAGTCGCGGATCATAAAGTAGTTAATAGCTAATCTAGGCGAGGCAGTTTCGCATCAGCTTAATTTATGTATAACTTGAAGTGAATAACTACAATTAAATTTTAAATAAGTGAAGCAAGGAGTAAACATTAAATGAAAAATGAACGGCAATAGGAGCGTTTGTAGAAGAGAAAGAAAAAGTTGCCTAATTCTTAGTATTAGATGTTCTGTATTAAACTATTCGGAGAGGCCTAGTTTTTTTTATTAATAGTGGCGTATCAATATAGTTATCTTCGTTTTCCAAAATGGTAAAGAAAGATGGACGCAGTTCTCTTTTAGAGCTTCTCTTTGACAAATCTATAATAGAGCATGGTATCTCATTCCACAGTCTTACACCAAATCTAGAAAAGGAATGTCTCAATGTTTCTAATTATCTTGAGGTTTTAACATAGAAATTTCCGGAGATGGATGATCATGTATTGTGGGAATGAATGTTGGCTATTTTTTCAAATAAAGTTTTAATGCTTACCGGTGCAATGTTATTGTTGACATCATGCATTAATTTGGAAACAGTCTCACAATAGATAAAATTCAGGAGTAGGATATTAGCATCAGTGAAGAAAGGAAAAGCATGTTCTCCACTCTCTAAAGAATATATCATACAAAGAGTTCTTTTCTGGAGAACTAAAATTTTGTTCAGGTTGGTTTTCGATGTCTGACTCCAGAATAACGAATCGTTCCGTGCAGGTGTAATGAACACCAGATTATTCCACTTCATGGTGGTGTAAAACAAGTTAAATAAAAACAATCAAAGAAGTAAACAAGCTTTTCTTTTCATTCCTTTGGAATGGAAAAGGAGATAAAATCAAACGAGACATTATAATAAATGATTATTCAAACGGGGGACTAAAAATGATAGACATACAGTCCTTTAGCAAATCGCTGAAAGCTACATGGATTAAAAAATATCTAGACGACGAAAACCGTGGAAAATGGAAATATTTTTTTGATGTAGAGTTAGATCGTTTTGGTGGCAAAACCGTCATCACTGGTAATTTAAACAAGAAAGACACCATTGAGAATCTTAAGATCAAGAATTGTTTTATAAATGAAATACTTTCAATCTGGGCAGAGGTTAATTTTGATGAAAACATAATATCTGAGAAGCATTTTCTTGGACAAATGTTATGGCACAACTCACTCATAAGAATCGATAACTGCCCTGTTTTCTATCGAGACTGGTTTGAGAAGGGAGTTACGAAAGTAAAACATTTGAAAGGCGAAAATAACCAATTTTTATCATTAGCTGAACTACAGGGCAAATTCAGCCTTGCAGTTTGTCCTCTAAAATATTTCGGACTGCTGTCTGCTCTTAAATCTCTTTGGAAGTCATGTAAAAACAACTGTATCAACTTAAGCAACAATTGTGAATCCTTTGTGGTAAGATTAAAAAAATACCAAAGTGCGAGCAAACTCGTATATACCAAGCTGCTTTCCACAAAGTGCATGCCATCAACCTATAATCAACAAAAATGGCTAAAAGATTGCAACCAAAATGATGATGCTGATGAAATCAACTGGTCGGAGGCCTACCAGCTGGCCTCTAAACACACTAAAAGCACTAGGATTATTGAATTCCAATACAAATTTTTGCATAGAAGAATTTCAACTAACGACTTCTTAACAAAAATTGGGATAAAAGACAACCCGAATTGCTCTTTCTGTAACCGTGAACTGGAGAAACTGCTTCATCTCTTTTGGTCCTGTCCTAAAGTAGCCTCTTTCTGGCATAGCTTAACCGCAAAGCTAACTTTGCCTCACATTACACCCGAACATTACACGTTAGATATACTTGTTGCACTTGGTTTGAAGCCAGATTCATCTATAAATAGCCAGCAAATTAATTTTCTCTACCTTCTGGCCAGAAGTTACATCTGGATCAGCAAAAGAAATGAAACCACGCCAAAGTTAGTAGTTTTCCTTCAATACCTCAAATCATTTTACGAAATTGAGACAAACGCAGGTAACAGTTTACCAAAAAAGTGGGAAAAAATAAGGGCCTTTTTTTTCAGCAATCCTCTGATTCTGTACACATCAGTATATCCTGATCGACTGTTCATGTTTCTCCGGCATTAATTGGGTGTACAATCGCTTTACAACCGCTTCTTCTTCTTCTTTTTCAAGACATACCAAGTGCGTTTACTGGGAACATAAGGTTTTGAGTAATATCTAATAATGAGAATTTCTTGTAAATAGTGTATTGTAGTGTATTGTTAGTGAGTCATATCGCATTTTGTTAGTGTAAGCACCCCTTTTGTCAGTATGTATGTATTGTCCTTTTGTTTGCATCAATTAAAAAAAAAAAAAACAATAATCAAAAAATTACCTAACATATGAAAAGCTCACATTTTCATCTCCTATGGGATAGTACAAAGTGTTTCGACAATGCTTCATAGTGGTTTACCACAGAATATTCCACTTGTTTCTTTTGTGTTTAATGGCACTTTTTATCAAAAAGGTTTTTGGCATGGCTATGGGCCCTTCGGTTTCGACCGTTGTAGCTTATCTTGTACTGAATAGAAGATGTCGAACAAAGAGCATTTGCTTAATCACCGGTAAAACTATCCTTCTGGAAACGGTACGCTGATCATGTAATTTCAGCGGTACCCAAAAACGAAGTGGATGGTCTACTGGAACACGTAAACCCCATTGAGTCGCGTTCAATTCACTGTTGAGCGTAAACAAGACATGTAATAAACCTTTCTGGATTTAATTGTCAGTAGAACTTCCGACGGGCGCTTAGAGACCAGTGTTTATCGTTAACGAACACAAACGGACAAATATCTAGCTTTTGACTCTCACCACATAATCTGCCATAAGAAATCATAACATCAACCTTGTTCAAGAGAGCCGAGTGTCTACTTTCATCTCACGATTCCAAGGCTTCTGTACAGAGGCAGGTTTTTAATGTTGTAAGGGAAAACAACTACCCAAAAATGTACTCCTGCACTGCCTTAAATAATCTACTCTACCACACAAAGACCCTGAAGCCGTGGTTCCGCATATCCACGGAGTTACAGAACCTTCTTAACGTTAAACTGTATCTTTACCAAGCCCAAGAATCCTGTATCGAAGGAACAAAAGAGTACCAGTGACGACATTTATTCCATCCCTTGCAACGACTGTAATCAGGATTACATCGGGCAGACTAAACGTCAATGTTACCCGCTTTTAAGAATATCAAAAAACAGTGTTTCTTTCAAGAAAAGAAAACTTTGCTTTGGCGGAACGTGCGTGCCTCACCAACCATGTCAGGTGTGGGATTATTCCCGAATTATCACCACTAACCGCCGTTATCATCAAAGACGTTGCTTAGCTCCATTGAACTCGACGATGGCGGCTTATCAGTTACCCGATGCATATTTGCGCCTTGTAAATAAGCAACACCATTCATCGCGGGTATAAAAGGAGCTTCACAGCCTTGCCCAATCACCGCTGAAGAAGACACTAGACAGGAGTGTCAAAACGTAGCATCAAACGATGTCTGATTACCAACCTGGTTGTAATATGCGCTTTTTTTTGTTTCCTATTCTTCTCTATAAAACGTTCACGTATTGGGCTCCTGATAAAACACATTGTCTTTCTTTACACCTTTTATGCTGTTTTCATCCACTTATAAGAAGGTGAAATTAAAGCAATGTATAGTAAAACAAACACAGTACCACAGTGCAGTACTGTTCAGTAGCCTAACCATGAATGATTGCACAGCATGATGTCATACGAAGTTAACTCGAGAAAACAGCAAAAAACCCTCAGTGGTTATCATATAAAGTGTTACTACTTTGCTTCCGGTCCATCAAGGAATTTCTTTCTTGGCTTTAGCGGGTATCGTAGAAGGAACAGCAACGGACAGGATGGCGCCATCTTCTTCATCCGAGGAAACCATGGAAGCATGAGAGAGAGACCTGGAACATTGCGTAGCTTCCCCTCTAAAAAGCGCCCCTAAAGAGAAAGACCTCGCAGTTTCATTGTCAACAGTCAGAAAATCGATTTTTGGTCTTTGTTTTTCCTTTATTTCACCATTTTCTTTGTTTAGATCTGAAAACGACAGCACTTGGACAGCATTCTCGTTGTCGTTGTTGTTGTCGGGGTCACGTGAAAAGCTGCGAGCTGTTTCCATGGCAGCGCTGCCCTTTCTGGTCAGAGCAGTTTCTGGAATATTTGACTCTGAGTTTGCATCAGAAGACCAAGCAGGTGGCAAACTGGTTTGTAAATCTTGCCTAAGAACGTTTCCCAGGCTTTCAAGGGAGTTTCTTAAATCGTCACGTGAACTGTTCAAGGTGGCTAGTGAATTGTCTAACTGATCACAAGAGCCGTCCAAATGACCGCGTGAAAGGTTAGCACCCGCACGCGAGCTCGGAGCGCTTGATAACGAACCCAGCTGCTTCCGTTGAGTAAGCGAAACTTCGCTTTTAAAGCTAGATTGTGATTGGTTCCGATTGCCAGTCACATGAGGTAGAAATGATGAACCTCCGATGTCATCTGTCTCGTCATCGATCTTCGGAGAGGGATCGTTGTCCTTGGCTCGCTTGGCGACTGTGCTGGTTTCCGGAGTCTTATCGACCTTCGGAGGTGGGCCTCCATTAGAAAAATACTTCACTAATATACCAAACAAGGCGAATGCAAACAGTGATGGGATGAACGCCGTTCCTTTGGTGCTCAAGAGAAATCCTTCGTATCTTGAATTCATTTTATGATCTTGCGAGCCGTAAGTCTTATTGGTCAGCGAGTTCACGTGACTCCATCGCCATGCATAACTCAAGGTTGACTCTGTTGCATTTTCTATGAAGTCTCTTTCTGCCACAGTGTAGATGTAATCACCGTCATCTGTGTATTGTCCGTACGCAAAAGGCTCATAAAAGATTTGATTTTTCCACATGTTCAGGTCCAGAATCATAACGATAAAGATGATGCCGTAGTTAAACCATTTTCCCGTGATTTGGATGTCCCCACCAGGTAAATGGAAATGGAAATTTCCCGTGTTAAAACCCGGCAGTTTGATGTCCATACTGCTATCAAAGTAAGGAAAGTCCCAGTCCTAAGAAAGGCAGACAGTCAGTGGGTTAGAACGAAGAATTAAATACAAGCAAAAAGCACTTGCCAGGGCAATAGACTGGTTAGCGCAAAAAAGGTCTGAACCTGTCTTCTGCTACTCAATTTGTCGTTTTGTTACTGCAGGCCAAGTCGAATTTTAAACCTTCTCGACGACCTGCGTACCATAGCCACCTTTCTTCTCGTCGTGTAATTTTTAAAAGACCTGAAACATTCTGTGGCCTTCTCTAGCGCAACATTTTACACAGCAGTTTGATTGGACCGAATGAAGCACGTGCATAAACCCTCAGACGCCAAATAAAATAAAGTCATAGCGTAAAGTCCACAATAGCATTGTCCTTAGTCCATTTAGGGTTTAGGTTGCTTGCTACACTTCCTTATTGAACAAAACACTACTATACCTGCATAACAATCATCAAGTCCATGACTAAAATGAAAGACGCCAGAAATGCCCTTGAAAGCTCGTTGGTAGGCGCAAAGTCACTACTGATCTCATCCCAGTTAAGGTAATCTGTAGTTATGGCTGTTGCCACAACAGCAGTCATACCAAACGAAATCAGCCAGAACGCATACACACGGTTTCGACCGCGTCTCCAGAAAGCTCGAAGGCCTGGGCTCCACTGAGGATATTGGTGTTCCTGATTTGAGGGAAAGCAATGAACATGATTAGACGACGCAACTGGAAGTGTCCCCATCCGAAGCTATTCACTTTGAACACAACAGTAAGGACTGTTCTTGCCATCAGTAGTTATGGATTACCTTAACCTGTTTAAGGCTATTCAAAAGTAAAAGCAAAGCAGACAGGAGGACGAGAAAGACCTGGATAAACTGGTGATCAGCTCGTCTCTTTTCCACGTTTCTTTAACTATCTGAGAGCCTGGGACAGAATTAGTTAGACTGCAAGATGGCGCTAGGGAAAAGCATTGGAAAAGAGAGCCCAATGGCGC
The DNA here is from genome assembly GCA_949710005.1 of Ricordea florida. Taxonomy (NCBI): domain Eukaryota; kingdom Metazoa; phylum Cnidaria; class Anthozoa; order Corallimorpharia; family Ricordeidae; genus Ricordea; species Ricordea florida. The sequence continues at coordinate 16,687,740 of OX453272.1, forward strand.
GATAATCAGACTTCAGATAATTTACATCCCTGGTCGTATGTTTAGCTCGGATCTGAACACGGTATTTCCCGCTACATGCAGTTTGGTGCCCTACATACTGAGACGTGAAAACGGGAGCAAAGCCTTGGCGCAGTATTGTGATGAGTTGTCCAATCGGGCTTCAGACGCTATGGAGATGATAACCAATGATAATCCGATGGAATATAAGACGAAATGGCTTACAGGCACTCGACACCGGAGCAGCTTCGTAGCTATCACTGCTGTACCGACTGGGTCATCAGGGCTAGATATCACGAGTAATTATGTTGATAAGTCGCAGATAAGAGACGTATAGGCATATTAAGTGTGTGACTGTCGCTAAGCATTATGCGCATAAGGTGAAGGTTAAAACTGACTTTGAGTGCAAAGTCCAGTACAACAATTCACTTACTGCATTCTCACTGTGCTTTAGCCCTAGTATAAGGGGGTAAACAGAACCACACAGGGCAAAGAAAAATTTTTTTGACCTCGATGGAATCGAAGGCACAATTACCTGAACGGATCACTGTTAATACCCTGGCAATATAAGGCGTCCGAGTGGAGGAGGTCGTGATAAGTCGCGGCCTATGACAGGCCGGGTTCAAACACTATAAAACAAAACTTTTGTTTATGAAAGGAAACAAATCAACAACCTTTTACCTGCAGCATCATGTCGGTCACCATCCAGGCAGTGATGAAATCTCCCAGCCATGTCCCTATGGCTGCCATTTTCATGAAAGTCTGATTTTGGATTCCCATATTATTACTGGTTAGATAAGGACGAAAGTGCTCCCCACCGAGAAGCAAGAATTCGTTGTATATGAAGCTTAAGATGTACAGGAACATGAGAACAGAGAGGAACATGATCATCCATGAACCTTGTCCGTCTTCAGAAAACATTCTAAGCTTGAGAACACGACACAATGAGAACTTGTGAACAAAGATTTTTCCAATTACCATTCCAATGCCAATCGCCAATAAGTACATAAAGACCTTGAGAGCAACAAACCCTGCCTCTGGGGGGTACCTACGGTGTAACAGATATTGATAGCACATTTCAGTGAATTTAAACCCTCAAAATTATTAATGATTACTGACCCCAAGACAACAAATTTGGAGGAGACGCGGCTCCTTTTTGAATCTGTCATTTCTCCGACGATGTCATTCCTCTTACCTTTTCAGTTCAACAGTTCAGTAATTTCTTCTTTATGTAACCCTTTAAACTCGCAGTCAGCCGTTTTCCCGCCCCCTAAAGTTTTTATTGTATGGCGTCCGTTATCACAACCAAATCCGTTGTTTCACTTTTTTATTTCAATTGTGCAATAGCAATTTTCATTTTGGAACCCATGACATTGTCTAAAGATAGTCAAGGAATTGGGGCCAAAAAATCTCACTCTCTGGCAGAAAGGTAATGAAAAAACGGTAATTCTATTACTTTTACCAAGGAGATTATAGTTTATTATATAGATACTGATGAAATACCAGGATTTTTCCTTTTACTGAAAAATCATATCTTCATCGCGCGCAGTGAAGATATCATTTATATCTTTCACGTGTGAGGATATTGGTGTCGCCATGGTTACCAACATGATTAACCAATTACAAGAGAGCTTCCCGCTCAGACGTGCGGCCGGTTCTTTTGAAATTTCATTCAAAACATGGCTTCGAGGTGCGAAGGCGGTAACACAAGAAGAGAAATTTCGTATCTCCGCGCGGCCATGTAATATCCTCTATTTCTTACCGATTTCTATCGTCCGCGTGCAAGTAGTTCTGAGAAGAACGTTAACCGTTGTGGACATTGTCAGATGGCGTTTAGGTCTCTATCTAACGTTGCAATTGGGCTCGTATCTAAAGGACGCGGTTGGACAAACCTTTGAACAAACGAAGCATAATAAAACCGTAAACCCTGAATCACACTTTGGGCCTATCGCAGCCTGTATAAGCCTTTATCGCGTGAATAATGTCATCCACACCCATAACAGCAACAACAGCATGATAAGCGCGTGTTTTTTGAGGTTTGCACAAACTGTACCACATACCTTGCAAAGACAAATGAATACATGTTCCCAATGATATCAATAATGCAGTCCGTGTAGCTGTGGGAAACGGGGTCCTCGGCAAAAATCAGAAAGTTGCAAAACACTACAAGGTATGACGTGACAATCCGGAAGTAAGGGTGACGGAAATAATACGTTAAGTTTTTCTTTACTTCCTGGGTCTTGTCTTTTGATTCAGCTTCAGTCACATCACCGTCGTTGACCGTTTCTCCTTCGAAGAGGACTGGCACCATGTCTATTATTTCGCTATTGCGATTCCGCTGTTCATTAGGAGACACAGGCACGTGTGGGCTGTCTTGCTCGTTCCTTGGTGCAAAATCAGTGGGCTAGAACAAAAAAGAATGGGAAGAAAAAACAAGATGAACAGAAATGCTGACTGTTGTTTGGTTTGCTTACTGAAATAAGGCTGATTTACTTTCACAATGCGAAAACAAAGTAACCTAATGCACATGAAAAAAATACCAGCGAAAGCTTTATGTTCGCCTCTCAAGTAAAAAATATAACGTCCTTAATAAATTAGAAACAAAAGATGTGGTGTTCGCTTAAAGCGATCGAATGTTTTAACGATTAAAATTCAACAGTTTTCGGTTGTTAATTCGTTTCCAGTACTTAAAATTGAATCTCATGATCAAGAAATGTCGCTTGACAATAACAGAAGACGGAGATTACTTAGAAATCATAAATCGAGGATTTTTTCTGCCTAGCTTTATATTAACCCAATAAACATCAGTTTATTGATAGTTAGTAAAAATCTACTTGTAGACTAATTGAAATGCCGCAATCTAATTGGCTGAGCTACTGCAGACTATCAGCCATTAGACAGCACTTGGTTAAAGATCGTTTTCAAAATGGGCGCTTTACGCGAAGTTTCGTAGGAAGATTGAGTATGTTGGTGTTTTTTTTTCATCGACACATAATTTGCTTATTATGATTTTTACTAAAACAATTAGATTATTCGCTCTCGATTTCTATGAGGTGACAGTTGATTCGGCCTTCGGCCTCATCAACTATCACCCCATAGAAATCTCGATCTCATAATCTAATTGTTAATTAGCTATAAAAGAGTAAACGAGCCTCGAGGCCCACACGGTCAAATTTCAACCCTGTTTCTTAAAAATATATCATCAACGTTTCTTACCCATCCTATTCTGCTTTCCTCGTTGCCTGGCAACTCCGCTACTGCCTCCTGCAGTTTCCTTTTCTTTCTGCGCAGTCGCTTTAGCTGTCGTTGATATCTCACATCCGTTCGATACTTGCGCACGAGGAGCTCATCCGGGTTTTCGTCTTGTCCGAACAACCAGACCAAATATCCAAACACACAGAAGGCCAAGATTGAAGGAACAAAGGCAATTCCTTTCAGTGTAAGAGAATACCCCTTGTATTTTGCGTTCATTCGTATGTCTTCTAATCCATACGTCTTGTTCGTTTTTGGGTTGATGTGATTCCAGCGCCATTTGTACGACATTAACGTTTCATTACCCCATCTCAGAAACTGCCGGTCCGATACAGTGTAGATATATCCCTCCGGGTCTGTATATTGCCCGTAGGCAAATGGACTGTAGAATATTTGGTTTTTCCACATGTTCAGGTCAAGTATCATTACGATAAAAATAATGCCATAATTGAACCACTTGCCTGTAATGTAGACGTCCAGCGGTTTCGCGCCACAGCACCGAGGGATCTTGAAATCAAATGAATCTGAATTGACTCCGGGTAATTTGATTTCCAGCGATCCGGCAAAATGTGGAAAATCCCAGTCCTTTAAAAGAGGCAATTAAAGAACTTGAGAATGTTCAATTTTTCCCTGGAGGGTTCATCTGTAGTAAATTCCGAAAGTAATTTGTAATTTGTTTGACTGCAAATATGAGTCTGATATATAACTTGATTGATATGTTAAGAATTTTAGAATCCGATTGATTTAAATTGTGAATTGTTCTACAAACATTTAAGAAGCAATAGGTTACAGTGGTTCCTGATCAGAAAAATAGCTCCTTCCGAAACTGTCTGGATGAAAGTGTATTTGTTTGTATCATGTGTTTTCTATATTTTCTTGCAATTTACACGAACTTTTAGATTTCTCTAAGGAGAAAAGCTATTCATTTTTATTTTGTCCCTTGGGAATACATTTAGCCTTTCTTCTTCGAACATATAATTCCTGTGTTTTGTGTTAAAAATGTTGGTTTCAGTTTCCCGTCATAAAACCACACCAAAGTTGTCATACTAGCCAATCACAACAGATGTACCCAGTCTAACGAACCAATAGGAACTCAAGTCAAATCCATATCATGCGCACTTAGAGCGGGAGATTGCGTGCTACTAAGTCTAAGTCACGACTGGCTTTGATTTTACTTGTAACTGGCTACAAGGTTGACCAGAAATTCTTTAGCTAGCCCCTCCCCCCCTCCCCTTGGTAACAACGTGAAACCGAAGCAATTCCATAATTAATTTCTGCAGTATATTGAGAACCACTCAAATGTAACTTTTTGATCATAAAAATGTGAACTCCAAAGTACCTGCAAAACAATCATCAAGTCCATAACCAGAATGAATGAGGCCAGGAATGCCCGTGACAACTCGTTAGAAGCTACAAAGTCTCTGTTTAACTCGTCCCAATTCAGATAGTCTGTGGAAATTGCAGTACTGACCACTATTGTCATGACAACGAATACGAACCAAAAAGCGTAAACTCGGTTCAGGCCCTGCTTCCAAAACCGACGGAGAGCCTTTGCCCAGTGAGGATACTGAGGGCTCTAAAGAAGAACGAAAAGACAATTGTAAGGAGAGAATAAGCTCTTTTCGAATCCGAAGAATTGACGATAGTTGCCGAATATGTGCCTAATATAAACGACAGATAGGAATTTTACTACTATGCTCTTTTAAGTAGATATTTAATTCATGATAAATAACAATAATAATAATTAAAATAATAAAATTAAATAATAATAATGACAATAATAATACAAATCAATTTCTATAGTGTCAAAATCCAGAGCCCAAATGTAGCTTTTTGATCGATCTTTATTTACCTGTAACATCATATCCGTAACCATCCATGCAGTGAAAAAATCACCAAGCCACGTTCCAATGGCTGCGACCTTCATAAACGTTTGATTTTCCATACCCATTCGTGCACTGGCATGAAATCTATCCATATACTTTCCTGTCAGGTAAGAAAAACGGGTATTACTAGCAATTCCTTCGCAGGTAATGGATTCATTTAATCAGCGCGCGGTTTCTCACTTTTTGATCGCCAATTTTGCGTATTGTACTTATGGAATTAGCGGCAGCCACTGCGTTTTTTTCTAGTTTACTCGAAGAGTAATAGGCTCCTGGCGATAGAATCATAATTAGTTTAAATTTTGACTTCACCTATGGTTGGCCAAGGTAGAGCAAAGTTGTTTACATCGTCTTGGCTGAGTTGCAGGAGTAAAAACTAGTGAAAGTTTAAAAGAGAAGTAACAACAGAAAGCTATAACCTTAACGAAACAAATGCACTCAGTCTACTGAACCAAACAGAAAGCAGAACTAAGCAAAGACATTTTTCAGCTGTAGTCAGAAAAAGCGCGGGAAAACGGGGGCAATATCGTCGCGATTGGTTTTTGCCGTTTACTTCACATAAAGCTGCATGATAAAGAGGATCGGAATTTTTCAGCCAATGACATATGTAAATAAAGCAAAACTCAATAAGCACGACAGTGAATTTAAAATCGTTTAATTAAAAGGTATTACCTTCAAGCATGAGAAATCCATTGTAAGCAAAACTGAAGATGAATAGTGATAGCAGGGAAGTGAGGAACATTACCATCCATGATCCTTGGCCATCTTCTGTGAACAGTTTAAGCTTGAGAACTTTGCAGAAAAACCAGCTGTGAATGATTGATTCACCAACCCACATTCCAAGGAGCAAGGCAAACGTCCAACAAACAAACTTGACGAGTGAAAAGTACCCTCTAGGCCATCTGAGGTGAAAGAATTTTCATCACCAATCATGAACAGGGCGTGAAAAATCTTCTTAAGGTTACTCCAAACCTTCGCGGGACTACATTGGTCTATTAAGGTTCGTTATTTAAGGTATCATTTCCCAAAAAAAATGTAGCTAAAATATCAAAACGCACGTGAGTTATTGGAAAATGTATTTTTCATAAAAGTTAATGAACCGCCAAAAAATTATCACCAATCATAAATAGAGCGTGAAAAGTCTTCCTAAACATTTCTACTTTCATTGGAGTTCAACTATTTGACATTTTCTGGAAGGGGGTGATGTTATTTATTTATACCACTGTTTCTTGTTTTTTTAACTGCTAAATCACAGAGTTTTATTTCAACAGCGACCTTTTAAGCTATTGGCTATCTAAATGAAGGAATAGTGAGCATGTTAGCCAATCAGATTGCAGAAGTCGTGATAGTATGCGAGTCAGTCCAACGGGAATAATACGAAACAGAGAATTATTGGGTGTCAAAATAAATATGAGTTATAAGCCATGAGTGAGATCGATGCAAATGAATATATGAAAGACCATGTATTTGAACTGCGGAGTAATATGTAATGACATTAATTGGTCATCGCAGTTATGTACGCATATACATATTACATATATATACATTACATTACATATTAGTCCGCAGTTCAAATATATATTCATTTGCATCATTCTTCCCCATTTACGGGTATATTACGAGCTCACAATATGACCAGCTCCCAGTTGGCTTAATAGCTCAGTTGGTAGAGCACTGCTCCGGTATCGCAGAGGTCATGGGTTCGAATCCCGTTCACGCCTGAGTTTTTTTCAGGCTTTGACTTCATAGCTGCTTAAGTTGTATACATAACTGCGATGATCAATTAATGTCATTACATGAGTGAGATCGCTGGGTATTTCGAAAGAAGCCAATATCCGGAGATCTTGACTGAACAAACTTCGATGATGGAGAAATTATTTGATCGTCTATCTTCCCGCAAGAGCAGACAAGTCAGGACAGCACTTGAAGCATTGTTAACACTTAAGATACAAGGAGGTTTAAGCGACTAATTATTAAATTGCCAACAACGTCGACAATTATATTTTTTCCAGTCCGGCACTAGTAAACAAACACCACAGTCCAAACACCACTGTTCAGTCCTGCAGGGTTTTGTCAAGAGTCAGATCAGCGTAGTATAACCGGCGTAATTTACACTTTGCCAATGAAAGTTTAGAATTGAAAACTTTGGAGGCGACATGTTATCAACCAAACTACCCGGTTCTTTTTTTTTGTATGACTTTTCAAACGAAGTATTCATGCACTCTTTATGTCCACCAAACAGAGCCCGCCTTATACCTCACGGATTCTCACTCACCTTACAAAGATAAAAGTGTACATTTCTCCTATGACGTCAATAGTACATTCCACATAGCTGTGGGAAACTGGGTCCTCAGCAAAAATGAGGAAGTTACAGAACACCACGAGGTAAGCTGTAGCCAGTCTGGAGTATGGATGACGAAACAGATACCTACGAAGACGGGGCTCCGGTGTCTTCACTTCCTCCTCGTATCGTCTTTTGTCGGCTGCAGGCTGCGTAAACAAATCAGATTACTGAAGATTGAACTCACGCAGTATTAATGGAACTTTTAGCAGTTACGAATAAGCCTGAAAAAGAACAGGCTGGATCGGGATTTTAACTTGCAACTTCCGATTAACGGAGTTACTGGTGCGATGCTTTACCAGCTGAACCAAACCGGCCTTCCGTGCAGATCAATTCATAACTAGATATTGAAGTACTCAGAAATCCGCGTTTTAGAATATCCCGTTTGCTTTACACATTGATTCATTGAGTGGATCAATCAATTAATCAACTTTTGGCCAGAATAAAAAGGACCCTCGTAGAAGCCAATTTTGAGAACTAACTCTGTCTACCAGTTTATATATTTTGATTTTTTAACTGAATCTCGGAACTGAGCCCATGCAGGCCAGATTGGTGGTAGGGTACTGCTCCATCAACTACTCACCGGTACTACAGATAATATTCTTTGTGTAATCCATTGTCCCTTAAGAAATGGTATTGTTTTTCCGAGCAACTCAAAGTCGATATTTCGTTGGTTCCTTCTTAATTCCTATTGTTAGAGTCGATATCGTAGCGCATGCTTATAGCATTAGGACTTGAGTTCTTATCCCACGTATTGAAGGGTCAAACGTTTAAAACACATTACATGACTCAATGAGTGAGAAACTGAATGGTTTAAAAGGCGTAACCACATTGGGTGAAAAAGATTTGTTTCTGAGTGCAAGGGTTAAAAGTGAAAATCACACCAAACCAAGCGGGTAATCGAATCTTGATCCCATCTAACAGCCATTAATGTACAGTGTCTGTTAAGTTCGAGGTATTTTTCTAGTCTAGGTTGAACGCCATGAATACAATTCAGTCCATTCGACACCTCCTCCCTCAAGGTCTAAAGATTGTGGGTAATAATTAAGAAGACGACAATGCTAGTCTGCCCTGTTTGGCGTTCAATAAAGCCGACTACGGCGGACAAAAATTAATTCCTAAACGTTGGTAATCGGATTTAAATCAAGCTTATTACACTTTGAAAGAAAGGAAACGAAGAATCCATATTCTTTAGTTTACCAATAGACGATTGCCGTTATTGTTACTCTTGGAAAGACTTGAAAAATACTGTTGACAAAATGCGTCTCGGAATATTAAAATAACAGTGGTTTCAAGCAAACGGCAAGTTGGATGTATTTACTGAAATTGATATAATTTTTCTTTTCCTCGGCGAAACTTTACTTCAGTATGTATTGTAGAGACAAGTAGTATCGAAAGAAGGTTGAACTCTGGCAGAGGCGTTTGTCGCGTGAATGATAAGCTTAGCAAGTAGGTTGGTTGACCATGGTTTGTTTTCTCGCTTCTCTATAAAATCATATGAAACTAAATTGCAATTCTCAGAAGAAGACGCCTATAGCACCGTCCTGGAAAATGGAATTTGGTAATGTGCTCAGTAGTTGCTGGAAAACTTACAGGAATCGCGTTTACTAGATTTTGTAGATAACGGAATCTCGGCTTTGACAGAGGTTGCGATAAGTTGAGGAAACGCTTTCTTAATTCAAGCATCGTCATCCTTTAGCAATAGAGAGAGTATATTTAGATATCACAAGTTCTCATCAATTCTCAGCGACAGTGAAAAATAAAGCTACAGTGTTTTGGCTCAAAGGATGAAAGTACCTTAAAAATGTCACCTCAAACACAAAAATTGCAATTACCCAGTATTTTTTGCCAAGTTCGTGGAGTTTCTGAATTTCACGAAGTTCTTTTGATGACATCGAGGAAACAATGCTTGGATGTACTTTGGAACCCATGATTCGTTCTTAGAAACGCGAAGTTGACGTTAAAACTCAAGTTGGAACACCTCAGTCCACCTTGTAGTTGACGGGAGAAAGCGTGTTGCTATAGCAACATTTTTGGAAACGTTTGATTTTCCGTGTATACGGTATAGGTTCGTTTGTCTAAAGAAACTAAACAGAAACTTGAGAGATAAGGCATAAAGCCCTGACCACAGAGGTGAAAAAATACCTATTCTGAACTGAAACTCTATTGTTATAACAAAAACCGCATTGACTACTGATTTGTTAGTACCACAATCGATCGTTATCGTAAAGAAACTGTAATGATTTATTAGCGAAGTGAGATGAAAGCAGGTGTTGGGTACAATAAAAAAATACGGAAATCTAAACTTAATTATTAATCATGTATGGATTTGAACAAGTATTTAAAGATTGATTCGCGGACTCCTTGCTAAGTTTCAAGCATCGAGATTTAGATCAACTCCACACACATTTCTATTATTGGAGAAAACACTAGTAATAAGTCATTCTTAAGAACGTTTTTCATAAAACAACGTAGAAATAAGTCGTTATTCCTGGGCAATAATACTTTTTAACGAGTCACTTATATTCCTTGATGTTGATTTCGAGAACTAAATATTCCTGGATTGATTATTGTCACAATTCTTATCTTGAGTTAAAAGTGTGGAATTTTTGCATAATTTTGACGTGTTCCAGTACATTCCAGTTCTCTTCATATATTTATTTCGTGTTGGCGCAGGACCCGAAATGATTTTAATTTTTTCCACCCTAGCTCGATCCGAAATGATCCCCAAGTAATTCTTCGAATGTACAGGATAAATGAAATTCATGGATTTTAAGGTATTTATTCGTCTCAGTTAACTGGCATCCTTATTCATTTCTGTTTTCAGAATTTTTGAAAATGCCAAAAGAGTAAATCAGGTAACTTTCACGCAGTAGTTCCAAAAACGTCAACACGTTACAAGACGGTCATAGTTGAAAAATGTTTCTCTCCTTTTGAAAATGCAGGAATAACTCGGATATAAATTATTACTGTTACTGTTCATTTTTATTTACTTTCTTTCAGTTGGTAGAGCACCGGACTAGCGTACGGGAGGTCGCGGGTTGAAACCCCGGCCGGACTAACGCTCATGGTCTTAAAATAATTGAGTAGAAAGTGCTGCCTTTGTATTGACATATGCAAATGGTTACACTTTCTAGTCTTCTCGGATAAGGACGATAAAACCGTAGGCCCCATCTCACCACACTTTATATAATTAATTTGTAAATGTGGGACGTAAAAGAACCCATGGCACTGTTCGAAAAGAGTGGGGCGTGTTCCCGGTGTCATGGTCTAGCTTACTCGTGCTGTCATTGGTCTGATTGTAATGCGCATATGATTATGCACATAGAATATGCGCAATAGAAATGGAGGATATTATTATTATATTATTGTTATTAAGATAAAATCTGAATTGTGTTGGAGCGATCACTGTTGACTGTGACGTCATAACCTCATCCTCTGTAGTGTTGTTGGTCTTCCACAGGTCCCTACTATCTGAGTAGTTACTCAAGTCAGCCCTATTCAGATTCACTTTCAACTTTTCCAGCTGTTGATCGAACATCCCATGTGCTGGTGTATGGTGGAAAACTAAAGTTGTCATCACTGCAAGCTATTATATGGTTATTTTTCATGCATTTTCACGATGAGGGGGATTGATTCAACGTAAAGGTTTAATATCTTAGAATGCCTCAATGTCTTTGCACGTAATTTGAGTGAAATTCTAGAAGTGATTTTGACCAAAAATGCTTCAGTTAAAAAAAAATATTTGTAAAACCTGATTCTGTAGAAAATGCCTTCGTTGGCAAATCATTTCCTCCTGCTGTCGCATGCACATACATCGGCGGCGTCGTAGTAAAAAAGGATATTCATTAGTGTCGTTCTTGCGATTCCTGAGCTATCAAGTATTTGCATATAGGACGACGCAAGTAGGGATAATCTGTTGTCTCAATGAGCAGTAAAGCAGGAAGCTGTAACGTCAAAACTTGGTACGCATCGCACCATCTGGTAATGTCGCATTTTGTGAGCCCATTTTTCCTGGAAGCGTAAATATGGCAAAAGTCATTTAAACAAGTTTAACGGACGTCATACCTGTGAGATTGATAGATAAGTTCTAGATCTTCGATATGATTGGATGTAATCCGTAAATAATTTATCAGCAATCAGTTGAAAGTTGCCTGAAATAAAAGCCACGGTTCCTTGCCATAAGACTACTCATATACATGATCGATCTCCGTAAAGCGAAAGCAGGATGAAATCCAGATTCGCGCAAAATTCAATTACGGAAAGTGGATATCTCAATTTCTCGAATCATTTCAACGTCTCGACAGAAGAAATAATCAAGGCGAGCGCGTACGGGATGATCATGGCGCTCTCACTGTTTGGAAACGTTCTGGTGCTTGTTGTAGTAAAGAAGAATGTTGGAGGGCAACTGAGATCAGCCAGTAACTATCTACTGACAAGTATGGCAAGCATAGGCTTGGTTACTACTGTAGGTAGTATGCCTGAGAGTCTGGTCCGTGTACTGACCAACCACAAGTGGCTCATACCAGGAGTTTGGGGGAAAGCATTGTGCAAAGCGGCAAACTTCTTCGAGGCGTTCGGAAACAACGTCACTATCCTTAACCTTGTGTTAATCGCCATCGATCGCTTTTTGGTTGTGATGTTTCCACATAAGAATATTCTGACATCTCGCCGGGCTTTGTTTGCCATTTCTTGCGTCTGGATCGTATCCGCGGTGTATTGCGCACCAGCATTGTATTATGGTGGCTTGTTGGAAGAGGACGGCAAAACCCTTTGCGATTTAAGTGTGTTCTTTCCACACTGGAAAGCTTGGCATGTGATATTTCTGGTGGAACTGGTGTTAACCTTCCTTGTCGTTGTCGTGCTCTACATATTCATCTGCTACAAACTTACTCATCGTAAATATCCAACCACGTGTACATCACATAATCGCGGAGTCTCGAGTAGGAACTCAAAAGTCAACCGTAAAGTAGTGGCAATGGTGGCTGTCATCCTGCTCGCGTTCTATGCGAGTTTTGTTCCGTACTGGATCAGCTGGGTTTTCTGCTCTTACCATTTTTTCTCTCTCATTTGCAACGACACTTACATTTTTGTTACAGGTTTTCTAACGCACTTGAACAGCAGCGTGAATCCTCTCATTTACTGTGCCTTTAGCACAGCTTTCCACGAAGCCTTCAAGTCGGTTCTTCGGAAAACCTGTCCTTGGGTTTTATGCTGTAGAGAGCAAATCCGCCCACCCCGATAGAGAAAGAACGACCGCAAAAAGTATCACTAAAATTTCCTTGGATTTGTCCATGAACGAAAACAGACAGGATACCAAGTGGGAATGAAGAGGAAAAGAGAGAGAGCTGCACTGATCTTGAATACTTTGAAACTTGCCTAATATCAGACCCCCTTTAATTGCTCTCAGAGCACTATATTAAACTCTGAATCATGATCATTCTTTGATGAGTAGGCACCGCTCAGTGCAACCATATGTTTCCGATTCAACCTTACAGCTCTTTGTTGAATTGCTAAATGTTTTCCTTAATCCCTCTAAATGGTTAAAGTAGTTAATTTTTGTCCTTTCGTCTGTAGTGAGAAACTGAGTTTGTAAACTTGAATTGCACTCCTCAGACATCTGTTCCTCAGTCCTGTTTAAAGGTAGTATTCTACTTAGGATATGTCTTAGTAACAGCATGTTTAGTACTGGTACGTTTGCTAAAGGATAGACATGGACTCAAAGCTATTGTACCTTTGGAACTACAACATTTAAATAAAGGAGATGGGGTGTAGTTCTTGTTTTGCAAACTCGTCGCTGACTGAAATGTATAGAGCTGTTCCACTACGGAGGTAGGTACCTTGCATTCTTTATTGAAGTTAGTTGCGGAGAAAGTCACAAAAACAAATTACTGAACACAGTAAAATGTTCTGTAAGTGCGTACGTGTTCATTTTATTTTAAGTATCTTATTCAAAAGATAATTAATGTCACCCTTGGAATGTTTCTGTGGAACTCAGGGGGAGGCGTTTTTAGTGCTCAATGAACTCTGAAGAATAAGCTCGCGTTTGACTCCGCTCATTTGTTAAACTCAGAGGGGTAGAACTACCAGCGTGTAGTTAACACTGACTCAAAGAAGGTTTCTTTTGTGTCTCTTCTTATTTAGTCAATACAAGAGGGGAGAAAGTTTCAGCCTCCAATTAACAACACTAAGCAAGTTTTGTTTATGGTTTTCTCTCTTCGTTAAATCAACTGAAAAAAGTGAATGGTGTTTCTTCAGTAGTGAAAACGTAAATTATGCGGACTCGGATCTGGAACAGGATTGATGAAATCTCTTTTAGGTTAGATTCTTCGTAATTCCTCAAAGAGACGCTATGCACAATACTCTACCCTTACAGGGGCCCATTAACCCATGTATTTCCCTCATCAAAGGGATATTGAGAAAGGACGCCTTAATTCAGAAAGGGCTTTAATCGTTCATCACGTGCCACATGGAGTAGTAAGACTAGTAATCAAGTTTACCCCTTGCTGACTGGGAAATAAAATTCTGAAGCTCTCTTTTTATATCGATGTTTTCCACTTAGACATAAACTGTATTTTGTTCAACACGTAAAGAAAGCTTGTTCCCCGACGTTAAAATCTTCATGCCTTAAAAGCGATTGTTCCATTCGCGCGAAACCAGTTATGTAAAACATATCAAATGATGTTAAGTAATACAAACAGCCGTTAGTATATTGTATGTTGATTTCAACCCGTCTGTACATATGAAAGCTGTGTAAAGGAAAGATGAATTGTCTGTACTTCAACTGTACTCTTGCCAATATCATAGAATACACTAAAGAGAAATGCGGACTTAAAGCGTATGTGGATAAAATAATTTGACCCTATCTTGTTTAGTGAACACTGCATGCACGCAGCGCATATAAAAACCTACACGGGTTACAGACCTGTCAGATTTGATTGACAGTTTTTTGAGTTTTACACCGCTTAAGTCAAACATCACATCACGGCTTTTGGTTCTAACCTTTTTGCTTCAAGCGATAATCATGCAAGCGTTGCCAATCGTTTAAAATCTGTTTTGGAAAAATGGACGGATCTCATCCTTCTTTATATTTTATTTTTGCCATGATGTGAAGTGGTAACTGATTATAAAATGGTTAATAGTGTAAATGTTTTGCATCTGCACCTTAGCTCATCTGAAGTCATATTTTGATGCCCAGCTGACCAGCTCCAATAGTACATTTGCTGTGTTGTTTAGCGTTTCCTAAGATCTTATCATATTTATTTCAGTTATAGGAGGTAGGTGAATTTTTGTGAATGGCCCGTCTTTTTTCTAGCTCTGTAGAAAAGTTTTCATGTTGCTTGTTGAAATTCAAACATATGGCATTTAATATCTGCCTATAGAATAGAACTATTTTTCTACAGATTACATCATCTCCTTCAGGTCACTTTAGAGAGTCCCTAAACAGCTGCCTTTTTAATTTAGGTCGCCATCTTTGACGAGCGCACCTATCGTGGTAATTAGAGAATTATATGGAACAACTTTAATAACGGGAATTATCTGATTGGAGGGGACTGGGGGATGGAAGTAGCTTAAGTAACAAAGTCGTTAAAACGGCAGGTGCAAAATAAAATTTGTTTGCACAGGCAGCGAGCAATCCTATATAATACAGAGAATATGACTGCTCATAAGTTGCCCTGTCTTCCCTAAATCTTGGTGTATTGAGCCCAATGTGCGGCAAGAAGCCAGGAGTAAATGAAATTCTTATTATTTTGGAAGTAATACTGTCTCTACATCATATACCGGACTGTGAAAGAAAATTGGAGCAAACCGTTTTGTTGGCATTATTTTATATTTTTTAGGCGGCAATTAGAATATTAAATAATCGGTGGATTTGGTTAACGTCGTTTTCCGGAGAAGCTAGCGTTTTTTGTTAGCTCGACTTTGTTTTTGTGTAGCTCCTCATTTGGTCATGTTCAAAGTCTTTTCGTTTCAGATTGCCAGTAGTAAGAGAACAAGCTTGCCATAGAATAACTCGCTCTTTACTTTTAATTCTAAAGTTTTAAAGGAATCAACAGTGTTGAAGATAATCATGAACACATGTCCAGATTGCCACTCAATTAACTTAGCAGATTGGAACACGGTGAAAAATTAATATTAAAAGAACTGTTCACTGTCTTCAAGAACAAATCGTGATCCTGTAGGCTTTGTTTGAGAATGACAAATTGGTCAGTTAAATTAGAATCACGCAGTCGAAGATCTTAGCAGCAATCCCGTGCTTGACTTATGACAGCTTTTCAACACCGTACTACAAGTAGGTGCGCAGTATTTTTCCAAAAATTCGTTATACTTATGGTTTGATCCACAGATGGAAAAGCTAAAACCACCCTGTAAATAAAACAAACAGTACCACAATATAATACTGTTCAACAGTTTTCCAAAAATAAAAACAAAGAATGGTCATACTGCATGGTCCCGCCCGTACTCGTTGAGGAAGTTGCAAGTGACATATCATGACGCAGCATGTAAACAGCTCTTCCAGAAATCACGTGGTAGTCATGAGCAGATCTCCGAGCAGCTGGAGTAATTTCAATACCTCTCATTATTTAAACAATCAATTTGTGAATTATTCGTTAATATTTTCCTTCCATTCTGCATTTATTCAAGTGATTTCACTTTCTACGTGACATCGGTTTTATGTGATCTTTGAGTCAGATACTTCATTTTATCATATAACATTCAGAAATATACCAAGTGATATCACACATGGGATTTGCTACAACCCGGTGTAGTGTATTAGGCCCAGTTCCCCACATTCCTAGCGAGGAGGGCCTGACTGTGGTTATGAAGCACGAGTTGTGATGGTGGAATAAAGCTCACTTTAGTTTGGTTGAATCCGATGTAATCCTCCTCCGGTATCCACCCACTCGGTCCACAACACTGGCGACGAGGATACAGAAATACCGAAGAACAAAACGGAGCTTAAATTTGCAAAGAAAATGGATGATAACGAGAGAAACCATATCAAGACGTTCGATTGTTACCGCGACCAAAACACGCTTGGGCTACGATGGAAGCGATGGCTTACAGCGTTCGAACTGTTTGCAGACGGCAACGGCGTGATCTTAAATGAGGAAAATGCAAACAACAGGCAACGGAGACGAGCGTTGTTGCTTTATATGGCGGGACCTGACGTCCAAGATATCTTTTCTACCTTCCCAGATACAGGAGATGTGAAGGACTATAAAAAAGCGATAGATGCTCAAAAACGCATACTTTATCCCAAAGGTCGACACAACCTAGGCCAGGCACTGTTTTAGACAGCAAACACAATCACCTGGGGAGACGATTCGACAATTTGCGACCAGACTCAGACGGGCAGCGAAAGATTGTGACTACGGAGGAGACACCGACAACCAAATCCGCGATGAAATCCTTTGCAAATGCACCAGCACTTACATAAAGCGGAAACTGCTGGAAGAAGGTCAAGGTCTTACCCTTGCTAAGGCTCTGGAAATAGCTGAAAACTGTGAGAAAGTTGACACACAGCTTGCCACAATGACCTTAGAGGGAAAAGAAGAGGACTCAGCAAGTGTCAACCGCATAGAAGGGGCAAAGAGAAGGCCTGGAAAGAAGAACCAATCACAAGGCACCCGAAACAGCAGCGAAAGGACA
Organism: Ricordea florida; assembly: GCA_949710005.1. Classification (NCBI taxonomy): domain Eukaryota; kingdom Metazoa; phylum Cnidaria; class Anthozoa; order Corallimorpharia; family Ricordeidae; genus Ricordea; species Ricordea florida. Next base: position 16,704,867 of record OX453272.1, read on the forward strand.
TGTTATCGATGTGGTAGAACCGGACATGTCAGTAGAGACACAAACTGTCCAGCAAGAGGTCGTACCTGTCGTAAATGTGGACTGGAAGGGCATTTCCAAGAACAATGCAAGACAAAGAAGAGGTGTGAAGTAGAACGGAAGAAGGCCAAGTCCCACGGGGATTGCAAGGGGCGCTCTGCAAACATGGTAGGTCCCCAAGACAATGAAGACAAGCATATGTATGCATTTGCAGTAGGCGATAAAAGGCAAGAAAAGATTATCATCACTATCGGAGGGTGAAGGCTGGACATGATCATAGACTCTGGAGCAAGTACCAACATCATTGACAAACAAACTTGGAAGTGGCTGAAGAGGAACAAAATAAAGTGCAAGTCAGCCTGCTCAGACAGAAAACTCTACGCATATGCATCTCAGACACCCCTTGATATGATAGGGACATTTTCCTGTGAGGCCTCTGCAGGAAGGAACATTGTCAATGCTGAGTTCTGCGTGATCAATGCCAAGGGAGATCCCCTTCTAGGTAGGAACACTGCGACAGAACTTGGAGTGCTGAAGATAGGAATAGATGTCGCCGCAGTAAATACAGACTCAAGGAAGACTGGTGAGATTCTACAAGAGAAATACCCAGAGGTCTTCAGTGGCGTTGGAAAGTTGAAAAACCGGGCAGTTCAACTCCACATCGACCCGAACGTGAAGCCAGTGGCACAGCCAATACGAAGGACACCATTTGCGCTGAGATCAAAGGTGAAGGAAAAGATTCAAGAACTCACCGACCTGGACATCATAGAGCCAGCGCATAGGCCCACCACATGGGTTAATCCAGTGGTTGTCGTTCCTAAGTCAGGAGGGGACATCCGCCTCTGCATAGATATGCGCAGGGCGAATGAGGCAATACTAAGAGAGCGACATCCGATCCCGACAGTCGACGAGATATTACAGAGCATGAACGGTAGCAAGGTATTTAGCAGGCTCGACTTGAAGTGGGGCTACCATCAACTAGAGTTGATGCCAGATTCGAGGGAAATTACAACGTTCGTGACACACTGTGGATTATTCCGGTATAAGAGACTGTTGTTCGGGGTCAATTCAGCCTCGGAACAATACCAGCATGAGATCCGGACAGCACTTGCCGGCATCGATGGACAAGAGAACATATCAGATGACATAATAGTCCATGGTAAGGATCAGCAGGAACACGATGAACGCTTAGAGAGGGTAATCAAGAGACTCGGTGAGCGTGGACTGACCCTTAACCCAGCAAAGTTCCAGTGTGGCATGGACAAGCTAACATTCGTCGGAATGGTGCTCTCTGGCAAGGGAATCAGCTGTGCAGCGGACAAGGTTGAGGCCGTCACCAATGCAAGGGAACCTCAAAATGTTTCGGAAGTAAGTAGCTTTCTAGGACTCGTGAACTACTGTGGTCGATTTATTCCTGACCTAGCAACAATCTCAGAACCCCTGAGATGTCTAACGAAAGCGGGACAACATTTGTGTTCGGAAAAGAGCAGAAGGTAGCCTTTGATGAACTGAAAAAGCGCCTGTCCAGCGCTGAGACTTTGGGGTACTTTGACAAGGATGCCCCAACGCAAGTAATTGCTGATGCCAGCCCTGTTGGGCTAGGAGCCGTTTTGATACAAGTACACAGGGATGGACCAAGAATCATCAGCTATGCAAGCCGCAGTCTGACGGAGACAGAAAGGAGGTACTCACAGACGGAGAAGGAGGCGCTCGCACTTATATGGGCTTGTGAGAAGTTCCACCCTTACATTTACGAAGTCCCATTTGAACTTGTCACAGACCACAAGCCATTGGAGGTGATTTATGGTCCCAAATCGAAACCTTGTGCACGAATGGAAAGATGGGTTCTGAGGATGCAGCCACATAAATTTCAAGTAAGGTACCAACCTGGACCAAAGAACATTGTAGACCCGCTCTCAAGGCTAGTGAAAAAGAAGGAAGCCGGAAGCAAACACTCAACGCAGGCTGAAGAATATGTACGATTTGTGGCAGTATCAGCAACCCCCAATGCGGTGACGACTCGCGAGGTAGAGGAGGCATCTTCCGACGATGAAGAACTCTCAGAAGTGAGGAAGTGCATCAATGGAAAGCCATGGGATCACCTAACCTACAAGAAATACCTTCCATGCAGTGGTGAGTTGTGTGCCATTGGACAGGTAATACTGAGAGGGACAAGAATTGTCATCCCAAAGAAACTCAGGCCCAGAGTGATGTCCCTTGCACACATCGTCGGAACAAAGCAGAGACTGCGCAGCAAAGTGCGGTGGCCGGGAATGGAGAGAGACGCAGAAAAATACTGCAAGACCTGCTACGGATGTCAGTTGGTCAGTCGTCCCAGCCCACCAGAACCCAACAGAGCCACACCATTACCGACTGGACCGTGGAGAGATTTGGCTGTCGAATTGCTTGGACCTCTTCCCTCCGGGGAATCCATTCTGGTTGTCGTGGACTACTACAGCCGTTATTACGAGGTAGACATTCTCAAGTCCACAGTTACGTCTAAGGTCATCTTGAGCCTAGAGGAAATGTTCGCACGGCATGGCCTACCGGAGAGTCTGACGTCTGATAATGGACCACAGTTCATAGCAGCAGAGTTTGCAGAGTATATGGAGCAGCAGTGTATCAGGCACCACAAGGTCACTGCAAAATGGCCTCAGGCCAATGGCGAGGTAGAGCGCCAAAACAGCTCACTTGTAAAGAGGCTTCAGATTGCACATGCAGAAAATAAGAACTGGAAAAGAGAGCTGAAAACGTATCTCGCAGCCTAGAGAAGCCTGCCACACCCAACAACAGATGTGAGTCCAGCCGAACTACTATTTGGCCGAAACGTACGTACCAAACTCCCAGAGCTGGGCGACGTACATGTAGAACAAGGAGTGCGTGACAGAGACAGTGAACAGAAGAGTAAGAGCAAGACTTACACGGACACAAAAAGAGAGGTACAAGGTACTCGGAGGTACTCCCAGGAGTCCAGGTACTAGTGCAGCAGGAGAGAAAAGACAAGTTCTCGACTCGGTTCAACCCAAACCCATATACAGTTATTAGTAAGCATGGGAACAGCCTGATTGTGGAATCTAAGGGGGGAGTCCAGTACTCTCGCAACTCCTCACATGTTAAGAAACTACTGCAGAACAGCGAGATGCCAAGTGTGCAGGAGGAGGCAGTGACTGAAGGACCAATCCAACAGCCAAGTGTGGTACAGGAACCAAGAGCCATTGAGATGGACACTCTATCCAGGAGGCACGATAGCGAACCTGAAAGTCTACTCAGGAGATCGCAGAGACACAGAACAACATCAAGTTATCTCAAGGACTATTGTACCTAATTTTCAAAAGACACTAACAGTTGAGAACTCAAAAGCATTTATTAGTCAACAGAAACATTGTTGAACACTAACCCCCATTTATGAGACATTTATTACGTTCTATGGTTATTTCAGCACAGTGTTTTGTGATGTTGCTGTTTGTTATCTAAAAGGGGGAGGGATGTAGTGTATAAGGCCCAGTTCCCCACATTCCTAGCGAGGAGGGCCTGACTGTGGTCATGAAGCACGAGTTGTGATGGCAGAATAAAGCTCACTTTAGTTTGGTTGAATCCGATGTAATCCTCCTCCGGTATCCACCCACTCGGTCCACAACACCCGGCACTAGATTAACCAGTAAATTTTATATCATAGAAAGAAAATTAGGTGACGCCGCGGGGCTACCAAATTGCTCTTTTCGTACTGCAAAATAGGTCCCTTGTTAGTTGTGAACGTTGGTGGTATATCTTTCAAAACGCCTTTGAGGTTTATGGTGGAAACGATTGTTGAAGCGATCAACGATCCTCCCAGAGTTTTTTTTGACCACCCGGAACCGCTCTCTGATGAGCTACGAGAACTGTTCACCCTACCTCCAGCACAGGGGGGCCTGGGTATACCTGACCTGAAAGCCGAAGCCCCACAGGAAAAACGCTGCCTCAAAGCTGATAATAACACCGATGTAGCAGCTATACGAATGCAATCCATGTCCAATACACACGAATAGTCGAAGACGAAGAGTCAGGTCGTCCAACGTGCTTGTCGACCTAACTAACGGAAGTCAGGTCGTGAAGGTCAGGTCGTTCTTTAAAACTCGTCCTATAAGCCACGAAACCAAACAAATGGGTGCCCCTTTTTCCTCACTTGCAGCTAGTTGCTGAATTACGGAGGAACCAGAGGTTGAGATCGGACATCGGCGTATAGAAGGCGCCTCTGGCAGCCGCCTCAGTCCATAGATGATCTCACCCCACCCGCCCAGACCAATGACGGCACAAGTCAGCTAGACCATGACACCGGGAACACGCTCTACTCTTTTCGAACAGTGCCATGGGTTCTTCTACTTCCCACATTTACGAATCAGTTATAAAGAGTTGTGAGACGGATTATGGTCGTTATCCGAGAAGACTAGAAAGTCCAACCATTTGCCAATGTCATTACAAAGGCAGCACTTTCTACTCAATTATTTTAAGACCCTGAGTGTTGGTCCGCCTGCTAGTCCGGTGCTCTACCAATTGAGCTAACCGGTCGGCGAGGGGACATAAGCGCGCTGCGAAACAAGCACGCCATGTAAATGCCTTAATTGTTCTTTAAAGTTCGTCCTATAAGCCACGAGGGGACAAAAGCGCTCTGTGCAACAAGCAGGCTATGTATATGTCTTAATTGTTCTTAAAAACTCGTCCTATAAGCCACGACGGGACAAAAGCACGCTGCGAAACAAGCACCTTACACACTATGTGCCTCGTTCTTTAAGTAACGAAGCCGGGAGACAAGCGCTACACATGAGTGTACCTCGATTGCACCTCATGAACCGACACCATACTTTCAACCACACATTCAGATTATTTCCTGTTGTCTCTCAAGACCTGACTACCGAAAAGTCCGGTTGATTTTTTTTTTGTCCGGTCGTCACCAACCGAACTGGTCGTCATGAACCGACACCATGCTTTCACAACAATTCCTGCCATGATTTCTTTCTTTAAGTCTCTCACGACCTGATTACCTAAAAGTCCTGTCGACTTTTTATTTGTCCGGTCGTCACCAACCGAACGGGTCGTCTCGAACTGATACCATAATTTCAAGCAAAGTCAAAAGAGCTTAGTAGTTTCATCCCCTCTGTAAAACTCACGACCTGACATGCACGTCAGACGACCCGACTCGGCTCGTGTGCATTAGACAACCCTCACGAACGCAAAGCACCTTCCTTCATGCCACAGCATGAGCAAAATATGGAAGACCTGAAACGACAACACCAGTCATTCACCAGGCATACGGAACCTTGTTACGTCTCTGCTCAGCAAAGTCTGCAAGAAGAATGTCGAGGTAGAGCCCCACCTCTTCCCCATTGATAATGAGGTATTTGATCTAACTTCACAGTCACAAGCATGAGGCTAGACTTTACAGGCAGGAAGTTTCTGGTCACCTGGAGTTACAGCATTCTTTGATGTACGTTTTACGCTTGTGAACTCAGCGTGTAACCAGAATAAATCTACAGATTCGATCTTCGAGAAGCAGGAGAAAGAGAAGAAAAGGAAGTAACAAAGAAAGCATTCCCTCATGAGGATTGTACGTGATGGCGCGAGATTGGTCGTAAAGAGCCGCATGTATAGCCCCATGAGAGAGAGCCGCGGCAAAATGATAAATACACAGGATAAAGAAAAAAAAAAGAGAAAAAGCTGTATAAAATGCTGCATAAAATAAGGTAAAATGCTTATTGACTGAGTAGGAGAACTGGACTGAAAAATATTTTGCTCGAGCTCATGTCACATGGACCAAGCGCGGCGAGATCCCTTCATAATGACCTGGGACCAAATATTTTTCGGTCCGGCCATGCCACTCACCCAATCAGTACGCAGTATCTCAGTAACTGGATAATGGGAAAACGCTCTTTATCGCAAAATATGGCGCAAAGTTGTTCACCTGGTGGAACATGATCACCCATCCCTACTTACAGAGCGTGTTACGTGATCGGAAGCGCGAATTATTTCAAACCTTTAAACCTACACGCCCTAGCCTCATAGTGTTTAAGATTCCGTATCTGTGCTGTGCACGTGCATTTAATAGGTACTCGCGCGAGTCCGCGCTGAATCGTTTAGTCCGACAAGACTGCCGCCTCCGCTTCCTGATTTCCCTAGAAAAACATCCACCTCTCCACGCCTTGTTGAGCGGAACGTGAATATGCTTGGCTAACAAAGCATAAAAGTATTGAACTATTAATTTATTGTAGGCGTCTTGAAATTGACCGAACTTTTTTCTACGCCGGAGTGCAAGCAGTACGCTCTTCTTTCCAGCACCTCTTTGCGTGAAGCTAAAGAACAAGAGAGGACCACGAGGAAAGTTCCTAGTTCTCGTACGCTTTTCGTGTTCTAGAAAATTCCTTTTTATTTATATAACTGAAATGAATGCAGTAATAGATGGCAGCAGGATCGATCCTTACTACAGGAGAAAAAAAGGATTACAAGGCAAATAAATAGATGTTTTTACACGGTAGCGAGAAGATGTGAATTGTGCCACAAGAACAAAAAATTGACAACTTCTTGCTACCGTGTACTTAGAAGCAGTTTCAGCAGAGGGAGCGTCGTTAATACATCTGGGACTTCAGCTTTTCTGAACGTGACTAAATTTAACTCGAATGTCGGGTGAGTCTTTGTCTTGCAAAGGTCATTATTTGGCGGCCCATGAGTTTTGGTGAGGGCATTCTTCAGTATCTATCAAATAGTTCGCTTGACGCGATTTGGTGTTCATACCCTCTTCGACGTGAACGGATTTGCCGAACTTCCACGGTGAGTCTGACATAAGGTGTGGAATGTTAATTGAGGTGCGAAATACGCACGTGTCTCAACAGGAATGCTTGTAAGCCACACCCAACTTTCTAAGAGTGTGATACTTTTTTTCCAAAAACAAAAAAAAAAAAAAAAAGAAAAGAAAAGAAAAGAAAACAAGCAACAACAACAAATAAAAAATAACAGGCCGCGACAATGCTAAAACATTATACAAACGCCAAATTCACCGGTCCAAGGTTGAAATAAACACCTCCTATTTAGTTATCATAACCATAATCATAATGTTCTGGGGTTAAGAACGATAAAGTTTATTACATAACGTACAAGAATTATGAAACTAAGAAAAAATAGAAATCAAGAGCGACAGGACTTTTAAGCAAGGTTAATACAAAAGTGAGGATTTAAATTGGATATCGGCTATATCACATACAGTCATACACACATACAAGGGAATGTTCACCTGAGGACTGATAGCTGCGTAATTTAAGACAACTTGATGTGCATGTCGGTTTGTCGAAAACTTAGAAAGGACACTTCAGGGTGCCAATCATGAATGACACACGCCTGACGTTAGCGCTTTCTATAACTCCACAACACATTGTCATTCATAGTAGTGTGCTATAGTACACAACATGCGAGTGTTGTTCCTCGCGAAGCGAGGTTACTAATCGTGTCGGTTCCGGTCAGACCACGTGGCTCGCAAGCCCGAGTAAATCGAGCCGAGAGTTTTTATATATGTATATATTTAGCAATTATTCCACGAAATCGAGTCGTATATGAGCTAATAGCCAACGAGGCGCGTAGCGCCGAGTTGGCTATAGCTCATATACGACGAGATTGAGTGGAATAATTGTTTTATTATATCTCTAAACCCTCGCTTATGGGACACTGGAATTAGTTTGTACGACAAGAATTGACTTTGTTATTGTTTTCTGAACTGAACCATGTTGTCGAGCCGACATATTGTAAAGCCGACGTGTAAAAAAGTTTCAAACACGAGTCCGGCTCGTTTTTAAACATCTCTTTAATGCACTTGTCAATTTTTTTTTTCGAGTTAGCAAATTAGATTGAGAATTTTAAAGTGGAAAAAGTAGGCAGAAATAAAATAAAAACTCAGTTTACGGGCTTCACAGATCTTTCAAAATGGCGGCTGTTTGTAAGAGTTTCACTTTCGTTACTTACCGTCGAATAATTTCATCCCATATTTATTTGCTTCGGTAGTATTTTTTGGTGTATGATTTTTAAGCAAGACTTGAATTTCTCCCTGTCTAATTCAAGAAATCGTCCCTCCATGATGGCCGTTTTCCGTGCCAATGGTATATGAGCTGATATACAATGAGTAGGGAACCAATCAGAGCGCGCGTTTGCTCATATACAAGGGTTGCAGATATAATAAATATATATATATCTATATTTTAAAGGTGTCCGTTCGCAGGCCAGGTTACCTGGCAATAGTAACGCACTTGAGAACGCTGAATTTCCGCCATTATTCGGTGATGCCTTTTTGAAAGTAATGTAAATTTTGTGGAAACCGATTTCACTCGTCCTGGAAGTACATCCCAGCAAGGTGATCTCCGAGATATTCAAGAAATATTAGCACGAGATCGTCGCCGAGTAAGTTCGAATCCCGTGAAAATCAACACGAGGAAAGCACGACTCAAAGCAGGGATAGAGAAACGACAGCAGGGAGAATAACAACAGAAATCGCAGCCAAGACAACAACTGCTCGCTCCAGAAAAAGGCAAACGAAACAGCAGGGAAAAGGACCAGGAATTCAATCAAGTTAGTTTGGAATTTGAATGTGTTATTGATTGAAATACAGGACATGAGTGAACGATTACATAACGAAATATATTGGTGTACTACATTTAGCAAAATGACTTAGAAGGGAAGCCGAGTAGGAACGACTTCAGCGATTGGAGATGTCTCTGGAAAATAATTCTATTAGTCTAAAAACGGAATCGGAAGACGACCAACAGATTACAATAGAATGTAAATAGGTATATTTCATAATAACACGATAGCGTTTCCAGTTTGAAGTAATTCCCAACACAGAGAGTTGCAGTTGTTATAGCAATCGTTTATAACGATGTGATCTGATATCATTGCAACAGTGAAAATATTGTAAATTTTCTTGATCTAGCAGTTATGTTAAACATTTTCAACAGAATATATACCCTGTGTCACTATAAAGTACTGGTTCTGCAATATTATCAGTGACCAATGCGATCATTTTAAAATAAAGCAAATGTGATTACTGAATTCTGAGTAGTATTTCTCTTTGCTATATATATATATATATATGTATGTATTCTCTGATTGAAAGGTTTCAATAATATTGCGTAGAGACAACAAGTTTCATAGCCTTTTCACAATGGGTCAGTTTTACCTTAGAGTGCAATGACCCCCCCCCCTCCCCTGATCATATTGCTATCTAGAACCCCTGCCCTTTTTTCACAAATGAAATGTTAATTCAAGCCTTAATTTGCAAAGTTAGACATAACATATTAACTTTGTTACTTTCTGCCGTTTACTTTATTTTTATGATGTCAAATATCAATATTTCATAACAACCACAACATGCAATTAACCTTTTACATTGGAAAAACTTTATAAAGAAGAAAATAAATTTTGTAATGTCAAAATGTTTATGATCTTTCTCATATATTCATTGCAAGTGTGCTGTATGTAGTAACAAGTGTTTCAAGTTTCCTAAATGCCCTATGCTTTCAATAATGATTTTCCACACAAACTTTCTAGACAAATGACTGCACTAGATTCTAAGCCTTTAAGAAGAAATGGTATTGTTTGGAGCTGTTTTGATTACTACCACCTCTGATGGAAAGCCTATTAAGAAGATTTTTGTATTGCTTTTAGTAGTAGAGTAACAATAACTTTACCAAGATTAAGACATGAATCCCACCCCATAAAAATATATTATGTTTAACATAAAAAATATAACAATAATAATATCAATACCAGTAATAATAATTGTAATGATAATAATAATGATAATAATATAATGATAGTTCTTCTCGTTACTATATGTCATTGGTTACAGTTCAATACCTCTGGCTGCCATGACTTTTTCGATGAAATACCGTCCTTATATTAAATCTTTCTTCTGCAGTTTTTATAATAGAAATTTTCATATATTCAAAATAATGTACTATTCTATGGTTGGGTATGGATATTTTGCCTGTTTCTGTAACAGCACAATTAAACTTTCATGTGGTATATACTTTTGACTGATTGATGTTGATTTCACATTATTTTTTTTACAGGAGTACGTAGTGCAGCAATCTTTTTGAACATATTAAGATTTCAATAACTCTTTCTTACATGTATTGTTTTTATGATATGACCTAAAAATAGCACAACCACATACTATACAGTCGGCACTCACTATTACCAAACCTTTATTCAAAGCTTTTGTAGAATTCAATTGTTTTACCCCCAATTTGTTGATATGGCATCTCTTTTGAGGGAAGAGGAATTTTTCTATCTACCACTGGGGGTACCATTGCAACTGAAAAGAGTTACACACATTAAAACATGCACTATTCATAATGCTCTCAATTGTGGTTACCCGGGAATGAAATAATGACTGCAGTAGACAATAACATATCTAATCAGAAGATTCTTCTTACAATGAATCTCATGCAATTATAACCAAAAAACATAAACAAAAAATAATTGGAGCATTCAACTCATCCTCTGTGTAAGAACATATTGTGTTCAAAAGTGATGTACAACAAAGAAGACAAAGCAGTAGAGACTAAGAAAATAAAACTAAAGAAAAAAAACAGGTTTTTACACTGTGGTAAACACAAGCATTCATATCAACTCTTCAAGATTTCACCTGCAAAAGATTTACAATCATTTTCAATTTGTGTTAAGTGAATATTATTGTGATACTTCATCGACTCTGTATTCCCTGTCAAGATAATAAATAATTTTACTTCTATTCCCTCTGGTGCAATCTAAGTGGCAGTGAAAGAGCTAAATGAAGGTCAATTTTTAAGCACTGTGTTGAGCGGTATACTGATCATGTAATTTGCACCAGGTGTCACTAATTGTGTACCAAACACAGCATAAGAAATAAAATAATGGGGATTACGCTGATATAAAAAAAAATATATATATAATATAAAAAAAAAAGAATAAAATATGAAAGCATTGTGACTTCTTCAAAAACTAGCTTCGCGAGGTTTTTGCGGGAGTCGTATTTCTAGTAAGCTTATTATTCCTCGCGAAGCGAGGCCGAAGGCCGAGCGTAGCGAGGTTACTAATCGTGTCGCCTTCGGTCAGACCACGTGGCTCGCAAGCCCGAGTAAATCGAGCCGAGAGTTTTTATATATGTATATATATATTTATAATATAGCTACGTTCTTACGCGCGCCCTGATTGGTCAAAAACCTATGTGTTATCAGAGTATAAAACATAGAAAAAGCGTGTTTTATTGTTTTTCGCCACATTACCTTCACTCGATAATTCTCTAAGAGATGGCGAAAAACATTTTTCTTGGAAGAAATTCATGATGGAATTCTCTGCGAAGCAGCAGAAAGTTTTGAAGCTGAGAATAATAAAACAAATAAAGAAGAAGAAGCGAAAAAAGTCGCGAATTTGGTATTAATTGGCGTCGGTTTGTCGATCTGTGTGCTTTGTTGTTTCTATTAGCGGGATGTAAAATCTATATCATAAAGCGAATAAAGAAGCCTAAGCCGTGTATTACACTGTGATTAAAACACTCCAGGCATTTGAGAACACTCGAGAAATGTAGAAAACACTCGCCTGCGGCTCGTGTTTTCTACATTTCACTCGTGTTCTCAAATGCCCGTCGTGTTTTATCACAGTGTAATACACGGCTTAGGCTTCTTTATTTGTTAAATATTTAGCAATTATTCCACGAAATCGAGTCGTATATGAGCTAATAGCCAACGAGGCGCGTAGCGCCGAGTTGGCTATAGCTCGTATACGACGAGATTGAGTGGAATAATTGTTTTATTATATCTCTAAACCCTCACTTATGAGACACTGGAATTAGTTTGTACGACAAGAATTGACTTTGTTATTGTTTTTGAACAGAACCATGTTGTTGCCGAGCCGACATATTGTAGAGCCGATGTGTAAAAATGTTTCAAACACGAGTCCGGCTCGTTTTTAAACATCTCTTTAATGTACTTGTCAATTTTTTTTCGAGTTAGCAAATTAGTTTAAGAATTTTGAAGTGGAAAAAGTAGGCAGAAATAAAATAAAAACTCAGTTTACGGGCTTCACAGATCTTTCAAAATGGCGGCTGTTTGTAAGAGTTTCACTTTCGTTCGTAATAAACAATTTCGCAATATAATTTGCCCACTTACCGTCGAATAATTTCATCCCATACTTATTTGCTTCGGTAGTATTTCTTTGGTGTATGATTTTGAAGCTTGACTTGAATTTCTCCCAGTCTAATTCAAGAAATCATCCCTCCATGATGGCCGTTTTCCGTGCCAATGGTATATGAGCTGATATACCATGAGTAGGGAACCAATCAGAGCGCGCGTTTGCTCATATACAAGGGTTGCAGATATAATAAATATATATATTTTAAAGGTGTCCGTTCGCAGGCGTGGTTACCAGGCTACAGTAGCGCATTTGACAAATTGCTGAATTTCCGCCATTGTGTATTCGGTGATGCCTTTTTGAAAATAATGTAAATTTTGTGGAACCGATTTCACTCGTCCTGGAAGTACATCCCAGCAAGAAGATCTCCGAGATATACAAGAAAAAGCAGCAAGACATCGTAGTCGAGTAAGTTCGAATACCGTGAAAATCAACACAAGGAAAGCACGACTCAAAGCACAGCCAGAGATACGACGGTAGGGAGAATAACAACAGACATCTCAGCAAAGACAACAACTGCTCGCCCTAAAAAAGGCAAACGAAACAGCAGGGAAAAGGACCAGGAATTCAACCAAGTTAATTTTGAAATTGAATGTGTTAATGATAGAAATACAGGACATGAGTGAACGATTACATAACGAAATATACTGGCGAACTAAATTTAGCAAAACGACTTCGAAGGGAAACCGAGGAGGAACGACTTCAACGATCAGAGATGTCTCTGGAAAATAATTCTATCATTCTAAAAACGGAATCGGAAGACGAGCAACATATTGCAGGAGAATGTATGAAGGTATTTTTCGTAATAAAACGATAGCCTTTCCATTTTGAAGAAATTCCCAACACAGAGAGTTGCAGTTGTGATAGCAATCATTTATAACTATGTAATCTGATATCATTGCAACAGTGAAAATATTGTAAATCATCTTGATCTAACAGTTATGTTAAGCATATTCAACAGAATAGATACCCAGTGTCACTAAGTACTGTATTCTCTGATTGAAAGGTTTCAGTAATAGTGCGTGGGGACAGACAAGTTTCATAGCCTTTTTACAATGGGTCAGTTTTACCTTACAGTTCTATGAGTTCTATGATAAAATTGCTATCTAGGACCCCTGCCCTTTTCCCACAAATGAAAAGTTAATTTAAGCCCTAATTTGCAAAATTATACATAACATATTAACTTTGTTACTTACTGCTGTTCATTTTTATGATATCAAATACCAATATTTAATAACAACCACAACATACAGTTCACCTTTTACACTGGAAAAACTATAAAGAAGAAACTAAAGTATGTAATGCCAAAACTTTTATGATCTTTCTCATATATTCATTGCAAGTGTGCTGTATATAGTAACAATTGTTTCAAGTTTCATAAATGCCCAATGCTTTCAATCAAGATTTTCCACACTAACTTTATGGACAAATGACTGCACTAGATTTTAAGTCTTAAAGAAGAAATGACATTCTTTAGAGCTGTTTTGATTACCACCACCTCTGATGGAAAGCCTATCAAGAAGATTTTTGTATTGCTTGTAGTAGTAGAGGAACAATACTTTTACCCAGATAAGGACATACATTCCATCCCATAACAATATACATTAAGAAAAACATAAAAACATAAAACAATAATAATAAAAGTATCAATACCAGTAATTAATATAATAATAATAATAATAATAATACTGATAATAATATAATAATAGTGCTTCTCGTTACTATATGTCATTGGTTACAGTTCAATACCTCGAGCTGCTTTGACTTTTTTTATGCAATAAAATACTATTAAATCTTTCTTCTGCAGTTGTTATAATTGAAATTTTCATATACTATTCTTTAGTTGGGTATGGATATTGTGGCTGTTTCTGTAACAGCACAATTAAACTTTCATGTGGTATATACTATTGACTGCTTGATGTTGATTTTTTTTATGTAATGACATTGTATCTCTAACTTCTGTTGATATGGCATATCTTTTGAGGGAAGAGGAATTTTTCTATCTTCCACTGGGAGTACCATTGCAACTGAAAAGAGTACACAAATTGAAACATGCACTATTCATAATGCTCTCAATTGTGGATACCTAGGAATGAAATAATGACTGCAGTAGACAATAAAATATCTAATCAGAAGATTCTTCTTACAATGAATCTCATGCAATTATAACCAAAAAACATAAACAAAAAATAATTGGAGCATTCAACTCATCCTCGGTGAAAGAACATACAGTGTTTAAAAGGGATGTACAACAAAGAAGACAAAGCAGTAGAGACTAAGAAAATAAAACTAAAAAAAAAACAGGTTTTTACACCATGGTAAACACAAGCATTCATATCAACTCTTCAAGATTTCACCTGCAAAAGATTTACAATCATTTTCAATTTGTGTTAAGTGAATATTATTTGGGTACTTTATCGACTCTGTATTCCCTGTCAAGATAATAAATAATTTTACTTCTATTCCCTCTGGTGCAATCTCAGTGGCAGTGAAAGAGCTAAATGAAGGTCATTTTTTAAGCACTGTGTTGACCGGTATCCTGATCATGTAATTTGCACCAGGTGTCACTAATTATGTACCAAACACAGCATAACAAATAAAATAATGGGGACTACGCTGATATAAAAAATAAAATATAAAATAAAATATAAAAGCATTGTGACTTCTTCAAAAACTAGCTTCGCGAGGTTTTTGCGGGAGTCGTATTTCTAGTATACAAATGTTTTTGAAATTATAGAGCGTATGCACATGACGTCACAGCAGCCATGTTGGTGTCCCCAAAGAAAAAAAAAAGAAAACGCGGCCATGTTGGTGACCCAAACTGATCCCCCAGGATCTTATGCAATCATCTTCTTTTGTTCCCGTTAAAAACATGGCCGCTGACGAGAGTGAATAGGCTCTATAAACATATAACCTACTAATGATAGGAACTTTGATACACTTAGTAAGAGAACAAAAAGTTATAAATCGAAATTGCTTGTGTAAAAAAGGACGTTTGATGCGAATGAAAGGCTGAACTTTCTGGAGAATTCGAGTTTGCGTTCGAAAAATGTTCTGGAAAAACGATTCTCTTAAAACACTCGCGCAGCTGGGAATTCGAAGAGATTTAATGCATAACTGGCATTACCCACATGTTTAGTTTCTTTCCATAGAAAAAAAATCAATTAGTAGGGACGGCTACAAAGCGGAACAACTTTTTACAGAAGTTATCAAATAGTAGCGCCACATAGTTTAAAGTTTTAAGGGGCTGTTCGGCCCTACTTCAAACACCTCTCTTCAATGAGGGTTGCTTTTCACCCTTTCACTTTTATTACCTTAGTGTTAATTCCCCTTAATTACTGCTAAATATTTTCTAGTATTTTACTTTGGAGAATTTGGTTTTAGAGCAATTCTGCACCAATAAATAGATCGTTTTCTTAATTCTCATCGACAGTGTGCCTGATAGAGAACTGAAATTGTAAGGAGAAATAACACGTTGATCAATCCCACTATAAGGGATGACAGCGGTGGTTAAAAGGAGCTTTGTTATTATTTACGCATATTACTATTTCGATAAAAAGTTTCAATTTTTTCAGGATTGCGGTTACAAGGACGGGGATCCAATGCTATTCAAAAAATACTGCGGCAATTTCCCTCGAAGCAAACTTAGTTACGACACTTGAAAAATACCAAGTCGAGTGTCTGAACACTAATAACATATTGCCACGTTTACAGCTTTCTTTTTAAAGCTTTTTTACATTTAACGACTGTCTAACAGTACAACTCTAGGTTCCTAGAATCAAATACTGGACAACAACAACAACAACAAAATCCTGCCATTCGCAAAAACGTTCTCAAACCAGTTTGCAGTAACCGATACTGTGTTGACATTCCTTGATTCGTGGTTTGGAAACTTGTTTACATTCATTCCATAAACCGGTTTACACAGGTTTAACCCATTCTTTGTCACACCAACGTAATAGTTACTCCATTCTCCCTATTCCAACAAGTAACCAGCATTCTCGGATTGGATAACGTAGCTGCGAACACGCAGACAATCGTACGCTTTATGGGTAAAAATGCCATGCACTGACCAAATACCAGTGAGCAGTTGCAGTGCTTCGTCAGCTGCAGTTTGTTACGTTTCATTCATCTGTAGTTCAATGCGAACTAACAGTTCTCCAGTTACCACTTCATGTAAAAGCAGTCTTTCTCTCCAGGGTCCCTTACCTTTCGTTAGCAAATTGGCAAGGCTGACTTCAGTGCGACCTAAAAAGTCTGTTGATAAGATAGCACTCTTACTTAGTTCATGGTTTTCTAAATTCCCTGACTTTTGCCTTTCAAATGTAAAATCTCCCTGACCAATTGAATTAACAATTCCACAAATTAGTTCTGATAATGGCATCCAATCTCCGCTCACAGCCACTCTCTCGATGCATTTATTTATTTTTTAGCAAGTCACATGCGGTGTACTTGAGCTGATAGCTCCTTCACACAACATGGAGAAATGATTGATTTTCTAAGAAACCCATCACCAGTTCGTTGTTCAATTTCTTGAAATTATTTCCTACGCATCACTTTGAATTCCTTCGTTTTCTTTGTAACAACTTCTTCATTCTCTAGCACTGGCAGTGCAATTAGCAGATTATTTGAGGCTTTAAATCCGTCAAATCGTCATTGCAGAAACTTTGCAGAAGAATAAACTTACCGTTAGGTGAGAATATGTCTCTATCAAACACAGTAAAGCAGAGTACATCTTGCTCCAGGCTCTTCACTATAAAGGTCCTCTGAAAAGTAGACAAAGTAAAATTATTATGCTAATGAGTAGTCTGCATAAATCAATGATCTAGTTAGAGAGTTGTTTATCATGCAGATAATAGTATTGGGACTGCCGGCCAACAGAGAGTGCATCTATGCTGTGATTCAGTCTTTCGCTACCTGTTCTATGTATGTTGGGTACCTTGATCTATCCCGTATGACAAGAAACCAGCGTGCATGGGAGGAAATTCCAGCCCGTTCTCTTGCAGTCAAAATTGCGTTAATATTACTGAAGGTTAAATCTTATATCACAACTCAAATGCTGACACGAATCTTACTCAGTAACTGACTGTTTAACGTGCTCATTATCTATGCTGAGTTTGATAGAAAGTAGCAAAAACACCTGGCTTTGAATGAAAACAATATACTCTAACCGATAAAATAGTGAGCGTATTGGCATAAAATCGAAGATCGTATGCTATTTGCTTATACTTAGGCAATCAGACTAGTAAGGCGCTTTCCATTCAACAAAAATTCTGACCGGTCCGAACGGTCAAAGTGGACCACTTTCAAGGGTAGTCCCGAATATTCCTGTCGGACAAAACCGAAATGGTCCGTTCCATTTGATGTACCAACCGAAATTACCGGAGTTGTGGTTGAATGGAAAGCGCCCCAAGTTCTCGTTTTGTTGGTGGAGTTCGATCGTCCGGGTGTAAGTAGCTCTGGAAAGAACTGTTTAGAAAAGAAGTGGTTCTGAAAAGAAATTTACTGTTGTGTGAAGACTCAACTAATACAAAGACAAACTACGAGAACGACTCAACAAAGTCAAACAACATTTACCGACTTAGCTACTTAACACTTTTATCAACATTTTCGACATTCAGAGAACAGATTTAACTAACCAACGCATCGAAACTGATAAACCCTGACCAATAACAACCGCGTCTTTACAGCCAATAACACCGTGGCCTGCCTCACTGACAAAAAGACGAACAATCACAGCGTTGAACAGAGACATACATACCATCACCTGACAACACGTGAATCACTCGACTCTGATGACGTCTTCTGCTCAGGTTGTCGAAACATGAATCAACCTCATTAACGACAGTTGTTTTCAGAACTACTCACACCCAGACGATCAAACTCAACAAACACTTACGAAGACTCGGCTCCAAACCACTTTACAGTTCTAGTTTACCTACGCCCCTTGTTGACTCTTGTCTTATGGAGAATATAAACTCACGGTCTGATCGCAAATTTGTTTAGCCCATTTATTGACAACTATCATGATAAAGTCTAATAAATATGATCACATAACGCCTCTCCTCAGGGAACTCCATTGGCTACCCATCCAACAGCGGATAGAATTTAAGATTCTTCTAATTACATTTAAAGCACTCAACAAGCAGGCTCCAACTTATTTAACAGATCTTCTTATCTCCTATACGCCCTCAAGATCACTTCGTTCTTCTTCCAAAAATCTCTTGAAAACACCGGGGTACAATCTCAAATCTTATGGTGGTCGGTCGTTTGCCCTGGCTTCAGCAGTGTTGTGGAACTCCCTTCCTCAGTCATTGAGAGACTTGCAATCAGTCGAAACTTTTAAACCGAAACTTAAGAAACATTTATTTTTACGGGCTTACACGGAACATTGAATTTAAATTGTTGTTGTACTTTTTTTTTATGAATTATATCTTATTTCTTTCTTATTTCTTACTTTAATTTGACATAGTTAGGCAATTTGTAATTATAATTTTCCTTCAATTTGTGAAGCGTCTTTGGACCACTGGGAAAAGACGGTATATAAATGTATTATTATTATTATTATTATTATTATTATTAAAACGGTAGTAAAAAAGAGAATTTCCTACTTTCAAAGACAGATTAAAAACAGAATCAAATGCATCATTTTTCCCTTGTCGTTATTGATGCGATTTTCAGCAAACCGGGAATTTTCAATCTTGGGCTTAATTGAGGTGACCACTCTTTCTATCTCTCTCAGTTATAACAGGACAAACACTTTTGTTTTCCTGAACAATTTATCAGTACACATTGTAAGTAGGGAATTACGACTCTTCGTCTAATAATAATAATAATAGAGGAGAAAACTTGGTAACCCCTGTGGCTACAAAATATCGCCTACTACTTTAGTTTAGAGAAAATGAGGAAAGAGAACATAACCCCGTCTGATATGATAAGGCGACAGAATCTATTTTTAGCGTGGAATCTATTTATATCCCGTTCCATGGCTGCGCGGGTTCCCAATGCCGCAAGTGGGAAGTCGAGGCCAAACGAAACAAGATCCACATGGCGCATTGAAATTACAACCACGTGATGAGAAGGACATTAGCCATTGGTCAGTTAAAATAGTTTCCGGATCTAAAAATAGATTCTGTCCCCTTATCATAGTAAGAGAATCCAGTATGGTAGATGCGTTCTCTTACCTCATTTTCTCTTGGTTTAGTACATGTACACTGTTTACAGTTTTGTATGGCGCAATGTTTTTAATGAGTTCCGCAGAATTTCGACGACACGTTGGGCCAGTTTAGGAGAGGTTATAGCCAATACCTTCAATATTACAAATTTACCGGTCAAATGAAAGACGTTTTAATCAACTGGGGTATTTAAGTAAGCAATAACGTTCATAATAGGAAAACGAGAAAGACGAAGGTGATTTAAGTAAACATGGTTGGAGTTTAAATTAAATTAAAATGTTTCCATATAAATTACTTCGTTTGAAAAGCAATTATCAATCAGTTGCTGCAGGGTTCTATCATATTCCTTGAATCTCAGCAAAACGAAAATAGCACGTTAAGGAAGTGGGTTAAGACATCATATCTCCACATAAGGACAGACTCGACGTTAGAGGGTCGCATGCAGCGAGTGTATGTTCAAGAGTTGGTACCACATTTTGCGACAAAAGGTTTGTTTATTAGTTAGAACCACACTAGGGCTGACTCAAATCTTAACTCGAGAAGTGAAATGTTTAAAAGTTAAAGTTGTTTATTATGACTCACAGTTCGACTGTGGTAAAGCAAGTATCAAAACTAAGAACCACATTGTATGAATTTTGGTTACTCTGAGACGAAAGGGTTAAAAGCAAGCACAACATTAAACAACTTAAGATTTGACAATGAGAGCGACAAGATTAAACGTTAAAGCCACGTTGTAAGATAAAAGGTTTGACACAGGGAGTGAAAGGATTAAAACTCCAGGCAGTGGTGTTCGTAACGTAAAAAGCGCTAAAAATTAATGGTTAGACTTCTGGTGGACGCACTAACTGAAGCGTTATTACCGCTTCACACACCGATAGCGCTATTTGGGTTAAGGGGATTCTGGTCTTTATGTAAGTCTCTCACAGAGGTCAAATTTACGTGAATCACATAACCTTTAAGTTGCCGAGAAAATATCATAGTATATTTGGGAAATATCATACACGAAGTGCTGCTCAATACTTTTCCAGCGAACAGCGACACAGTTTTGTTTTACTTCTCGACTGCATTGCTACATTCGCCAGTAAGTAAATTTTAGCAGAATCACAGGCTATGCGATGAAAGTTGAGATTCATTTTAATGACTCATCAGAACATTGCACGTTTGAAAATGCTCATTTTGATTACGCCAACGAAAGAAAAACATTAATTACTAGTCCAAATGGTTTCACGTAGTTTAGATTTAGCGAGAAGGGTGATATTAAATTACGCTTTAATCTCAATTGATTGGCTGACCGATGACTTGGCGCGTCGCCAAATAGTAAAAAAATTTTCGACATGAGCCTATAATTGACTTCAACATCTCGTGTAGTGGTGGAAACGCACCTTCTATGGACCAAAATGATGTAAAACTGAATACTTTCAGCCCAAACTGTTGGTCATAACAATTTCATTTAGCATGTTCTAGGCTTCCCGTTTATCGTTGTTCCGAAACTGGTTACCTTTACAGGCCCGAAGCTACAGCTCCAAGTTGAATACTGTAAGATCTTAGCGTTTTTACCAGTCTAACGTCAACCTAAAAGGCAATGCTTAACCTCGGAAATCGACAAAGTTGCCATTCTTGCCGTAGATATTGCGATCATAAAATAGTTTAGTCTGTTAACTTAACAGACCCTTCGCGAAACGGA
Source organism: Ricordea florida (assembly GCA_949710005.1). Classification (NCBI taxonomy): domain Eukaryota; kingdom Metazoa; phylum Cnidaria; class Anthozoa; order Corallimorpharia; family Ricordeidae; genus Ricordea; species Ricordea florida. The sequence goes on from OX453272.1 coordinate 16,725,927, forward strand.
CACCTAGCAACATTTAATGCACGTAAAAGCCAAGGTGCAAAAATCAGAGCAACAACACGCATGCGTCACGCGTGGGCGTCTTCTTTCATCGCCACGGGTCACCTATTAAACTTCCTTTCCGTGCTAAGGCTACCTCCGGACGAACATGTATTTTCTTGATTAATCAGACCACTGAATTTCAGAATTAGGAGCGTAACGTGATATGAATGATTATCACAATCCATCGAAATGGTTTGTAACCATCTAACAAATCAAATCTTCCCCAGCTCAACAGCTGAAAACGTAAATTAATTCGAATTGCTTTTGATAGTCGCGTGCGAAAACACATTTCTTTTCATTTGTTTTTCAAGTTTTTTTTTTCATCTTAAGCTCTCTATAAGCAGCAGCCTGAGAACGCAAAAATATTTCCTTAAGAAATTCTTCCCCAAGGAAGAAAAAAATGGTCTGATTGATCAAGAAAGTGTGGAAACGGAATAAATTGCGAAACCCATTACTATAAATTACAAGATGACACTTAGTTTCATAAGGAAATCTACTTCCTCTAATCCGAACTACAAATTGTATAATACTTCGTTTATATGGTTTACAAGAACAAATAGGGACATTCTATGAGTTGTCATAAAATCACTGTAAAGAGATATCGCACGAGTTTTAGGCCATATTGCCTTGAAGCTATAGGAAATACAAATTCCTTGCACAATCCTATGTAAAAGTTCAGTGCAGGATAGCTAAAAGCTTTACGATAACGAGCCTTGCTGCTATAAGATACTTAATAAATAAATAAATAAATTCAGTCCTTGTTTACGCATCAGTTAGCAATCAGAAGGTATAGCGAACTATACTATTCACAAGTTGTAATCAGGTCATAACATGGGGTTCAATTACTTCGCGATATTGAACATTTTAACCAAAAAATAGCTTTGAGTTTTATAAGGGGTGTTTGAACGGGACAAGAACCATAAAATTTCACTAAGTAGCGAGAAATAGAACGGTAACATCTCTGAGCCCATTCTACGTAAGAACAGTATATTGCGCAAAAAATATCACGTACTTGCTTAGCTCACGGGAAAACAAAGGCAAGGCAACTGATCACCTTACAAATAATTGTCATATGTTAGCAAAACGGAAGACAAATCTTCGACTGTCTCTGCTTGGCGTGAAAATTGGACTGTTAAGTTTTCCATATAAAATGCAGAGCTTAGATGCCTTTAGCAGGCCTTGTTTATAATAGTAGTCAGTGGCGATCTTACCGAAGAGTTCCACTTGGGGTTAAGTGTCTGCGGTATAACCTTCGTGCGGTGTTCCTGGCTGCCCATGCTCACTTCACAGTAAGGATCACTTTGTCCTGTAAAATGTACAGCACGTTAGTCTGGTGATACTGCCCAGACAACACGTGCTGCATTCTGTAGAAATGTAAGCAGATAATATTACAATGATCATAGCCTTGTCCAAAGGAAAACGTCTGAAATCACAAAAGAATCCAGGACGCTCACAACAAATCTCGAATAGCAGAACTCTCTCTCTACCCAAGGCACTCGAGACATAAGCAGGGAGATACAGAGGGAGAGAATGGAGGCCCTTAGGAACAACAATAAGTAGCGACAAACCATTCTCACCACAGTTATTTTCAGATCAATACCAAGGAGTGGTGGATTGAAACAGGGTTTCAACCCACCCACCCAAGCGCTTGAAATCCGTGGAATTTAGCTTACTACCATATTCCTCTTCCGCTGGAGGCGCTTGATTAAGACTAACACTGCCATAATAGAACACAAAACAATAAGTGCGAAGTCATGGAGGCATGTGATAGGTAATTATGTGAAAACCCTAGTGTCTCGTTGTATGACTCTCGTTTTGTCAATAGTGGTGAAAGGGTTCAAAGCAAGAGATGCGTTGTATGGTTCGACTCCAGGGATAGAAGCATTAGAAGTTAATAACGCAGATCGTGACTTGTAATACAGGAATAGGGCAATTAATTCTGGGACACAGAGGTCTTGAAGCTGGAATACATAATTAACACTACACGTAAGCCTGGGGAATAAAACAATGAATTATGAGGGCTAAAACAAAACAGAAAATGAAACAGAAAAGCTGAACAAATAGACTTTGATAGTCCGAAATAGTCCAATCTACTAGTCCACCTTTAACAACCCTTAAATCCTAACAAGATACAAAATTACTGATTATAAATTTAAATTCGTGACTCCGGAATGGGTAAAGACACTTTAACTCTACATAAATTCAAAAACAATGTAAACAAAGAAACTAAATACATTCATTATTACCTATTTTCTGAAACTTCACAAGACAATTTTTCGTTATTTCAAATAAATATAAATTTGTTTAAAATAATTGGACGAACAGGACACAGGAAACAATGCACGACGTTTACAGTGCAATATCAAAATAAATATTTATTCGTCAGGTGAGATGTCATTTAAGACCTGAGACGCATTGAACGAGCCGAGTCTAAAACATGGAACGAGTCAATAAAAAAAAAAATCTAGGAAAAATGAACAAAAATACTAATATATGGGGACATCTTTACATTGAAATTGTCAAATGAATCTCTTCTTTTCTTGTTCATGGATACAACTGGGCAGTTTGCCACTAGTTGGCTATTTATTACGCGTTTTTAGCTTATTAAAGAAATGCAGTATTAACTTCGTCTTTTCTTTTGGAAAGCTATCGAAGTGTAAGTTCGCGTGAAAAATGCTTGCCGTACGATTTTCTTTAAAATGGAATTAAACACTTTTACGCACTTGCAATTAGCGTTTCCATTGTAGCATACTGACGTCAAAAAGGTCTGCTTCCGCCACAGAAAAACCACATAAATAAATGACAGATTTCGGGAAAAACACAAGAAACGTCCTCTTTGGCCGCCTATGTACTCATATGTTCCTGAGGATATCTAACCCGAATAGTCTTGAATAAGGTTGGTATAGCAAAGGCTGTCTCAAGTCACAACTCCTCTAATGGTAATTACCCAAGATAAATGACATTTATAATTTCTAAAAAGCGGAGAACGAAGTCTTCGGAAAGGGGATCAAACTCTCAGACAAAACTTAATAAATTGGCAGTACATTAGTGAGGAAAAAGGTACTGTTTTCAGTGAAAAGCATGCAAAAGCATCTTTGCAAACATTTGTAAGCGAGACTGATGTTTATGCACGGTCAAATATTCATGCCAGATATTTTGAATTATAGTTAAGAGAAAGTTACGACAGCTGAGGACATAACTAAAATTCTGAAAGAAATTCGTCGTATCTAGAATTACGAGAATGGTTAACTCTTGTGAGACTATAGGCTAAAACAAAAGAGTATGGTCGCCAACAAAAGATTTTACAAGAAAACAAAGCCCGGGAATTTGGTAAATGGTTACTGATAACGGTATTTTGGCGATGATTTTAGGCACAAAAATGGTACTAATCACAAAAAGGGAGGCTACCAACCGAGCTGGCTCGTTTAGTTCGAAATGGATAAGAGGTCTTGACAAACCATTCATTACTGGGTCATTTAAATGTCTGGGGAACAGTAGCTGATTTGCCTTAGCACTGGGTGAAAGAAAGAAAGAACAATTCATTATATAAGAGCTTGCTCAAATCTGGGGAGTATTTGGTTTCTGACTTGTTTGACCACCAGAGGTTTAGAAGAATAAATTATTTACACTGCCGAGTCAAAAACATGGTTAGTTGGAGTAACTAGCGAAAAGTCAATGCCTTTTACGCACTTACAGGGCACGACGTACGAGAAGAAGAACGGAATACGAAAAGCGGCACGTAATGTTTATGACCCTTTTTTGGCCAATTTTGAGCGTACGTATTCACACCATAGTATTGAAGCCATGACATTGGTGCTCTTAAAACCTTGACAAAAATCACAACTTTCTTTTCTAGAAGGGATCACACACTTGAAAAAGTCAGGCTTGTAAAATGAATGCTCTTTAGTTTTACGATTGGGTTCTTTGGCTTTAACGTTATCCAGCCTTTCAAGAAAAAGCACGCACGCCTTGACGTCTAAAAGACCACGAAAACAACGGGAAAGACTTGCTACTTATCTCCAAAACCCTTAACTTGTACTCGGTTGCTTACGAGAGAGTTTAATAAGTCTTTCAGACAATTCACGACAGAGCGTCTGCGGTGACGGTGGTAACTAGAGCTAACCGTCTCCAAGAGCGTTCACAAGGAGACCTTTAACTGTGCAGTCATGGTTTCTTGTATGGAATATTGCACAACATCCAACGTCTTCCACTTGACCACGATATATTCTTGAAAAATTTCTGGAGATAATTTAATCAAAAAATTAGAGTTGCCGTGTAGCAGCCTCCTCGTTCTTGTTGATGTAATTAGGTATTTTCTTCAGTACTCTGCTGTAACTCAGTTAAAAACTTTGCCTTCTTATCACGCGCGCAATTTGGGTCTTTGAGTAAATGTGGACTGAATGATGCCGATCTCCTCCAAAATGTGGCTTGGTTTTCTTAAAAGTACGCTCTTTACAATTGCCATCGAGCGTTAAGAAATCCCCTTTATCAGCGCTGTTTTAAATACGTCAGGTTTCTCTAAATTTAATATGCTTTTCAGTCATGAGGGCGTTTGAATAACGAAACGTGCTGGTTTTCAGAATTTCACTAAAACACTTTGCCATTTCATTTTCAAAAAATCGATCTATTCAAAATCGGTAAACATAGTCGAATCGAAACTTCCTTGAAGTGGGTTTAAGGGCGGCCGGCTATACGCACTCGATAAATGATATTTTGAATTGATTAGGCCTTTGTAAAGAGGGATAGGCGGGACGCCAACCTCAACAAAAAACTCGCGCGAATCAAGAATTGCCTTTGAATATCCAAACAATACAGATATCCAAAAGCTTTCTTTTTTCCGAATGAACAACAGAACAAAACTTGTCAATTTTAACAAATATAATTCCCTTAAACCATTTCTAAAAATCAAACAGCAATTTCGAAATGAATAATAGTGATTCAGAGCATTTCAACCATACTACCTTTTTAATTCTTGAATGCCCCTAGACAAATATTTCCTTTTTCGAAATCCGGCATGGTATTTAGTAAATTGACCCTTTAATTATTTGTCTCAAGCTTAGTTCTGTGAACAGTCTCCGGAGGATAAGATTAATATAAGCGAGTTATTAGTTTGGCGAGGACAGACCAATCACATCGTGTTTTCTATTTTTATGCAAATTCGTTCCTTAATCAGTTAAATGTGTCATTGAAAAAGGTGCAATGCATTTGCCAAGTGGAAAACAACTATAGAGAATCCAGAAATCCAGAAAGACATCTTCAACACACTACAAAAACAGAGGTAAAACAGGTTTTATTTTGAAAATACCAGGGATAGCGCATGTTTGCCCTGTGCGATTTTAGACATTATCAATGGCACTATCACTGGCCTCTCTGCATACAAAGCGAAAATTCTAAAAAGACTTCTTATCGAAAAGAAATTTAAACCAAACAGTTGAGATGAAGTTCCTTGAAAAAGGACTTATAGTTGTGAAGAAATTTCTATCTGATTCCTCTTGAAAACATCACAGCTAAATCAGGGAAAGGAATTTCCATTTACTGAGACCTCTTAAATCAAGTGTAGTCTATTCTAAGTCTCAAGCTGAGCTCAAATGATTGTTTATTCTTTGAGTTTTAATTTCCTTCCTAGCGTAAACGGCTGAAGAAAAATCCAAGTTTTATCCTCAACGTTCATTTAAATCTTTACATTTCTTAGACATTCATTGAAGGTAAACATAAACTCAAGAAACTGAGATAGAAATACACTTCAGGGACTTTCAAAATTTAAACCAATAGTGACGGACCTTCCTATCGACGAGTCGAATGACTGATAAGCATGATGTTTATCAAGCCCTTTCTTTTCTTACTTCACACCTCGGTGTCCACTCGTCTATAAATTGCGGTCGGATGTAAATTCGCGGAAATTAACGATTTGGCAAATACTTCAGAGGTCTCAATTAGAGAGCACAGGGACGGTCTGTCGGGAGCCATCGCTTTTGACTTAAGAAAAAACATAAAAAAACAATAGGAAGTAAATTACTTCATCGGAACTAAAAGCATTTGGAAAAGCTGTCTAAAAAAAACGCAATGTTTCAAAGCATCTGCTGTAAAGGTAAATATCGCTCCAGGGTTTAATGAATTCAAGAAAGCAAAACACTACATTTGAAGCCTCTTAATTTCCTTGTGATTAAAGTCTACTTTCTCTTAGCTTTGCCAGCCTGAGGTAAAAAAGGTAGGAAATGAGTATAGAGGACTTGATCCCGTCTTTACAAGGTTGCAGGTTCTTTCGATTACTTTCCATAGGAAAGACCAAGTTTAGCAAGGAGACTTTTGATATCCACTTTAATAGTGAACCAGCGGTGTAGCGAAAACGACGACGGCTGACAAAAGAGCACTTTCTATGTGGATCAGATTTAATTGTCGTCTCGGGTGTGTAACCGTACACAGCAGTGATTTTATGTTATCTTTCTTGGCAGGTATCTATAATCAAGGAAAAGTGCATGCAGTATTTTAATGCAGATTCCCTTCGGGCATCCGGTAAGGCTTTTAAAAAAAGAAACAAAAAAGACTAAGCGATTCCATAGGACAAAATTCAAGCAACAAGCGCCAGAAAATATCAAAGGCAGCAAAGGGAAGGGAAAAGCAAAGAGGACCCCGAAGGTGAAAGTTTAACAGCACTGTGGACAATGCAAATACAAATAGACGATGCCATACTGCTCACTGCTTACTCAACTGTCGTCCTGGTTGGAATTTGTGGAAACGCCTTGGTCATAGAGGTTGTAAGAAGAAAGCGATCTATGCGATCCACTATGAATTACCTTCTGGTCAATCTCGCCATTGCCGACCTGTTAACATTGATTTGGTGTTTACCAGGGACATTACTTTCACTCAGCTATCACCCAGGAGGCCGAGTGGGTGACTGTCTGTGCAAGTTCTTCACTTCACACCGCATCGCCGGGATAGGGATGCTAGTATCAGGCCTAACCCTTACACTCATCTCTGTAGAACGCTACAAAGCGCTTGTTCGCCCGCTTGAGACGCGTTTTCGACTGAACAAGGGAAACGTTATCTACGCCATCTCCGTTATTTGGATCTTCGCCGTGGCTTACGTGACGCCTCTTTTTGTCTTCGAAAGATACAATGAGGAAAAGCAAGAATGCGTGACAGTGTGGCCAACTGCAACGAAAAGGGGCACGATATACTGGACCTTATTGGCCGTAATAACTATCGTTGCGTTTGCTACTATGTTCCTATGTTACTTCAGCATAATCAAAGGCTTGTACTTCACGAACACAATATGCTCTGGGACGACAGCACACGAGGAAGACGCCTTGATGAAGCGAAAAATCGCAAAGATGCTTCTGATAGTCACGCTTGTTTTTGTTCTATGCTTTTTTCCTTTCGCCATTGCAACGGCTGCGGACATTTCGCCAAGTGGTGCATTTTACAAAACGGCGTATTTCTTGGTATACTGCAGCTCAAGCCTGAATCCCGTAACTTACGCCGTTGGAAGTACGAACTACAGGAGCGCGTTTAGAGAAGTGCTGAGAGACTTCAAGTTTTTGCGACCGTTCTTACGCTCTACAAGGCGACTTCGTCAATGATTGCAACAGCGAAACGTAATGAGAATGACACTGCGTGGGTTAAAGTTTGACTCTTAGAGGTTACACGGCTAGGAATGCGATTCACCTTGCGCTACCCCTTGTTTGATACTAGGAGGTACAGAGTTACAACCACTGACTTGAAAGGACTGGAAGTTAAAGACATGATCTACACCTGCAAGTTTTACTCCGGTAACGAAACAGTTTGAAGTTAGAAAAACATTGTACTACTAAAGGTTTGACTTTGCCAGTGAGATCGTTATAAGCAAGAGAAGAATTGCATGACTTTAAGTTTAATACTGGGACTGAAAAGGTTAATAGGAAATGCAAAGGCGCTCACGGCCGGACCTTATCCCGGTTTCGATAGCATGAAGCACCTGGGAGTATTATTACTCCCCCCTGTACACCTGGGTGGAGAGAGACAGTGTGGAGTAAAGTTTCTTGTCTAAGGAAACAACACAGTGCCAGCACCGGGGCTCGCACTCCAAACCTCCTGCTCGGAAGTCCGACACGCTAACCACTACACTACTGTGAAAAGGTTAATAGTAAAAACAATATTGTAAGAGTTGAGTTCTGACTCTGGAATTGATAGCGCTAACAGTAACACCTACATTGTGAGACTTACGGTTCCTACTCTCGGAGTGAAGTGGTTTAAAGTTAGAAACACATTATATGTATGTCTTAAGGTTTGACTCTAGGGGGGAGGGGAGGGCAAAAGTATCCAATATCCTAAAACGGACGATGGATTAACTAACGTTTAGTGAATTTCTAAGCGGAAGTAAGAAGGGAAAAAAAAAATGAAAACTATGCGCTCTGATACATTTTGAATGGGTTATGATAGTGAACTTTGATGTGTTTTGCTCATTCTTATGAGCTACTATATTAATACTATGATCCCAAAGAAGCACATTGCATGGTAAGAAAAACAGTCTAACGGTACAGTACTGTTCAGTACCTTTACAAAGAATGGTCACATTGCATGGTTTGATCCACAGATGAAAAAATTAGAACCACAATGTAGAGTAAAACAAACAGTACCACAGTACAGTGCTGTTCAGTAGCTTTACAAAGAATGGTCACATTGCATGGTTTGATCCACAGATGAAAAAATTAGAACCACAATGTAGAGTAAAACAAACAGTACCACAGTACAGTGCTGTTCATTAGCTTTACAAAGAATGGTCACACTGCATGGTTTAATCCACAGATGAAAAAATTAGAACCACAATGTAGAGTAAAACAAACAGTACCACAGTACAGTGCTGTTCAATAGCCTTCCAAAGAATGATCACACGGTATAGAGCTGTACAATTACACTGCGTAAAACACCACCGTACTGTACAACGGCTTTCTCAATTTCCTTAATTAAAAACATGCTTCTAATTAAAAAAAAAACATGGGCACACACTTTGACATTTTATATATTAGAATAAAGCATTATAAAAAGCGTTACTCAGATAGTACAACGCTGTTTGAGTGTTTCATTGTAATTCAGGTGATTTCCATTTTGATTCCAAATAGGAAAGCGTTTCAGAGAAAAACAATAAAAAACAATCACAGCTGAGGCTCAGTTTTATCTCCTTTATATGCAAACGTTTTCATCTTCTAGGAAATGATTATTGAAATCGTATCATATCTTACGCGGCATCTTCAATTTACCAGTAAACAACCGCTTAGTCTGAATCTTAATATCACTCTACCGTCAAAGTCCTTTCAGTTAAGTATGACTGACGCTGGGATTTTATCATTCAGTTAAAGATGATAAAGATGATGATAATAAAAATAATAATAATAATAATAATAATAATAATAATAATAATAACAATGACAATACAACTAGCAACAGCATTAGTGACCAGTCCATGCCCTTGCCCACTCACTGTTTGGGTCCGAGGCTAACAAGTCCACTCCTTCAATGAGTGTCACGTGCAGTTTTCCTATGCCATTAGTGCGGAAAGACCGAGCTAAAGAAAAAGAATTAAGGTTACTGTAGACCTTCAGAGGTGTCTTCTGAAGAATCATTCGTATGCGCGCCGCTTATACTCTAACCATAGAAAAGTATATATCATCATAAAGCTAATAAAATGTACAATCAGAAGAAATAATTTTTTTTAAGATTTGATTTAATGGTAAGCGCGCGCTAGTCCTCAAACGCAAAACTGACACTATTTGTTAAACTGAATTACCTGCCTTCCTGCTCGCAAGTACGACCAAACAAACTGCACAATGTCAATCAGTAGGTGATAGGCTACAAAAGGGTGTGAGGCTTTTTCGATATTCCGACTGGTTGCCGAGAAAATCTATTTTGAAGTTGGCGAATTGAATATTTGCCGATCTTCGTCAGATGAGAGCGCGTAAAAGGAGAAGTATTTGAAATATCAAAAAAGCCTCACACCCTTTTTTGCATTGATAACCAAGGAACATTTTGGCCAAATTTCATGAGAATCCGTCAAATCTATATACCCTATTAATTCGCTTGAAGCAAGGAAATCCACGCAAAAATAAAGTCCGAGTTTTAGACTTCTAAAGTTTTAAAGGCTTATCACACTTCATCAAAGCGGCTGTCAACTGGGTCATGCCGCCGACCAATGAAACACGAGCTTCGGATCTCCCGAGCGCCCGCAACAAAAATAGCTCATTAAATTTGCGGGAAGTTTTGCAGTCGCAGTCGAACACCGTCGAGTGATTGCGGCGAAAACATGAGTAAAGTTAAATCAACGAGAAAAGCCTCTGGAAAAACAGTAAAGAAAAAAGGCACTAATCAGCGAAAGGGAAGAAAAATTGTGGCGACCTCCAAAGTACCAAACATCCAGTCAACCGAGCGCGATCCAAAACAAAACGTGGTCACACTCCAATTCCTCCGATTCTGTGCCTGCGTTCGATTCCTCGCCACTGGTCGAGTCAGATTCTGCTAAACCAGTGGTAGCAGCTTTCGAAGCCATCAGTTTTAAACTAACGGCACCAACCTCTCTGGAAGTTGAAGGATGTGAGACTCCTGAAACATCGCTTGAAGCCTGGTCAAACCAGGAACCTTTGTCACTGGCGGCGAGGTTCCTCCTGCTTTCATCAAACAAACCGCCTTTCTCCTTTTTCTCCAGGTTTCTTACGAGATTTTGTCCAAGGCTTCTTTTCTCTTTTCGATGAATTCATAATGCAAGTTTTCACGGATTCTACATTAAAATATTCACTGATACCAACGGCCAAAACGACGCGACACAGCACAACTTTCAATGTAAACAAAATATTCAAATGTTTGTAATTTTAATCCGGGATAAGATTTGCCGCGAAAAATCAGTAGGCGCTAGATGTGTTTAATGTGATTAGAACGCCTTTAGTTATTTATTAACTCTTCTCCAAAATAGTTTTTCCCCGAAATCTCGCGATCATTGAATGATTTCAAACAACTTTTTTCACCAACCTTTAAATCGATGTTTTAGCTATGTCAGGAGCACAGAAAATAAATTCGCAAAATTCAGCCTTTGAAGGTCTACAGTAACCTTAAATGCTGCCATATGAAGTCGAAAACAACTTTACTACAGTAGAATCTCGATTTCTCGAACCCTCGAACTTGAACCAATATTCGTTTCCTGTACTATACAGTAGAATTCCGATTTCTCGAACCTCCAAGGGAAGCGAAAATTGGTTCGAGTTTTCGGGAGTTCGAGTTATCAAGGGTAAAATTATATAGAACATGTCCTGAAGGGAAACGAATATTGGTTCGAGTTCTCGGGAAGTTCGGGAAACCGAGGGTTCGAGAAATCGAGATTCTACTGTGATAAAACCATTATTGGATTTAACTAGTTTCATGAGATATGAAGAATTGTGCAGACCTAGGAGCGCATTATCTACATGTGTCTTCGGATTCTGTGGCCTGCTTGATCACATGAATGTTATTAGTATATACCAACTCAGCAACCTTGGCATTTTGAGCAATCTGATTGGATCTCCACCTCGGGATATTCAACGCTATCCACCTCCTAGGAGGTGAATAATGTAGGGACTTCTGGGTAATCCTTGTGTCAGTGTATTTTTGTTTGGGGAAAATACAAAATGGCGCCCAGGCTAGCGAAATATGGCTGTCGTTGATTCACTTGTTTCAGCTTTTATCGAAGAGGTTTTACTAGGGAAATTACACAAAACACTACCACGATGAAACGTCGACCAGGGCAGGATCAACCAATCGCGCAAATAAACGACACAATGTATGTACAAAGTAAAGTTCGGTAAGTCTTTTTGTTACGCTTCAACGTTTAATTTTTTCACCGGTTTTATTATCCTTGGCGACGTTGTCGCGTTTGCTTAAGCTCCCTACTGAGGTTGCTTCATTGGTAAATACTAAAACAATTAATCTCTTCAATCTCGGTGAATAGGGGCTTTAGGAATACTTACCTCTCTGCTTCGCAGCTCGATAAACATTCTGCCACTATTCACCTCGATTTCTGAGAATAATTGTTAAATATCACACTCAACGTCGTCCAATGATCGTTGTTCAATAAGTTAAGTATTAACTGTGGATGTGCAGATAAAAAACGCATGCGCACCTCTATGAGCCTTCTGCCTCATTTGACGCTCTGTTTCAATATACGTTGCTGAGGCCTTCTCGATACGGTCCTGCCAACGGTTTCTGGAAAGAGAAACAAAACCATGGCAAATTGAAGAACTATTCTCATTTCTATTAAATGTCGAATGAAATAACAAGCATGACACAAAGCGATGGTGGGATAGGAAAAGGTGACCACGCCTACCACTGTTCCCGTCACGCTTGCGCTCTTTGGAGTCTGTGCCTTAGATGAGGTAATGTGCAAATTGAGTAAAATCACATAACATTTGAGGCTTTTCGACATAAATCCAGACCAAATCAAAGGCTCCTTCGAGCTACCTCATGGTATGTGGTAATTATTCTATGAAGTGCTGTCCTTTCCCCAGACCATAAAGCGTTCACTCCGAATAGTTCGTTTTGTGCACTCTTGCTACGACTGATCGATTACTCGTCGTCCAAATTGGAGACATCGTCACTTTTAAGACTTTAAAACCCATTTCTTTCCACTCGAACATTCTTGAACACATTTCCTGTTCGTTCGCGAGATCTTAAAAAGTGTATTTTGATCAAAGATGGAGCGAAAGGAACGGAAACCCGCCTTCACAATCTTTGCGTCGGGCTCAACACAACAGACGCCATTTTGTAAACATGTGGTGCCGCTTTGTCTTACCCCCTCCCCCCACATATGTGAACATAGAACAATTGGACGACTTTGTGGACAAAACCAAACCTAGTAGAGGAGACAGGGGTAAACCTGTTTAATTCACATTTAATGCAGATTTAATGCATAAATTAATTGTCTAACGGGAATGGAGTGACCAATTCAACCATCACTATACCTCATGGTATGACATACATACCATGAGGTAAAACCGCCCACTTGTCGGACTCTCTACTATTTGGCTTATCGCACATTCTTGAGTATGTTAGAGCTGATAAAATCAGATTCAACCTTACTTGCTACTATTAAAGTGAGTCACTCAATTAACGCAGAAAGACCGTTATTACCTTTCACTTTTTGACTCTGCTCGGAAGGAGTAAGTGCAGTCAATGTGGGACAGATGAAACACCGTATCCTCGCCTGAAATAGAGACATGATCACACAAGGTAAAGAGTACGGAAGCATTCATCAAAACTCACAAGGCGGGAATTAGGGCAAGTACAGCCAAGGCCATGTTTAAATTGGTTCAGCGACATTGGCAGTTATAACTACAAACCGATTTCAGGAGTTTTAAAAAACACGTAAAACTGAGTAATTAACGAAGTACTAGAGATACTGGCTCTAAAAAACTGCAAAATTAATGCGATACAAAAAGCTATGCTATCCTATGGTAAATAAGCGAGGTTGAAATGCCCTCGCTCCGCACCGAAATAATTTACTTAATGGTCTCGTATTTATAATGTTAATGTTAATGGATTTATATACCACACATATCCACTGCTTGTTCATGGCGGTTTACAATTCTTACTCTGGGGTAAGATTGGACGTCAGCTTTTACAGGCGCCTCTGGCAGTCGCTATCAGTCCATGTGTGATCTAACCTATCCACCCAACCCACGCATCACACGAAATTACAAAGCAACGGCCAGACCACAACACCGGGATCTAAGAAGCCGACTCTTCGTGAACAGTGTGTGGGTTCTATAACGTCTCACGAAGTTATTACGACCAAGGGTGGTGAGACGGAACTTACGGTTTATCGTCCTGATCCGAGAAGACTAGACCATTTACAGATATCCATGCAAAGGCAGCACTTTCTCCTCAGTAATTTAAAGATCCTGAGTGATGGTTCTGCCGAGCTTCGAACCCACGACCTACCGCGCGATAGTCCCGTGCACTACCAACTGAGACTACCGGTTGGCGGAGATAGTTAATCATGAAGCTACGTTCAACAGGCAGAGATAATATTTCCGTCGCTCTCGCAGACCGAAACGTTTTTGCTAATATGGGATTTAATGTCATCAATAACAAAATGCTAGAATCTGATTGGTTCCTTACAGCCCTTACTTTGTTGCTTAATTTGGCTGGTGCAGTACCAGACTGTCCGATTATAAGAAGCTTGGCAATCAGACAGGTCAAATCGGGCAGCTAAACAGCCAATGAAAATTATGCTGTAAAGGCTACAATAAAATTTAACTACCCAGTTCATGCTAGCCAGTCAAAATTAAGGAAAATTTCTTACGTGAGCGGGTTGCCCAGGTTCAGCTTGAAACAAAAAGGGAAAACATTAACTGGCCAGATGACTTTTATAATTCAGACGTGTCTTCTTAAGACACACGTCCTTACATTAATTATTTTATAATTATTATTTTCGGGTTTTTCTCATTTGTTATTGAGACAATTGGTAATCGGACTTCTTACCATAAAATGTAGGGGTAACAGGGCCGATTACAACCTGAACCGTACTCCACTGAGTCTTACTAAGATTCCTAATAAAGGATTGGTCAATTCAACTAGGAGTTCATCGTGAGTAACAGCACACTGTGTTGTGTACAGTAAAATAAACAGCACCACAATATAGCAGGGCTAAAAATTAACTCCAGTGCTTGCTGCCCAGTCGGGCCAGTTTCCTTGAATTCTTAGTGGTCCATCCCAAAATGAAGTAACCCTCGATTTTTTTTTTGAGAGTCACATGGCAATCACAAAATCAAAATCGCGTCTATATGTTGTGAATGTGGACCGCTCGTGAAATCAGTCACTTTTAGAACGGCTCGGAATTTCCACTTCAGAACTAAAAATTCACTAAAACGGATGATCTTAGAGTCCAGGCAAAGAAACGAAGAGAAAGGAAGTCCAATTAAACTACATATTGAGTTTTATTTTTAACTTTGTACTTCGCATAATTTACATTGCAGCTTTTCGAAATTCTGTAGCATAGTCGCACATCGGGCGTTCAAACCTTAACTTTTGGTAGCCGTGGTCAGTTTTAACTCGCCACTGGCGACCTTGCGACCGCCAATTTTTAGCCCTGATATAGTACTGTTAATTGCCTTCCAAATAATGCTTACACTGAATGGTTTGTTTCGCATACGAAAAACTTAGCACCAACTTGCACAGTGTTTAGCAAAACAAATAGCACCGCAGGAAAAACTGTTCAATAGCTCAACAAAGAATGGTCAAACTGGATGGTCTGGTTCATAGAAAGAATGAGTATAAACTGGGAACGCACTTACTATTTGAATCTTGTGCTCGCTTGACAATAACTTCATTAAGCAAAATAGGCTGGAAAGCACAGATGAGAGCTGTTAGTTCAGTGGACAAACCTGAACCGAGAATTAGACTCCACTAAGTGCTATCATCATAATAAATCTCCAATAATATCTCAGTATTTCGAAATCGGCATTTTAGGATCCAAAGCGGCAAACGATCTGAATCTAAATCTGAATCTAGAGCACCACTGAGGGATTACTTCCTACAAAGCTCTGTTCTTGTAGGGCTCCACTAAAAAGATGGAATTTCTTCGAGCTTTACTTAAGTTAGGTCGTTACGTAACGTTACATTTCTACATGAAGTGGCGTGAGTCTGACTTACTTTTCTGTAAATGGAATACATCACTTCACTCTCGTTTGAATCAAATCCCATTTTCTTGGACAAGGTTCCTGTAATTGAGCTTTGCGGTCTTGTTAACATTAAGAAGTCGTTAAACAGGAAGGCTTTCAGTTCTTTACCGCTCTTGAGCTGGAAGATGACGAAAAAGAGATTACAAAGAATCAGTACCAAAGCGGTAAAAACTGATTTCATACCGAAGAGAAATGTAATATACGACAATGACAATTCAAAGTTTGAAAAGAGTTGCACTAAGCGATGAAAATTCCAACACTTATCAAGCAGCAAACTTTAAGCTGCCTAACATGAAAATCGCTTTTAAGACGTTGTCGGTGCAATTAATAACTTACTTTCCATAGTGTCCCAGAGTGCAAAAGCTTTCTTGTCCCCAGGCAGTTTGTCGTGGAGTTAAAGAAAAGCCTCTGTTTAAAAAGAGAGAGAACATAGGTCAATTAGTGGAGGAATTTGCTTCAAATGCATGGCACCTAGAATCAGTGGTTACTTATAAGGCGTTCTGCTTTCTCGGTGCAACATTTATCTTCACGGAAGATTTTCAGCTTGCATTATTTCTCATTGCTAGTTCAGACGAGACTCCTGGAAGCAAGGTCATTGAACTAGGTTCATGGGACAAACATGGATTTGAATCAAGAGAAAATGAGGAAAGAGAACATAACCTCGTCTGATAAGATAAGTAGGACAGAATCTATTTTTAGCGCGGAATCTATTTATAGCTCGTTCCATGGCTGCACGATTTCCTATGGCGCATTGAAATTACAACCACGTGATAAGCAGGACATCAGCCATTGGTCAGTTAAAATAGTTTCCGGATCTAATAATAGATTCTGTCCTCTTATCATAGTACGAGAACCCAATAAGGAAGATGCGTTCTCTTACTTCATTTTCTCTTCGTAGAGGGCGTATGTATTGGTAAAATACCAAGGGTCAGCCCAGCTTTACAGTGCGTTCCTTTGGTATGATCAGGCGGATGCGGATTTGTTTTGAGGTCACTCAAACCATGGCGCATCCAAGAAACCAATGAACCGTTGTCCAGAGTGGATTCATCAGTGACTTACAGTGATTTAGATCGCTCGGATCCCAATCCAGATCCAGATCATGCCAAAGGAATGCACCCTTCACCTTTACTGCGATAAAAACTAAATCTGTTGCATTTTCCGGATCTAAAAATAGATTCTGTCCCCTTATTATAGTAAGAGAACCCAGCATGGAAAATGCGTTCCCTTATCTCATTCTCCCTTGATTTCTTCATTTGATTGTCACAATGAATGGATTGTGGAATGACGGAGATTTGAATGATACAGTGAATGGGTTGTGGAATGACGAAGATTTGAATGTCACAGTGAATGGCTTGTGGAATGATAAAGACGATATAAGTTGACACTGCATAGTTATTATCCTTTTGCCATTTTAAATTTACTTGGTAAGAAGGAAAAAAGGGTCTACCTCGATGCAGAAACCTGTGAAGTTTTTCATTGTTTTTTTTTTACTATTATTTTCCTACTCTTATTGTGTTGTCTCCTTAGTTTTTTTTTTTTCTACGTCACTTGTGAACGTAACAGGGTTTTACATCGAAGACGAGCCGAGTGATTGGTTTAAAAAACTCCTATTTTCCACTAATTCACTTGCCAAGTTGTTGTCAGACAGTTTGTTATTGGACAGTTCAATAAACCAATCACATTCACATTTGTAGTTTAAATCAACCAATCACTTTCAAAGTTGTAGTTTAAATAAACCAATCGCCACCTTGGTTTCAATCACCATAGAAACAGTAAACAGAATCCTAAATTGGGGCTTTCTTCAAAATGTAGAATTTTCTTCCCTTGAACAATGACGACATTTTCTTTCATAACCTGCATTTGGTTCTTTATGATTAATTGGTAATAAGACTTCGTGTCGTCGAACTCGGTCTGTATAATCATGCTCGTGATAAACAAATCGAACCCCCACTGCACGGTCGTCCGATTTTGTTACCACTCGTATGATTACCGACCGAATTGGACTCCACTCAGTCCTATTACCATTACTTATCTTAAAAATTCTAAATACTGCAATGGAAGTACAACCAGTAATAGAAACATTTCGTACCTCTCCTATTCCCTCTAAGTTCACATGTGTTTGTAGCCACTCCAAGCGGTCAGTGTTCTCCTGTGATCTGACGCCCTCATTAATCTGTGGAGATAATTCAGTCCACTTGACAAAGGCCATGTTTAGAAAAGCAAAATTTACCCTGCGACCATCATGAGTGCAAAATCTATAAATTCGCATTTCTCAGTAACGTTGACTTTAGGTGCGATGGTTATGCACCTATCAATGTTAAGCCGGCGGGGGAGGAGTCAGGGCATGGGGTGGGGATTTGACATTTTTGAAAAATTTGCCGTCAAATTCCCTGTCCACGGGCAAATCATTCCAGTCAAATGCAACCAAATTTCCCCACCCCGGGCTGCACATCGCTGTCAAATATCCCAAGGCTGGCAAAGAAAGATTCAAATATTCCCTCCCCCCGGAGAACAAGGTCAGTCAAATGCCCTACGCCAGGGCCAACAAAGACAATCAAATCCCCACCCCATGCCCTGACTCCCCCCCGCCGGCTTAACACTGATAGGTGCATTACAGAATTCGACAAAGCATGAGTAACATAGCGGTACATAAAAACCAAATTGTAGACGTTAATTTAACTGCGATGGTGTTCTAACTCTTGAAACAGAATGTGAAATATTCTCTTCTCATCGGATGTGGTTCGAATGCTAAATCAAAAGAAAACCAAACTGCTTTTTTTCGATGCCGCCTGACACCAACTTGGTACAGCTCGACAACATTCATGAAAACCTTCAGAGCCTAAGTATTTACTGATCCTCATCAACTCCTATTGTTCTCTCTTTGCATGAAATAACCGGTTCCATCCTGACAATTGGGCTAACTGTTATATCTCTAAATATCTCTAATACTGAAGCCTGCACAGTGCATGTAACATTCTTAGTATGGTACTGTGTGGGCTACACATGGCAATATATTTTAGTTCCATGTACTGTGAAGACTTTCCTATGCAGTATTGTAGTATTGCACTGTATGGGCTTAACACAGCAATAGAAAAAATCCTCACACTATTGAAGAGGATTTAATGAAGATTACTTAATGTAATTGACATGTCCGGCTGAAATCAGGCGACCAACACGGAGAGATTTGATAAGGTCCACTATTTGCAACTGACAAATACTTCAGCTTAATGGTATTGTCTCCAAATTGAGTAACATTAGTCGAAAATCTCACCTGTTGACATAAGTCTTCAGCCTTCTCAAGCGCAGTTTCTAAATTAATTCTGTCGAAGTGATTCTCGGGAGTAAACTTTAAAATCTGGCGAGAAACGAAGCAATGCATAGAGCAGTTAATGAAATTTGAACCAGACCAGACCAGCCAATCACACCGTTCCTTCAAGGTAAACCAAACACGATTTGAATTAAGACCTTGCAGCCGGCGCTAAGCTTTCACTGGCCACGAAGAAAGTTATATGAAGCTTGGGACTATTGAAGAGCATTAGTTATTACCAAGGTAGAAAAGACTTCTACCTTTGTGCACAGGGTATTTTTACGGAACTCTTTTTATGCGACATTAATAAATTGGGGAGCAATAAAGCGTAACCAGACAAAGCATAGCGAGATTGTTATTAGACAGTATGCATCACAGTATAGGATATGTCATGGATTCTCACTATGATGCAATAGACAGAAACTGACCCTGCTCAAGACAAAAAGTACGTAATTATCCTCTTTTGTTATATCTACAACTCCTGGATATGAGCAAACGCACGATCTGATTGGTTCCCTTCTCACAGGCTGTCAGCTCATATATCATGAGTATACGGAAAACGGCCATCATGGCTGAAAGATTTGTTGAATTAGACGAAGAGGAAATTCAAGAATATATCCTAAAATGCAACGGAAGCGAATAGATATGGGATAAAAGAATTCGACGCTAAGAAAGCAAACTATATGACCGAAATTGTCCCAATATTTCAATTGTTTATTGCGAAGCAATGTGAAACGTTTACAAACTGCTGCCGTCATGTTATAGCTGGCACCCTTTTTTTTATTTAGGCTACTTCTCACTTTTTTCACTATTAATTCTTAGACTGGTTTGGTACCTCGACGAAATTTGACAAGTACATAACAGAGATGTTCTGTAACGAGCTGAACTCATGTTTGAACACAATAATTTGAGGCGTTCTTACAAGTCGGCTCGACAACAACGTGTCGGCTTGACAACAAAATGGTTCTTCTTACAAAATAATAACGATGAAGTCAATTCTTGTCGTACAAACTAGTTCCAGTTTCTCATACCTGGTAAACTAGGGTTTTTATATATAAAATAACAATTATTCCTCTAAATCTCGTCTTCCACGAACTATAAACTACATGAACTAGTGTCCATTAGCTCATGTACGACAAGATTGAGTAAAATAACTCTTAAATATAGGCGCGTTTGATACTGACACCCGTGTGGTAAGTACCCGTACATTTAAGTATCAGTAAAACATGCCAGTTTGTCGAGGTTATTCAGAGACCTCGCTTGATATGGAAACCGGGATAGCAGACACCTCAGAGGGGCCAAAGGTGTTAATTTTCGTCGGTTTCGGGTGTGTTTGCATTATAGTAAGTAAAACGTAAATATAGAGAATACTTCATGGAAAGTGTGGGCGTACGGTATTTACGCACAAGTTGTTGACGTATCAGAAATCGAACGAGTGAGCGCAGCGAACGAGTGAGATTTCCGATACAAAAACAAGGAGTGCGTTAATACCATACAAAGCACTTTCCATGTGGTATTGTGTTTATTATATATATACTGAGATTTAAATTCTTGTTTATCGTCTTTAATAACAGACCAAGACAAAACTCTGTTAGGTGAATTCAAGTTAAAAAGTCATGAAAGGATTATAACATAAGCTTGAATTTCTGCTAGAAATTAAACATTACAGCAAGCAAATAAAATGTTAAAATATTATTTCTAAACTTTAATCCGAGTCGGACTCCTCAATTCGGATTCTCTTCCACCTTTTTTCGGTGGTTTCGGTGACGGAACTCCTGGTTTGAATGGTCGGCGAGGTAGTAAGAGCATTAATGGAAATCGTAAATTGTCCTCCACTTATCACTGCTCCATCAAAAAAACTCATCGGGGTTTTATTAGTGCAAGTGCTCGCAGCAGCAGTTTCGTTAGTTGCAGTAGTTACTTGTGTTTGCGACGATGCTCGGCTTAAGATGCCCGATATGTTTTTTTGTTGATTTAGGTTCAAGCTACTATAGTTTGTTATGCTTTGCACGTTCTTGTGCCCACTTAACTGCATTATATGCGTTGGCGGAATTTCACTGTCATTAAGTTTTTGAATCATGTGTTTACGAGCACTATGGTTGGTGAGTCGCTCGTTGTTGATGTTTGCTTTTGAAGCCATTGTTTTCATCAAAGTGTTTAATTTATTTACACCCATACGTGCCGACTTGAACCAGTGTTTTTTGGAGCCGTCTGTTTTCGTGCGGTTTATTCTCAAGTAGAATGGCGCATCGTCTGCCATCATGTTTTCCGGTCGCTTTTCACGGTAAATTTTGTACGCCACGACAGGATCTCGTTCATCACCAGTTGAAAACATTTTCGGGGAAACTTTTCGAACGTTTGAAGCGTCTACTCCAGACCTTGTTTTTGTCTGCCTTTCATTGTAAACTAGATAGTCGTTACCTTGTGCGTCCTTACAAAGCTTTACATCTCCCCAGCACAAATCCCTATGCTCTTGACAACCACGCATTCCAAAATGAATGGTGTTGTTCAGCCAAACAGTATTCAACAATGATTCAGCAGAGGAAACTCCAAGCAAATTATTTTCGTAAAAGATATCAACTTCCTCGTCCGTGATTGCCACAGCAGCTTTGTCCTTGTTGCCTCGACCTGCTTTCTTCAGCTCTTTTTGTTTAGCCTGTAAACACTTTCTAAACAATTCAAATTCTTTATCGTTAATGATACTCTTAGTATAATTATTTTTCTTCAAATGTCTTTCAATACTTGAAACAGGGCATCTTAAACTTGAAGGCTCATAATCCTCTCCGTCTTTACGTCTCACAGAACGAATAAACTCCGCAAGGTGCTTGTTTAATTCTGCAGGGTCTATGTCTTGCACTTCACGCTCGTCGTTCTTTTCGTTTCTCAAAAAGGTTTCCAGCAATTTCACATCTCGTTTCGTTTTCTCTTTCGTATTCCTGTTTTCGAGACTTTCCACGTAATCCTCGACTGAAGTATCGTGATCAACAAACCTTTTCTCATTCATGTTTTTAAGCTTCAGCACTTGCGAAAGGTTTCTTTAACAAAGTGAAATGCTGCCAGCTAAATAAAAATCAACTTGTTACGGCTCACACGTCAAAAAAAAAAAATGATACGCAGCACTTGATTGGACGTATCGTTTTCCTCACACGTGGAAAAAGCGATACGCGCCATTCGATTGGCTGTCGGGTTCTTAGACCAGCTTGTGAACCAAATTTATTTCGCGCCTTTTCAGGGGGAAAATCTCAGTACATATATAATAAATACAGATATTTCACGGTCTCGCGAAGATACTAAACTTCCATTCCAATACTTCACAGGTGAGCGCACGAAACGAGTGTGATATGTAACCAAAGCAACGATGACCTTTCTAAGGTTGACCAAGCGTGACGTCAAGATGGCTGGGTCCAGGGCTCGTTCTGTTTAGCCTTTTTACTGACTGAGAAGTTGTCGAGATTGATGAAAACGCAAAAAAAGGAACGAGGCCAATATCCAGCCATCTTGAACGAACCAGCTTGGTCAATAAATGATTTAATATATGGCAATTTTGTTTTGTTTCGCGGGACGAACCAGGAAATCCCTAGCGGGCAAGCCCTATAACAAAACATCATATTTTCACGTTTTCGCGCGACAGCTCACCTGACGTTTTATTGGTGTTTGTATAGTACATAGTATTGTATAGTCTCCATACCTCTCTAATAAGAATGGGATATTTACAAATCCTTTGTAATGGTTTTAGCAGATAGCTACTGAGTGGGAGACCTTTTGCTCTAGGTTCAGCAGAGTAGTTCTAAAAAATCAAAACACAATAGTTAGTAATCTACAACGCAATGGTAACAACTTGGTTTAATTGAAAACTATCGTTCGGGTGTATACTAGTATAGTTCTGAAAGGATCTGTAGTTGTAGGTAAACGAGGAGAAATAGCAAAACCCAACAACAACAAAGCTGATCATCATTTGCTAATTGCCACACAAGCCGCTAGGACTCTGCTGAGTCTCACGTACAGTACTGACTATACTATCGATGAATCATCCCACCCCACGCTATTGATACAATGCCAACAACTACCGCATCGCACAGACCTTAGAGTCATAGTATAGTAAGACAAAAAGTGGAACAGTACAGTGCTGTTTAGTATTTTTCCAAAAAGTGGTCACACTTCATGGTTTAACATACAGACGAAAACATTAAAGCCACAACATTTGGTAAAACAAACAGTACCACAACAGAGTGCTATTTCCAAAGAATGGTAACACTGCATGATTTGATTCACAGGTGAAAAAGTTTGAATTACACTGTATAATAAAACTAACAGTACCACTGAACAGAGCTGTCCAGTAGCTTTTCAAAAAATTATCAGTCTGCATGGGTTTATCCGAAGATAAAAACGTTCAGACGATATGCTCGATTCTGATTTATATTGTTACCTTTTCTAGCTGTTTGATGTCTGGGTTCGTTTCAATTTTATGTTGTATCAGCTGACACGCTTTTAACTGACAGCTACAAAATCTGACGTAAGGCGTCAAATGCGGTAACTACAAAAGAAAACAAAGTCAGCAAAATGGAATGAGTTGCTATTCATTTTGTTATGGCTCAAAGCTACAAAATTGCCCAGGCTGAAAATTTATCTTCAATTGATTCAAGGAAACTTGGCCGTTGAATGCGCGCGTCCTCTATTACCACAAAGACAGTGGCTATGAGCTAACTCATGAACTTATTGACTGAGTGGGAAGGCCGGAAGGGAGATATGCTGCTCGAGGTCCTTACGTAGAAACCGAGCGAAAAGAGGTCCGTGCGTCATAACCAAGACGTAAATATTTTCTCGTCCGGCCCTCACATCGAGTTAGTGAGAATTTATCATATGACCAGCGCTCCTCTTTCATTTTTACCATTTTGTAGCGGCTGTATCTCCTTTATACGTGGAAAACACCTTTTAAGGACAGCAAATTCCCTTCCTTAAAAACTAGGTCAACAAATAGTGAACTAGGCGGACCAAACTTGGTTAACAAAGTTACATTGTAAAAAAATAGGCAAACATTGCATGCATGTGGCTAATGCATTTATTAATTTTATTCGGACCTTTTTGCCAATACCTATCGCCTTTCTCGATTTCACTGATTACCTTTACATATTCTCTTCTGAGTTTAAACACAATTACAATTCTTTGCGGTGCGCGAATTGTATTGTGCATTGTGATTGGCTAAATACTAGGCACCTTCACTCACTTACTCGTGTTTCCTTTGACATATTAGCTCCTGCGTTATTTCATATGCAGGA
Source organism: Ricordea florida (assembly GCA_949710005.1). Lineage (NCBI taxonomy): Eukaryota > Metazoa > Cnidaria > Anthozoa > Corallimorpharia > Ricordeidae > Ricordea > Ricordea florida. The sequence continues at coordinate 16,750,226 of OX453272.1, forward strand.
GCCTAAAACACATTTTTGGTAAGGCAGCCGTGTGAAATCTTAATCAATCAAGTGAGCTTCATTTCGTCTACTTCAGTATACAGCCGAGTGACCGGAAGTGCAGCATTTGAACCAAATTACCCACAAACGAATACAAAAATTTAATTGATTGAAAGGGAAAATGCTTTGATAACCTTAATTTAGATTCAGATTTCAGATTTTTATTATTTTGCACTATTTACAAACATAAATAAAAAAAATCACAATACATTATAAGAATCACGAAAAAAGGCTAATTACAGAAATGGTGAAATGTAAAAAAATGTGCGCAGTGGCCAAATTAACTTACGCTTTCAAGTTGGTCACTGCCACGTACAATTAGGGATGGTAATCGTACAATTAGGGAAAGTAATCGTTCGGTGTAAATCGAAAGTAGGATTGCTTGCAATGAAAACACTGCTGTTATAACAAGAGAAATTTTGTCCACTCGGCCGCTTGCGTTTTGACCGTAGGACACTAATAACCCGGGAAGAGAGCTGTTTATGTTTGAGTAGCGCGAAAACCACGTGATCCGTGAGAAAAAAAAAATACCATTTAAAGCTGCCCCAAGAACGTCAAATTCAGTTTTTCGAAAATCGCCGTTCCAAAGTAAAAGGTTTTATGATTATGTATAGCTAAACAAATGACTGACCATTTCACACAGGATATCACCAATAAGTGTGATAGGAAAGTTGTTACTGTTCTTCTTCCGAATCTGGAAAGCCCTGCAAAAGTAAAGCACGCATCAGTACGCAAAAGAGCAGGTGTCCCTCTTTCAGAAGAATTTTATTCTCTGCGGTACGTTTACACCGAGATTACACGGACAGAAATAATCAAAGTAGGACTATGGTGAACTCGTGGATATGTTTACAAAACAGAGAAAAAAGAAATAATTTAAAAATTACCGAGGTGTTTTTTCAGAGTTGTGATTGAATGAACTTGAAGATAATTTTAATAATCTATAATCACAACATAAAAGTGACCAGAGAGCTGAGTAGCTTTTTGAAATAAACATACAGTGAGTACATGACGCCAATCATTTGACTACACTAGGCATCAGTTATAAGGCAGGTGGCAAGCATACAGTTGTTAAAAAATTTGATAACTTAACATAAGGGTAAAGGATTAAATGGCACCGAAACCAAATGTAGTTCTGGTATCCTGCTACTCACTGTCTGTGAGTTCAAAGTTTCTAACACATGTAACAGGGTCGTTCTGAATAAGGTCTGAATTTTGTTGCCATGACATTGCCAATTTTATCATCATTATAGTTTTTGTTGTCTACAAGTCTATTCAATGTATTCAACAGAAATATCCACCTTGATTCTGCAGCTGATAATGAACAAAACCATGTAGGATAGCCCAGCTGACGAATCATACCAAACAAGTCTTTCTTGCATTTTTGCAAAGTATGTTAGTGATGATCTTAAAATCCTTAAGACTCTCAATCCTTTATCAAGTTGAATTAGTTTATTTACATTACCATCTCATTTTAGGTTATTAGTGGTATATATATTCAGCGTTGCACTTAAAAAAAATCACACTTGCCATCATTAATACACCAATACATATTTGTTTTTATCCTTATAACTTCTTGTTTTTACAATGTAAATATGAGTCACACAACAGTAAGCAAAACAGGTAAGCCTATTTTTCCAACATGTCTACTTCAACACAATCTAGTTCACTTCAAGGTAAATTCGGAAATCAATACACAGAAAACTTTTCATTGTAACGGCTTGTGGTGTATTGTATATAATATAACACTTAATACATTTTCTACATGACTTACTGTTTTCGAACCCTTCAATGACTTTCTTACATTGTAACCTTCGTGGTTCTCCGTCACGGCAGCCGCCTCCATATTTACAAGTAAATGTTGACATACTTCTTGGCCGTCCCAATACTTCTACAACTCCATTCCTGTTAGTACTAACACTTAAATCAGTAGAAAAGTCCTACATGCGATGTTTCTTATCCAGGTTGGCCACAGAAGTTCTTCGGTTTCACATCATGGATTCGTCAATTTATTCTGTTTTCAATAGTAGTTTCGTTCAATAACGAGTACTCATTTCGCTCATATAAGTTCTCATTCAAGTGCTAATTTCGCTCTATGAGTTCTCACCAAAGCTTACTACATTAGCAAGAGATTTTCTCATCTTCAGATCACTTTCGAGCCAACTGAAATTCATATACTGCTTGTAATCTTGGGGGCGGTCGATGGCGGTCGATGTCGGAAAAGCGAATAGTTATCATCTGTTCACGTTTAGCGCCTGGCCGAGTAAAAGGCTCATGAAATTAAGTCTCCAATTTGGTCATTGTCGTAACTGGAAACATTTAAACTCCTTTGGATTTTAGTAAGACCGCTAATGAGGCCCTGTTAGTGAGGTTCTTTATGTCGCGCATCTGAGTTTCAAACCTTTTCACGTCGCAATTTCGGAAGGTCGAAGGTCGCTGTCGTAATTTCCCGTGAGCGGCTCGTCGTTCGTCGCCATTTCAGGTCCTTTATGTCGCCGTTTCAAGGCCATGTTGCTTGTCGAAATTTACCCCTAACAGGGCCTCGCTAATGTCCTCTTAAGCTACAAAATCATTACAAACTCTGGCAACGGTACGATACACCTTCAGCGTGAACTTTCATCAACAGACTTCTGTGACTTCGGTCACGACAATTGTCGTCTTCATATCGGTGCCCCCGAGTTCTATCCGACTAATTACGAAGTGTGTCTACACTGGAGTGAGTGAGTGAGTGAGTGAGTGAGCGAGTGAGTGAGTGAGTGAGTGAGTGAGTGAGTGAGTGAGTGACAATTTGCATATCGGAGTCCCCACAAAAACTCGCAAATACGCTTCGCGTATCCACGAGTTAAAAAGGGGTTTGATTTCTTTTTTACTTCCTTACTAAATAAAAAGGATGAATCGAGTAAGCACAGAAACAGTGAACGCCCATGTACTACCACTGATCTCAAACTAAATTAAGGACTTGAAAATCAGGAAATTGCAGTGTACAGTGTGCAGTGTATTGGGTTCGACTGTTCATATAGCTTGGCGCTCTAACCGTGAAACGTTTCTAAGCCTCATCTAAAGTATGGTGAACATTTTTTAAAGAAATAGCATCTTAACCAAACCGGTTGCAAGAGTGCTCGAGATTAAACGACCAATTTGGCTTTAACAGGAGTGCGCGACCGTTTTACACGACTTCTGTACTATGTCCCTGCCGGCATTAATTCTCAGTTGTTAGCTTCAGACCATGTGAAAGAGAGACGGCTTAACAATGAGTCCCTACTGTAAATTACAGAGGGAGTTGTAAAGGTGCTTTCAAATTATCTCCAAGAGGCATTTTGACGAGCAAAGCAAACCTTTTTATTTAGCGGACCGCACTGTGAAGTAAGGCCTATTAAACTGACCAATCAGAGCACGTGTACTAACTGAGAGATTTAATAAACAGCATAACTTGTTGCTGGTTACTTACTTGAGCAGTCTCGTGTTGCACCATATAAGTTCTTGCCAGTTTATAAACACAACGCCAAGCTCTTTTTCAGTCACCAGGGCTGAATTTGCCAATGGATTGTAGAATACCTAAACAGAAGAAAACGGTTTCGCTTAGTCTCTAGAGCCCTTTTCATTCTCGCACAAGCGGAACTTCAAGATCGAGGAGGGTCTTCACAGCATCATTACTATTGCTCCGCAAGAGGGTAATGCGCATGCTAATTTCACCGCTGACAGCTGTGGTAATAACACAAATGGTCTTGGAGGTTAACCAACGGGTTACTGTAATCAAAAAATATATAAATGTGTTAACGTATATGTACCTCTAGAGTCAAGCTTAGATCATCCAGGTAAGTCTGTTCTGTATTAATTAGCTCGTAGATAACGTTCTAAGAGAAAGAAAACTAAAAGAAATAAGAAACGAAGAGAGCAAAATGCTAAACAACCAAACAAAAGAAGGACAAAATTTAATTGCAAAAATGGACGGAAATACAAAATAGAAGCGCCAAAGCAAACCAACGTTACAACCACAGAGCTGTCCACAAGACCATCCCTTGGGAGATCCACAGCAGGACAAATTTTCGTATTTTATCGCGAAAACCTACATAGAAACCGAACTTTACGTGCATATAACTCAGACGGGTTTGGTTTTACCGACCTAAAACCTGGCATACGTTCGTCTTTTAAGATTATCTTTTAACTGAAAACAAAATTTTCGCGATACAAAAATGTCACTTTAGCCTCCAGGAATACCTTAAAAAAGATAATAATAACGATCTTTATTCAGGCAAAGGATTGACAGAAACATCTTAAATTAAAATGGTAAATTAAAGGATATATATAAAGGAAATTATAATGCGTGATAGCAACTATATATATTGCGTGTCGCAATCATGCTGTTGTGGGATCATATTTGAACATTTACTGATTAATCAAGGACTTTTTGTGCGCGTGTAGTTAATATTCAACCTTACACTAGTCTTTTTTTACTTAGACTGCGTTTAAAGGGTTAATAAATACATGGCATAATATTTTATTTGTACAAAACAAATCGCACACTAGTACAGATCCTGCAATCCGATTGGTTAACTTACTCGCTATCTGTTCTGTGATAGAAGGCGAGTACAGAAAACGCCTGCGCTTAGAAACAAAAGTATACTTATATAAGATGGATCAATCAATCAATCAATACTTCATTTATGCACCTAACGCCTAGGAGATATAAAAGCTCGTTCAGAAGACGTTCGTGTGTGAAATTTACATTCACAAAGGCCAGACCACAACAACGAGATCAACGTCCCTACTCTTTGCGAACAGTGTGTGGGTTCTTTAACGTTCCACGAAGTTATTACGAACAAGGGTTGTGAGACGGGACGTACGGTTTATCGACCTTATCGAAGAACACTAGAAAGTCTAACCTTTTACAGATGTCACTGCAAAGGCAGCACTTTCTCCTCAGTTATTTAAAAACCCTGACTAAAGGTCAGGCCACGGTTCGAACCCAGGACTTCCCACACGATAGATCACGATAGTCCAGTGCTCAACCAACTGAGCTAAGCGATGAAGATCATGAAAAATTGGTCTGTAATTTAAGGTAGTAAGCTAGTTGGCCTTTACTAAAATCAATAAACTACTTGTTCTCGTTTTCTCGAAGCAGAAAGTCATCTCATAGAATTCATTGAAGGCGAGAAACGAGTACTAAAATTGCCAACCATTAGAACGCATTCACGATGATTTTCTACATGGAAGCGGTCGCAGGAGTTTTCAGTAACGTGACGATCGCAGTCGCATGAAAAGAAAAATTCCATACCGTTAGTGTCTCAACTGTATAAAAAGTGTTCTGTCAGGGGCCTAGCCAGGATTTTTTCAGATGGACGCACATTTTTCGTTACTCATGAATTCATTATTCAATTACTACGTTCTTTTTTCTTTTTGCGGCATTTTTCCGGACGCACGTGCGTCCGTGCGTACAGGTAGCTACTCCCCTGTCTGTCACTGTTTACAGTTTCACGGAATGAGGACGAAAAAGTCAGTGTCATGACTGTTTCGCTAACCTGTCTTTGTCGTTCCGTTGCTGACAAAGAGGCCAAAACTTTGGCATCGAAGGAGCCGGTCCCTAAAATAAAAAACAGAGGCGATAAGACATGTGAATATAGCTGGCGAATGCCTTTATGCACCTATCAATGTTAACCCGGCGGGGGGGGGGGGGGGGGGGAGGGGAGGCAGGGCATGAAGTGGGGATTTGACATTTTTTAAAAATTTGCCGTCAAATTCCCTGCCCACGGGCAAATCATTCCAGTCAAATGCAACCAAATTTCCCCACCCCGGGCTGCACATTGCTGTCAAATATCCCAAGGCTGGACCCAAAGAAAGATTCAAATATTCCCTCCCCCGGTAGAACAAGGTCAGTCAAATGCCCTACCCCAGAGCCAGCAAAGACAATCAAATCCCCACCCCATGCCCTGACTTCCCCCCCGCCGGCTTACATTGATAGGTGCATTACATACAACGTTCCCTCCTCTCCCCATCTATACACACATGCCTTCACTTGTTTTGCTCGCATTTGCTGAGGCCGAATTCATCTTACGATTTTATGACTTCAAGCAAAAGTGACAAAAAAATCGATAATTAAAAACTAACTCGTAATTCGTGTTTCTAAGTTTTAACTCTTTCACTAATACAATGTGATTGTCACTTCTCACGCCTTCACTCTCAGAAAGAAACCTGCAGTTACACGATGTGATTTTACATTGTAAACACTTTCAATCACAGTCAATCTTTGAGTCATACAGGGTGTCTCTTTCTTTTACACATTTAACTCCAAATTCTCAATCGTGTGCTTGACAAAGTGTTGATATTGTGAGAAGATGTTGCAGATTGGTGTAATTCTGCAGCGCCAAGAGGGCAGTTAGGAAATGAAAGGGTAGACACGCTTGTACGCCAAACAATGAAACATTTGTGCAAGAACTTTGAGAGTCAATTGACCTAGATTAACGTCATGTGCGTATCTTTTTCGATCTGCTACCATGCACGCTTTCACGGCAGAGTCGAATGTACGGGATAAGTTGAAGAGCATCGTAGGAAAATAAGTCAAAAAGTTATGGAAAATAAAAATAAGGTTTGATGATAACTGGGGGTGTTCCTCTAAAAGGCGAATGCTCCTTCAAAAAATCTGGGTCTCGCAAAATTTCAGTCTCGATTTTTATACCAAAGAGTCTCGCACGCAAAACACTTTGAAGTCTCGGTCTCGCAATCTAAAATGTCAAAATGTCTCGGGCTCGCAAAGAAAAACGCTAGTCTCGCCGTCTCGCCGTCTCGCCTTTACCATTCGCCACCCCTTCTAAAAGCACATATTTTCTTGAATCTCAGGAAATCCCGAAATAATTCAGTTTCACCGACTATAAAACGAGAGAGAAAATTATAAATTAGAATACAGCTCGGCCAAATAATAGCTAATCACATGGCAGCTAATGACCACGACACCTCTGACGCTGCTTCGCAACACGGGCGGGAAGGGAATTTACTTCTCAATGATCTGTAGCCGGTCATCCAAAGGCAAAGCGATCCTGTACTTTTTGGTGGCGAATAACCCAGAGTGGTTCTGAAACAATTTGCTGGGTAAAATTGTAAATTGACGTGGCGCATTATACTGCATGTCAGGCCTTTGAGCTGTAATTAACAATTATTGGACGAGTATGATATGAGATCTGCATAATTCTTCATATCGTACAGAAGCCGAATCCAATAATTGTATTATTATGCATTTAAAATATTTCCATAGCATGTTATAACTGTCCTTTTCTCTTTGCAACTTACTGATATCTTCCACATTCAATGTTGAAAACTTTTCAACCGCCATTTTCCTGCTCTCTCAGATATGCAAGTTCCGTGACGTCAAGTGTCCAAAAATCCACGCCACGATACTACAACTGGCGTCAATTGTAGGATAATAATAATAATAATAATGGCGTCAATTGTAGGATAATAGCATGGACATTTGGACACCTGACGTCATCTTGCTGGACATGACGAATTAGCCAGGGCATTTTGGTCAATCAGAAACGGAGAAGTATTTTTAATGAATAATAACTATAATTATTGCGTGGCAAGGTCATCTTGAGGTAAATCTGAGCGTTTCGATTGTTTTATTCTAAAAAAAAAATGCACTATGACATTGCTAATTTAATTCACAAACACAACCAGAGGAATTCTGTCAGAATAACCGCATCTATGATGAAGTACTAATACAACCCACGTTTCGGCAAAACGATAAACTAGTGAGCAAAAAATCAAAACGTTCTGTAGTGTACGTATGTTAATCTACCGTACCGTGTGATATCATTTGGTTATGTCCTCCTGGTAATACAACCCACGTTTCGGCAAAACGATAAACTAGTGAGCAAAAAATCAAAACGTTCTGTAGTGTACGTATGTTAATCTACCGTACCGTGTGATATCATTTGGTTATGTCCTCCTGGTATAACAACGACCATTTTCTTCCGAGCAAACCTGTTTTTCAGGCTTTGAATTTTGCGACACGCTCTTGTTAAGCGAGCTTGCAACGGTGATTCCCTACGCACAAAACCCATCACTTTGAGAACGCGCGCTTCATGAATAACGTAACGATCACGCACACAAAGAAAGGCGAACACGAATTGGCAGACAATAACTTTAACGGTGAAGATAAACCTTGCATGGACAAAAATACGACTGAGTCATTTTCTACACGTGTTAACAATCAACGTGGACAGTTAACTTGTATTGCAGCATCGCTGATCATCCCCGATATGCAAATTTATACACTGTCAATATATTTTACAATTTTTTGCTACAGTGAGCCGCTAGCTGGCCAAGACATCGACTATTCCTTCGAATCCGTTGTACTTGGTTCAGTTTCCTAAGCAGGAAAACAATAAATGTTTGCTGCCACCAGACAAAAAGGTCCTACGAGAAAATCCCGCATGAATGTAATCACCAGTCAACATTGCATCATTCAAACTCTAGACCGCTGAATTAATTCCCGGCAGATTTCAAATGGTAAACAAAGTGGATAACTGAATTGACGCAAAGAAAGGTCGAGGGAAGAGTGTAGCTCCGAACAATTAGGGAGCTTAAGCAAAACAAGACGACGTCGACAAGGACGGCGCCAAAGAAAAGCGTTAATGAACGACACAATAAAACTGCACGGGTAAAATACAGTCTGGTAAGTTTATTTTCCGTCCTATGCAAAATAACAAGATGAAACGACCATTGCTCAAGTTTTCTCTGAGATCGACGCGAGAGTACGACCAAATTGCCACGAGAAATCCAGGATGAAATGCGAGCGTTGAAAATTGCGAAATTCAATAGTTTGAAAGAAATATGAAACAAAAATGAAACTATCCTGCCGTCATAAGAACAAGAGGAATTCAAATTCATTTTTCACTCGTGCAGTCGTCGTTATGTTTGCTCAAGCTGGTGAAATGACGCCAAACAATCAAACATCGCTTGCTTTGAATACAACAGCGCTTTCAAACCCTAAAGCTAGTTTCCAAGCAACTGATAGCTTAAAACTTGGTTTTCACTACTACGTACTACAGTGCGAGCGGCTCTCTACAGCGACAGGTGAAAGACGGACAGAGAGAAAAGAAGGGAAGGAAAGATTACTGACAATATACAAAAGTTGGCCGTTTAATCTGTACTTTCGTTGATAAGAAAGTTTTTTAGCGTCGAGGTAGAAGATAGGAGGTATGATAAGTTGACCATTCAAAGCTTATACAATACGATTTGGTGCAACAGAATGCTTTAGCAAACCAAAAAGTCTAAGATCCTGGGACGACGCGTCACAATAGCGTTGATAAAATTATCACGGCACGTACAAAACAAGGCCCTGAAGGTTCCTCAGTAACCAGAAAAACGTGGGAAATGATTATAACCTGTAGATCTTCTAAGCTTTATTTACAATTAGGGCAAAATAACAGAAATGCGTTTACGAGGCAGTGAATTCGTAAAAACTGTGTCGAACTTGGCGTTCTACATTGTTTCAAGATAGGGAGAAAAATATATATACACTTGATAAACATAAAATCAAAACGCACGTGCACGTAGATCAGCTTTCCTGATAACGCCCAACAACAAACAAGAAAAGAATTCTTTCAGAATACGATGTACTAAATTTCTACGAAGGAAACGCTTAATAGAAAACATGATAGAGAATGAAATAGTGTCTCTGGGCCGAAGAATCTTCGATAGATGACACTAAAGTTCTGGATTGGAGGGGATGGAGAAAATTGAGGAATGTTTAGTTTTACGATTTTTACTGTAATCAGCCTAAATGGCATCAAATATCAGCACTGCAGTGTTTTCGAATGTTCAGGGCAGAAACAACCAATATTCGTATTGGGAAGGAAAGTTTTGATGTGCGGACGCTGTTTACGCATGATACATTTTGAAGGCATAACCTGCACAAAACTTCGAAGCACAGACTGAAGTGAGTCAAAGTCTACTGACTTTACCAGGTGAAATAAAGAAACGTTTCTCTACACGTCGACGGTTTTGTTTTTCTACAACTGAGCCCGCTTACATTGGGTAGAGGGTGCATGTATTGGTACAATACCAACGGACCCTGTTTACGCTGAGCCCAGCTTTATGGTGCGTTCCTTTGGTGACCAGGCGGATGCGGATTTGTTTTGGGGTCACTCAAACCATGGCGCATCCAAGAAACCAATGAACCGTAGTAGATGCATTTATGGGGGAGCCAGCACATTTAAAAAATTTAATAAAAAATAAAAAAAAATAAAAAAAAATGATTTTTAATTGCTATTTAAAAACAAAAAAAAAAATATTGTAAAGATGGAAAAACAACAGTTAAATAGATTAAGTGCCGAGCAATTAAGAAAATTAGTTTATTGGTATAATCCACCAAGAAAGTCATATTATAATACTAAAGCGAAACGTATTGAATTTTTGATTAATATTCCTGAAATATTTAATAACATTCAAGAAATCATCGATAATATTCGAGAAATTAGTGCGTCATTACATGCTAAGCCACATAGACCTGATCAGAATACTCCTCTACCAATTCCACCTCCACCTCAAGCAAATTTATCAACCCCACTGCTAGACTTACCTAATGTATTTAATCCTGAAACACCACCTAAACTTAAACAAACACTTGTTCCAGAAGTTATGGAAGAGATGCGAAATCTTCAGAAACAAACTCCCACACCCACTTCAGAACCTAAAACTATTAAGTATCATTATTATTGTATTCATAAAAGGCAGAAATCAAGATGTAAAGAGTGTGGAGGAGCACAAATATGTGAACATAATAGAAATAAAGCTTATTGTAGAGATTGTGGAGGATCACAAATATGTGAGCATAAAAAACAAAGGAATCAATGTAAAGAGTGTGGAGGATCACAAATATGTATACATAAAAAACAGAAGGCACGTTGTAAAGAATGTGGTGGTAAAGGAATATGTATTCATGGAAAACAAAGAAATTTTTGTAAGGATTGTGGAGGATCTCAAATATGTGAACATAATAGACAGAAGGCATTTTGTAAAGAATGTTATACAAAACAAGAATGTCATTAAGTTATATAACACAAGTAAGTGTTATATAACAAAATACCTAAAGGACCAGCTACGCTGAAATTTATCTGAATCTTAAACTTAAAGTTATTTGAGAACCCTTCAGATCAAGTTTTTTCCATTCAATGTCTAATATGCTTAAATCAAAGTGGTTTATGAGGCTCTCATATTTTTGAACAGGAATTGTTGGATATTCTTGTGAGGGTATGTTGGCGAGTAGGTGTGATGGTGAGAGTTTCATAAGCTCTCCATATTGAGTGTTATTCATATATGACGACTTATTATCCACTATACTACACATAAGTCTCAGTGGTTCCTTAATCTGTATATTTAAGAGGTATAATTTACCAGGATTTATAACTTCAGGCACCCCTAAACCAACTTGTAGCCCTCTCGCAAGTTTAATGTTGAAGTTCTTATTTGAATATAGATAGTCGGCAGTATCAGTCTCAATTATTGTTATCTTTGCCCTATCAGTATCATTAAGAAAGACTGATTGAATATTACGCAGCGAATATGTACCGGGTTGAATTGTTATTAGGGGCTGATTCTTATCATTAAACAATATCTGTTGTTCCTTGAAATTAATCAATCTTTTGGTTTGTATATTACAATCCAGGAGTTGTATCTCCCGAATATTTTTCAGCGGAGGATCTAAATAAATCCTAGTTTCAGGCTCATACATGGTAATACTCAACATTTTGTTTTGATTACATCATATTCATCTTTAAATTTCTATAATCAAAACCTTAACAAAATTTGCATTGGCGTAATCACATTCCTGAGCGACGTTAGAAACCGGCCTTTTTAAAGTAAACATAAAATCTACTTTTCGATTTCAAATCCACTTTACATTTTGCTTGTTGCTATGTCGTAAAAGTATGCAATCTATTGTTCTACACGTGAACACTAATTTACAAACAATGATAATCACGTGAAATGGACATGAACTACCGAAATAGATACCACGCTAATCCGCCAGCGACAACTATGAATGCTAATATATTCTTTTCATGCTGCGTTGAGTCAATATTATTTTCGTGTTCTGTTGAGTATGTTTTCATTGACGGTTTTGGTTTCGTTTCAGTTCTATGCGGTAACTTTAACTTTGAAGACCCTAAGTTATGACTTATTCCAACTTGTTTTGCTTCAGTGTTTATGGAATTATTCACACCAAAATTCATATCATTACTCGCTTTCATAAGTTTGTTGTTAAAACCAGTCACGCTTTCAGTGTTGATTATCATATTACTCGGCATTAACCATACACCAGGAGCAATAGCTAAATCAAACCGTAATTTCGCTTCTTGTACAGCTAATTGATATCTTTGTATTGAACTGGAAATATCATTCTCGATCACACTACTTTCAAATAAGGCCAAGAATTCTTGTTGTGTCTCTATCGCTCCACCGCCACTACCATAAATAGAATTTCTAGTGTTAACTTGAGCTCCCAATATACAGTAAACAAAAGCTTCGGCGGATCGATTCAATCTACCAAGTCCTGCTTTAGTGAGTCCATGACCACTTGTCGGGATAAACCAAGCATATTTGAAATCAGCAAAGTCATCATTACGGATAAATGAAATTAAATTACCTTTTTCTTTCTTACCTCCTTCATCAGAGAATTTACCACCTTCGCCGGGCCATTGATCTGCTTCAACATCATAATTCCTTATAATATGTACATTTTGATATCCCCCTCCTTTTCCATGAAATCCGGAACCATAATCAAGGAATATATCTCCTAATCCTTTATTTCTTCCACCTTTCCATCTAAAGTCAGAATTATTAGCAATTCCAAATTCAGCACACAATCGTTTATATGCAACTTTACTATATGGATTATTATTTATTACAAAAGGTTGCTCATCAGGTAAGGGAAGGCTTAATTCATATAATATCCGCCTTATTGTGAAATATATATGAAACTTTATAAAGCTGTTCACTACTTTAGGATAATTTAAACTCTCAAAAGGACTTATACCACAGCCAGATGTAGCACACCATACTGCAAAGTTAAGCTGTTGAGGCCAATAATTCATATCGGGAGCATTCAACCATTTTCTACTTTGTTTTCCAAATTTGAATGTTACAACTTGAGATGTAAATACGTTTCTCATCTTTGCTGTGAATTTATTCTTATTTGAAACGTATATATCTAGTGAGGTTAGCATTTTTGTTATATCGCTTGTAAAGTCATCAAAATCAATTGCAGGTATCGGATAAGATCGATTGGTTATAGTTAAACTCTTTGGGAATGAACTCAATTCATCATCATTCAACCCTAAATCCCTCCATAAAAGCTTTTTCATATAGGGTGATAGGTCATCAGTCCATGTTTTTCCCGTGGGATCGTCATGAGACATGATTGTTGTACCATTGACTTTCCACTTAATATATCCTCCATAAGGATCAGCCACAACTTCGAATTGACCTTGATCAGCCTTAGGATATTTATTTCTGAAATCATTGAGTAACATTTTATTCTTTACGTTGATAATAGGATGCTTTTAAATCAATACCGTTCTTTTCTAATACCAGCAAAACAATTCCATCCTACAGGAGTTCTCTCAAATGACATTTTCAACGTACGGGAGCTGTTAACTCCTTTAATATTTCCGCTCGAACCTCCGTCCTTATCTGATTCATATTTAAGTTTTTTTCTGTATCTTTCCGAGTTTTTTGACGGATTTCTTGTTTTAGTTTTTCAAACTTTTCCACCTCTGATAAAATTAGAGAAAATTCTTGGTCGGATATAGCATTATCTTTTAGTGCTTTTGAAACCAAATCGTTAATGGTGTTTACTTTTGCTTTTGCCAGAGAAACTGTCTGTTCATGTTTACTAACTTTATTGAAAAGTCGTTTAGAAGCCGCACCGAATCCAACCGATATTCCTCCACAAATACCTCCAACCGCTCCTAATGGGATACCAACAACAGCACCAAAACCAGTAAGAGAGGTTCCAAGTCCACTTGCAGATAGGATAACTGAAAACACCCCACTACTAACACTTATTTTTGTAAATATACCTCTTGCTCTATTGTATTTTTTCCTAACATCCTCATAATGTTTAATTTCCTTCTCAAGATTTTGTAGTACTTCGCATGACTTTTGTAGTCTGAAATTATTTGGATCACCATTCACCGCCTGAAAGGAGGAACTAGGTAATCGTGGATAAATCGAGCTTTGCTCGGGACCGGATACTCCGTAAATTCTATTGTAGTCTTCCATATTTTTTACTGATCAACACGATATCTTTAGACCCCTTTAGGGCCGCGAAGCAAATAAATTCGAACGGGTTTGTTACTTTCTCTTCTTTTTAAACTGTTCTACAAAATATAAAACCACAGCCATTATCAACAACCAAGCGTTCTTACCTAAAAATCCAATAACCTCACCCGCTGTTTTGAATAGAAAGCTTACAATCGCTCCAACCATCCCTGGTAATATTTCACCTAGTTTCTTACCAATAGTTTTCAACCCATTACCAAAACCTTTACCCAATTTGTCTAGACCTTTAGAAAGATTAGAAACGATTACACCAATTACTACACCAACAGCACTAACAACAGCAAAGACTGTAAAACCATACTTTTTGAAGATATACTTTACCCGCTCTCGTAATGGTAGATTTTTAAGTATTTCTTCATTTTTACTCTCCAGATCAGCTATTTGTTCTTGGTTGTAAATAATACTCTTTCTTGTTAGTTCTCTAAATTTATCAACTTCAGCCTTTAATCTTTCATTACTACGTTCTAACATTGTTAAATTTGACTGCCCCTTCTTATACTTATTTATTTCATCTTTGTATACATTAATTTCATTCAAAAGTTTATCTTTCTGTATTTTTAATTCTATATTCTGTTTAACAGTTGCATCAAAAAGACTTTTTATTTCCGTTTTTTCCACTTGTTGTTTCTCGGCGAATTGTCGTATTTCTTTTTCTTTTTCTTCATATCGACTAATCTCCATAGGATATACTTTTGTGGTTGCTTCCAATCCTTGTACTGCATTAAGTAATTCAATATTTTGTTCATTAGCTTCCTCCAATTGTGATAAAAGATTATTATTTTTTATAAGCATGGATTCATAATCAGAACCTAGAGCTTTTCTGAAGGTAATTGGTAAATTATCAACTTTTATTACCCCATCTTTATCAATCAATATATGTCCTACAGCATTTTTCTGATTACTCAATTTAACCCTCAAATTCCCTTCGCTATCCCATTCTGCTGTAAATGGAGAATCCAAAGGGTTGAAATCGGGAAATATACGTTTGATATGTTGTAGTGCATCTCTCCTTTCATCATATCTATCACCGGGTATTTTGGGTATGGCACCCTCCTCCTCATAATCCCTACCACCAAACGAAGTTTCTTCTTCTTCATCATCATCAGGGTTAATTAGACTAGTTGTTGATGATATTGGATCCATTTCCATATTTTCTCTATCAATATCATCGTCTAGATCAGCTGGTTCAAATTTTGGTATATCTACTACTTCTGCCATGATTTTTTACTCATCAGTAAGAAATCTTTAGACCCTTTAGGCCGCGAAGCAAACGTGCAAAGCAAACTAATCACACTCAATTAACTCTAAAAGAATTTACTAGCCATATAACCCAATGCTAACATACCACCACCTACATATGCCATTTCACCAATTTTTTGGTTGTCACTTGGTCTATAATAATCCGCAAAGCGGGGCTCTTTCAGAGTTTCAGAGAATTTTGGTTCATGTGTCTGACTATACAATTTCAAAGCTTCATCGGTATTAGAAATATTTTTTGTGGCTTGGTATTTATCATCCTTTTTTTGTAATTTCCAATCAATTAGTTTCTGTCTATTTTCCTGAAATGTTGCATAATCTTTTTGATATTTTTCTAATGCCTTATCGTGCCGTATTCGTTCTGAATCTGTTTTATCACCCGAGAGATATTTTGCAAGATATGATCCGCCAACAAATGTAGTTGCATTCAAAATAGCTCCTCCAAACATCATTGCTATTGTTGCCATGTTTCTTTAATTTGGTAAAATCTTTTGATCCTCTAAATATGTTTTTAGGTACATACTACCTGACAATACAGCTACCCATTTAGCATAATTTGTAATACTTGAGGATGGGTCGTTCATAAATGATTCTTTCATAGCCTTTTTTGCTACATAACCAACAGCAGCTGCTAACCCAATAAGTACTGCTGAATCAGTAACAGTTTTCACGAGTTTGTTTTCAGTTGACATAATTTTTTACTGTATCAGTAAGAAACCTTTAGATCCCTTTAGGACCGCGAAGCAAATCACATCATATCATTCCCATTTTTGGCGGTTGTGGTGTTTGTGATGGTTGGGTGGGGATATTAATCGAAGATGGTCCTACGGATCTTGTGGGTGGAACATTAGTTGGAACTTGAGATAAATCTACTATTCTATTTTTATTATCCTCCTTTTGTCGGTATCTCATAAACATGTCAAATGCTGTAAACCCTATTCCAACAATGGATAAAACAGTAGTAAAAGATAATTCTGGAATCCATGCTTTTAGTTCACTCTCTGTATTTTCTTCTTCTTCCTGTTTAATCTCCGCTTGTTCCTTTTCACGTTTCATTTCCCTAGCCAATGCTTCTTTTGCTTTTTTATTATATTCAGCTAATTTCTTACCAGCTGCAACCTTTTTAGGATCTTTCTCTTTCTTTTTTGAATCTTTCTTTTCAGGTGTGGGATCCATTGTAATTTGTTCAACTTGTTCAGACATTATTATTTTATTTCACAAAGTAAAGAATCTTTAAATCAGTTGTGTTCAGTGACTTGCTCAGTTTTGTTGTAATTATCTGTATTTGTGTTTACAACTTCTTGTATTTTGTTGATTTTAATGTGTTTGGTAACCTGGAATAGTCCGCTAGCAAGTGCTGCCAATCTTCCTGCTTTTAATGCTAAGAGACCTACAATGTTTGTCAGTTCACGATTAACCAAATCATCATTCTTCAAATCCAAACAAAGTGCTTCTATATCATCTACAGGAACCACATAAGAAATGACTTTAGAAACTAATTGAAGAGATGAATCTACTAATCCACCACTAATTTTCTTACCTAATACTGCCTGATATCGATTATAATATTTTTCAATGTCTTTTACCGATAATTTTTTTTACATCACCGAGACTCATATCAACTCCCAAATATTCTTTTGTAGTTCCAAGAGATGCGAGAATAGCTAGTGATTCTTGTTTTATTTCAATATCATCAGATTTTACATTGTCTTTTACCTCAGGTTGTTCTTCTATATAATCTTCAACTTCTGTCATCTTATAATTTTCTAATAATACAAAGATTCTTTTAAATCACCTCAGGGATCTCCAAATAACATTGAAATGGATAACGTAAACACAAACAGAGTCTAGAATATTTTTCAGTTTTCAGGAGTTGTACAAACTTTTTACTAGTTTCAGGTTCTAAATCACCACCATAATCTTCGAAAAACATCTTCATACCTTTTTGTGATGGGTTATGGAAAGTAACAACACAAGCCACATTTTCACGGAATGGTTTTGCTATAGATGTTAATTGTTGAGTGAGAACCCACATTGATAATCCATGATGCCTTCCAGAGAACGCTAAATCAATAAACTTGTTCGATCTTTTCTTCAGATCATTCGAAACAGCACAATCATCTAAAATTATTAGTGTATTTGTTCCAGAGAATAAAGTTTGACAATCAGTTAACAATTCATTAATCTCATCAATGTTACTGGCATCTGGTGATAATACATAGAAATGTTTATCTCCTAGGGCAAAATTATGATAGGTTTTATTTTTAGCATAAGTTGGACATATTAAAACAATGAATTCAAACAATTTTCGGAAGGGGCCTCTGAGTTGATCTACGATGTACTTTGTCTTTCCACAATTTGTTGGGCCAGTTATAATGCAGTGAAAAGGAATTTTATCTCGTAATTCTTCCATCTTTTCTTTTCCGCGAAGCGTGGAGGTCTTTAGACCGATTAACTAATACATGATTGATCTTAAGTTTGAATTCATAACCTCCATTAACGCATCAGCTACAACAAACATGTAACAAGTCATAATACCAGACCCACTAACTTTTCTTTTCATTTCTATTTTTACACCATCTTGTGCATTGTTTAAGGCTAGACCCCCTCCATGAATACCATTATCGGGGTGTGTTCTCAAATCTATCCACAGAGCAAACTTATTATTATAAAAATCCTTTTCCTTTACGCCGCCACTCCCCCTCCCTTCGGTCGGTCCGAAACGTTTCTTTACCGACTCCCAGAGGTCTGACGGCACCATTCCCTTAGAGTAAAAACGATTTGGTACACCATTAACATCGATATTGATTGAGGTGATACCTGGATTGAAAAAATTCTCGGAATCTCGTGCTCCTCCGCCGTATGGTAATGTAAACAAACATAATATCCCTGTAATTGACCTTCTAGGTAGATTAATATGTTGGTTTATAACACTATCAGTAGGTCTGGATATGGTGAAAGTTTTGTGTAGAGTGACATTTTCATAAAAGAATCCTTTACCAACCTGATAAGCCGCCTGTGCCTCACGAGCTAAGTATTCGCTTGATATACAAGAATATTCCAACTCAAGGTTTGTGATTTTATAAGTTGGAGGCTTGGTTGTATCAGAATAAACAACAATATCGCGAACTGGGGCTAGTGTAATCTCAAATATTAGTTGATGATCTAATGCTTTTGGATAGAAAACCCCGTGATCGTTGAGAATAGGATGATTTAGTGGGATATTATACTTGGTGTTATGTACTACTGCAAGAGCTACTTCCTTAGCATCTGTGTCTACATTATCACCTGCATTTGTCCTAAGCTTCCTCATGTTTTCAGAAGAAATACCTTGTTTTAATCTATCCTCTCGTTCTTCATCTGTTAAGAATAAGTCATGGTAGGTTTGAAATAGATCATATCTTTGAGTATCCTGTAGTGTTTCACCTCCAAAAAGAACCCTGAGTCTGGATACAAGGTTACTACCAACATTATTCACGAGGGTGTTATCTTCATGACCATAAACAGTTAAGTTAAATACTAGAGATACACTTCCTGGTACAATCACTAAATTCCCAGAAAGTTTTGGAATATTTATATATAATGTTTCTCCAAAATTTGCTGATGATGGATTTAGTGTAATTCTATTCAATGTTGATTCCGCTTTCAAACCTAGTGGCTCTCTTGGAGTCCTGTTTGGGTTAATTTTTTCAGATATAGTTTGCGACATATTTATTTTAAGGAAGGGTGGAGTAATCTTTAAATGAGTAACGAAAAAATATTATCAAAAATATATTATTCAACTTATGGATATTGGAAAGGATATTCTGCAATTCCTAAATTAGCTGAAAAATACGGCGAAGCCTACCCCGAAGGGAAAGCAAAGGTAAGTGAAGATGTGGCTAAACAATGGCTTGAGAAACAAGCTCTATGGCAAATCTATCTACCAGCTCCAAAGTATATTCCTAGGCCCCACTGGACTGTAGATAAACCTAATATGATTCATCAAGCAGATTTATTATTTTTACCTCATGATAGAGTTGGAAGAAAAACATATCGATATGCTCTGGTTGTGATTGATGTAGCCTCAAGATACAAAGATGCTGAACCATTAACCTCAAAAGAAACTCATGAGATATCAAAAGCTTTTGAAAAAATATATTCCAGAAAAATGAAATATCCTAAAACATTAATGGTTGATCCTGGAAGAGAATTTATGGGTGATGTGACAAAACTTATGAATTACCATAATGTAAAAATCCAAAGAAGTGAAGCTGGAAACCATAGAGCACAAGCATTTGTCGAAAGAGCAAATAGAACATTAAGTGAACGATTATTTAGCCATCAATATGCACAAGAAATGGTTAGTGATGAAAGGTCTAGAGTATGGGTGAAAAGATTACCACATATTTTGAAAACTTTGAATAATACACCAACGAGAATAACTGGTAAAGAACCTGATAAGGCTATAAAACTGAAAGAGGTTGATATTGAACCTAAAAATTACCAACGAGTTGTCGGTCTTGATGAGGTTAGATTGCCTCCTAGTGTTAAAGTTAGATATTTATTATCTCCTGGGGAACTTGAAGGTGGTGAAAAAAGACGAGCTACTGATCCTATTTGGAGTATACAAGTTTATTATATTACACGTAGCGTAGTTTCACCTAATCAACCAGTTTTATATTATATCCGCCCAGTGGGCGGGCCCGGCTCCGCTGATTTACAGGATGGACCAAGACGAGGATTTGTTAGAGAAGAATTACAGGTTATTCCTTATGATACAGAACTTCCACCAGATTCTGTTTTGAAACGGTAATGATCAATGGCAAAAGTATTTATTCCATCTTTACAAATTATTCTCTTATCATCATCAGCAGATAATGCAATTTTATTAACAGTTTCGGTATAAACATTGTGTAAGCGACTTCTAAATACATTCATCTCTCTCATTTGAGGTGTTCCGGTGGATAGACAATTATTATAATCATTATGAGTTATTGTATTTTTTACAACTGATGTCTTAATTCCTTTACACTTATTTGTCTCTTCACCATTATCAGTTAATATGGAGTATAACTTAGATCTTAGACCTATAAATTCTTTTATCACTTTTCCACCCATTTCATCTTTGAACATTCCTATTACTTTTTTGTTTACACCAATCTCAATTCCAGAAGGATGATCTTTAGGATAATTACTAGTGTCAAACTTTTCTCTAACATCTGGACTTATATCTTTATAGAAATCTGTAGTTTCTATCTCATATACAAGAGAATCAGTGTCAGTCATAAGTAATTTAGCCTTGTCTCCATATTTCTTTTTAATGTAATTATAATGAAAATCATACATTACTTTTTTACTTAAATCTAGAATACACATACCTAAGTAAACAGGCTTATTAAATTTTATTTTTTTTTGTTTCATATGAATAGCTGCTAGATTTTTAGAAAAGATAGTACGATGTTGATAACGAGGTTGTTTTATTAGTTTTCTAGCTTCTTTTTTATTTGTAACTAATTTAATGTCAACCCTATTTCTAACATTTTCCATTGTTTTACCAAATACGGCATTATTCATTAACTTGAAAAAATCCTTTTCAAAATCATTATTTGCTTTAGCTCTTAGATTAGTATTCAAATCAATGTAAGGTTTTAGCCATGTAGACTCTTTGAATTTAATTCCCTCATGAAACTTTGTTATTTTTAATCCTAAACTTTCATAAAGTTTTAAAGTTTTACGGTGAACAACATACGTTTCCTTATTATTTAAGTTTGGTATTAATTTATAAACTCCATTAACCTCAATTCTCTCAGGAGCTAGAGGATAATCATTATGTAAATCATGAAGATGTTCTGGATATTCCATATCAACCTTCACTATACATGGTATATTTCTCCAATTTTCAAGCTCTTCTTTACTCATCCATTCAAAACCGCCAGTGGGTAATGGTTCACTCATTCCTGCTCCATATAAGTTATTTGCATCAAGATAATTAATATATATTGTTGGTAGATTTGGATCATATTCTTCCAAATATGGATTATTAGCTTTAGCATATCTTTTTGATATTTGTGCTACACCTCCTCTAATACCCTTCTCAAACATAAGTAACATATTATTATCAGTTAATAACTCTAAATTCACTTTTGTAAATTTTAATGCTGCATCCCAAGCTAATCCAGGTGCTGTATAATAGTGGGCAGGATCTAAACCATAATTCTTCATACAAGCATTCCTAAAATTCTCGAATACATCCATTAAAAATAGTACGTCTGACAAAAGATATAGATCGTGGTATTCCCTCATTGTTTTCATATTAAAAGTTTTAAAAACATTTTTAGCATGTTCATAATCTTCTTCTGATATATCTTCACCGTTTAGTTTTGAGTAAAATGCTTTTATTGGCGGAAGTTGGGTTTCGTTTAATTTATCAAGGTTGTCAAAATAGTCATATGGAAATACTCCTTTCCTCAACATTAAATACGTCTTATCTCCAAATACTTTTTTCGTTTCTTCTAATTTATCGTCTCTTGGAGAAAGGCATCTACTTTCAACTAACAGACAATTCTTACATTTTCCACATCTGCCAATACCTTTATACTGAATGATTTTTCCATCTTTTATATATCTCTTAATACAATCTTCTGGTTTGCATGCTTCACATTTTCCACATTTTGTAAGATTAGCGACTAATTTATCAAGACTTGTTGACATAAATTTAAATGAATCAATGAATCTAATATCCAACTTATCTTCTTTTTCCTCACCTTTTTTATCAATATATTTGCCAAGTACAATTTGTTTTGTAAAAGAAATATATTTTTCCTCATTATTAGGTATGCAGTCTACTTTACCTTTTGTTATGCCAATATTCTTAATAAAAAGATGTGAGTCATATCCTGATAGGTTGTGAAAAATGATTGGTATGAATTTTTTATTCTTGAAATTTAAATTACACTCACTATGTGCAGCTCCTCTATACTTTCCTGTATAATGACAGTGATCTTTTACCTTATCTTTTTCTAATAATTCTTCTTCACATATATGACAGTGGGTAGCTTTATTATGGTTGAATTTTTCCCTTTCTGACATCCAATTCAATTTCTTGTTAGGCTTAATTTTTTCACAAATTTCTCTAATATCCTTTTCTAATTCAATCATAAATATTTTTCCTACATCTTCGTCTGGAGATTTAGCGGTATATCGTCTAATAACAGGTTCATAATTTTCATCGAAAAACTTTATTATATAACAGTAACCGGCCGGTTTATGCTTTGCATATTTAATTGTAAAACTTTTACTTTTGTCTGGTGGACGAGTATCTATTGATTCTCCACAACACTCAAAGTCGCCATATACAACAAATGGTACTTTCATTTTTTTGTAAAAATTAATAAATTTAAGTTGTATAGGTTTTCCATTTTTATCCTTTGGCATTTCGCACCTAACAGCTTCATGTTCTTTACAATATTCTAGATGCTTTTGCAATGTTTCCTCTTCATGCGTATGATAAAGACATCTAGGACAGAGGTAAATCCTTTCTTTATGTTTAGTAACTTGTGAAACTGTCAACCTACAAAGATTCTTTATCCAACAATAGTGATCTGTTTCACCGTTTGATATTAGAAGTAAGTTTATTAAAAGCCCTCTTTCTTTATCGCTTATTCTTAGAGGATATACTTCCTCATTATCAGTATCATACCCATAAACATTAATCCTGTAGTATAGGTTTTGTTTCTCAAACTTATCAATATCTGTCCATCTGGTAGGAAATTCTATTCCTTTCCAGTTAAAAATTTTAGAGTTTTCTATCAATTCTCTATTTACTCTTTGCGGATTTTTCTCTCTTGGATGTACTGCTTCAGTTACTGACCACTTAAAACATTCATTATCATTCTCATTCCTGAGGTTTATAATTGAGCCTTTGTTTGCTAATTTTTTTGGTAGTGGGATATAACTACTTCCTGAAATTGGTTCAAATGGATCAATTTTTATTTCTAAGTATTTCACGCCATTAAATTTCCAACCGCTGCCACGATTTATAAAAGTTTTAAAAAGTTCAAGTAAATAGTTAGTCATCGTTTCGAATAGGCTGGATAAATCTGTTGACGCTGTTACAACCTCTGGGTTTTTGCTATGAAAAAATGGTTCTGCAATAGCATCTATTTTTCTATATAGGAGACCAGTACTATAATCAAACTTTATAAATTTACAGGCAAAAGTAAATTTCAGCTTTAGAGGTTTCTTTTGCTTATTAATTAAGTCAATAACTTTCGGTTTTATTTCTCTGATAAATGTTAATTCATCTAATCCTAATTCTACGATATGTTGTGGGGGTAAATCTGCAAGTTCATTAAAAAATAATCTATCACTTTTATATGTCTTTCCATGTATTCTATATGTTTTCAGATAATTATCAAATGTCGTTTCTTGTTCTATTGGTGTAAAATCTTCAACATGTTCTTCAGTAGATGTTGTGAGCTGTTTTTTATTTCTCTTTTTTCTTGGTGGGGGAATGGGTCTTTGTTCCGGTTGTGTTTTATTAGTAAGTTTTAAAATGTTTTCATTTATTAGTTCTGTGAGTTTTTTATGAAACTCGTCTTTATCTAACACTTTAAATGTGTTCTTATCCCAATTAAAAGTTTTGTTATTTATTGTTTTAGTTTGTTGAGGAATTTTAACGCTTGGAGGTTTTAGAATGTTGGTATTAATCTCAGGTATTGGTGCTTGCTTAATTTTTGGTGAGGGAGGTGGAGTTCCTGGTCTAAATCGATTTGGAGAACCTGGAGGAGGTGTTTCAGGATTAAATACACTAGGTAAGTCTAGCAGTGGGGTTGATAAATTTGCTTGAGGTGGAGGTGGAATTGGTAGAGGAGTATTCTGATCAGGTCTATGTGGCTTAGCATGTAATGACGCACTAATTTCTCGAATATTATCGATGATTTCTTGAATGTTATTAAATATTTCAGGAATATTAATCAAAAATTCAATACGTTTCGCTTTAGTATTATAATATGACTTTCTTGGTGGATTATACCAATAAACTAATTTTCTTAATTGCTCGGCACTTAATCTATTTAACTGTTGTTTTTCCATCTTTACAATATTTTTTTTTTGTTTTTAAATAGCAATTAAAAATCATTTTTTTTTATTTTTTTTTTATTTTTTATTAAATTTTTTAAATGTGCTGGCTCCCCCATAAATGCATCTACTACCGTTGTCCAGAGTGGATTCATCGGTGACTTTGATTTAGATCGCTCGGATCCCAATCAAAATCCAGATCATGCCAAAGGTATGCACACTTCACCTGTGCGCGTCCAAGATGACGTCCAATATGGCGGACGGTAGCTTACTGCAATAGAAACTAAATCTACTGGCTTTTAGGTTAAACGGGGTAACGAAGTAAAACTTGAGGTGATACGCAGAGGACTAGGAAAAGGCCGGGTTCACTAGAATATCGATTACTCTCTAACTAGACAATCATGGCGCTTCCTGTGAACACTTTGGGCGTCTTTCCTTTCAATGGTTGAAGCATTTCGCTGTTCGGATGGTTCAGGGATGCCACTCCTTAGAACCCAATAAATTCCCTGACTTTTCACTGACCTCAAAACAATATAAAAACCAAACCACGCTTTAATAAAAATGGCTTCCTCAGTTTCCTCCTCCCTATTTGGAAGAAGGCATTGACAACGAAAACCACTGAGCAACAACGCATTAACTCATTACAGATCGACTACTTCACAAAATGTTGTGGAACCCTGAAAACAAAATTCTCTGACTTTTCACTGATTTTGTAACGCACTGAGATTTTCCCTCAGTCTTCCCTGACCCTGAAAAATTTTTGTTTTTCCCTGACCTTGGCAACCCTGTTGTTTGATGACTGAGAAAAAAGTTT
Organism: Ricordea florida; assembly: GCA_949710005.1. Lineage (NCBI taxonomy): Eukaryota > Metazoa > Cnidaria > Anthozoa > Corallimorpharia > Ricordeidae > Ricordea > Ricordea florida. Next base: position 16,775,730 of record OX453272.1, read on the forward strand.
CAAAACCAACCGCTAAAACTATTGATCACGCGATACTAGGCGACCATGGCAAAAAAAGGGAAAATGTGGATAAAGAAATGCCTATTGATAGAATACAAGAGGACGACACTACTGCCAGGGAAAAATCGTCCAGCAACGATGAAACGCTCAAGTCTTTGTACACATGACACCCAAGGTTGACACATCAAGTGAACAACATGTAGCTTTCTATGGATGATACGTCCGATTAAATACGAACATACAATTGCTTCATGTACATGACAGCGATCTATGCCTTTGCACTCTTTCCAGCAGACGTACGCAGGTAAACAAAAATGCTTTGGGTATGGTATGCAAAGAACAACACAAAACTGAAAAACTTAAACTTTATTACCTTCTGTGATGTTACAGGTAACTACTATATTTTTCAGCAGATAAATGTCAATGTTCCAGCTAAAAGTGTTCTCCTCACAAGAGAAAGATATTTAAAACACCACTGTCTAAACAAAGTGGCAACTCCTACCAGATTATACCCTTTGAAAAATTGAACTACCTAATTTAAAGATTATTATTATTTCTGAATGAAGTAATTGGACATTTGCTTTTTCTCTAGCCGATATCAAAGTTCAGCTTCTAGCAAGTTTCAGATTTGGGATTTATTAAGACCATCAGACTCATTAAAGAACAATTTGAAAGCTTCAAGGAATCAATACAACTTGTGATTTACGATTCATAAAAACCACAGAGAACACAAAAAGACGACTAAAATCATCACGGCTGTCGACAGCGATATATTATGAAAAGGAAGACAATAATTTATCATCAAATAAAATGCGATTAATCAATAAAAGTAATTTCAAGCCGAAATTGAGGTGAAGTATTGTTCAGCATGTGCGGCATAAAAGAAGAGTCCTAGTTAAAGGCTTCACGTTCCTAGAAATGTTGGTCAGTTCTGCTGTATGCGACGTAAAGCTCCCTGCCAATGCAAATCACTTACTCTTATTTTTTACAAAAAAAGAAAAAATATAATTTTCACTCGGAAATAAAACAGAAAACGAGAATTAAGACGTAACGTGCGAGTATAGCTAGCAATTTGGAGCCGAAATGGGGCCCATCCTCGGTGTAAAAACCTGTTACGTTTACGAGTGACGTGGAACAAAGAAAACAAAGGAGACAAAACAATAGGGACTACGAAAATTTAAGTGAAAATAATAAAGAAAAACTTCACAGGTTTTTAAACCGAGGTAAACCCCAAAATGTTCCGACCATTTGTGGTTTCTATGAGCAAAAACAACATTATTCATTTTTGTGCATATGCCCTGATTACCTAACTTTTAAATATATGTATCTATGGTATCGAGCAGTTTTCCATTTCAAGAGAATCCTTAAACTGAGGGAATTGCGTCTACATCAAGATTTTTTTTTTCAACAACAACTACACTTCGACTCTGACCCGGTGATAAAATACACTATAAAATAAGACGAGTCTACGCCGGAAATGAAATGTTACTTCTTCATGTCGCAAGCAGATGTACAACTTTAACTGACACACAGAGAAAAAAACTTCACAAGCAGGTTTATCCCAAAGCATTTCTGTTACCTCGTGTCGTCTTCATGCATTAAATCATCCTGTAGAAAAAAATGATACAACAGGAAACATTTTCCAATACCCGAATGAAAGCGCTTGCTCATTAGTTAAGCGCTATTCTACCAAGAGAGCAAACATTTAAGTTTTTTCTTTGGTTATGACGCGACCGAGAGTAACGGTTACTAGTCGAAGAGAAGGCAAGTGTAAGGAAAGGAAATCAAGCAACGTGACGAGTTTGGAAATCGGGGAAAACAAGGGTCGTTCTTGTTTGTTTTCAGCTATTTGCACCTGTTGCTAATGATCTAACCTGCAACATTAACTCCAGGCGCAAGCTTTCATTGCAAGTATTTGTCAGTCTTATAAATTCTATAGCTAATAACCTGTATTTCTTCGTTGATTTTGATCTGCTCCTTAAAGTTCTCGCCCAATATTTCAAGTATTCTTGCCAGATCCTTACTAAAATTTCATAATTTCATCTGCAAGAATTGACTGCGTGGACGAGTCATTTCAATTCATGACTTTTCAAAAGTGGACAGTTCTCTAACTTGCTGTACGCACATGTAGCTTCACGCATATAAGCCTGACATAGAGTGTTATGTTTACACAAGCTGTGTAAATGTTTATAGCGAAAAAAATAGGTCCGCAATGCGTACATGTGTGGCTTGCTAGACCACGTGACAGGCGCTCGACTCTCGTGGAACAATAAATAAATAAATCCGATCATGCTATAATGTGGCTACAGACTTCGTGTAAGCCACACAAAAATCTGTTGTGAAGGCCTGGCTGCTAATGTTTAACATGTTCGAGGTGAAGACTGCAGATAGTGGCCTTTCTTGAGTACCAAATAAGGACCCTTCTAAACATTCTAAAGAATTTCTTAGAATCTTCTGAGAGAATTCAAGAAGTTTGTAAAACTACAACCTGATTCTCAGAGTCTTCATTATTGTTCGCACGTAGAGGTAAAACCAATCACACTTCCGAGCTATCACGTTTGTTGATGGCATTTTATGATGTTACTTCTATGGTCAATTATGCAAAGGTAACGACCATGACATACTAAAATATGGCTAATTTGGGACCACGTATGGCCTCTTTGTGTCATGTTAACGAGACTGCACTGTATACGACAAAATAAATTAATGTCACATAACCGCCTTCAGTATCACCAGGAAATGTTTATAACGGCCTAAGATGAAAATGGATTTTGCATTTACCACCTGAAACGGCATGAAATTTTATTTCTTAATAAAGCCAGCCAGCGTTAACGCAGTTAGGGCATTATGACAAAGTAACTCAAATTGGTCTGTTACAACAATTGTAGCTTTGAGATGGCTTAATTATTACGACGCGTTTCTTCAGCAGACTTTGCTATCAATACAAACTGAGGCAACAGATGAAATAATGGTTTCAAATGCGTTTTTCTTGTTCGTCTTTTCATTCTGTCAACTGTCTCCCGATTGTTAAGTTTTTCAACTGATAGTATATGCTTGATCTTTGACTAAACACGAAAACCACACTCTGCTTCTACACGTTACCTTGTAAGTACCTATAGCTCAGTTTGAGAATGTCACTCGTGTTTCCCTACTAAGTTAACGAGTTTTATACGCCCTAAGAATTTTCAAAAGAGTTGACGCATGGCACAGGATAGGTTTCTGTGCGATGGGAATACACTAGAGTTGGTAGATACATTTATAACAAAACATACAATCAATAACAAGACCATGTCTTACATTGCGTGGTGCCGACTGGTAGAACACTCAGAGGCTGCACGTAATTGGACGGAAACATGCCGATCATTCCGTTCATCTCTCCTTTCCACCAGTCCCCATCTTTGCTCATTACATTGATGACGCTGCCTTTGTAAAACGTTAGCTCGTCTGTGTTCTGTGCTGTATACGGGAACATCGCTAAAACCTGCTCTAGTTTGGCTGCAAAACAAGGGAAGCAAGTCATTAACTAGGACGCTTCCGGACGGATGGCTACTATAATATTCTGGCTAATATAAATACCAAATGGTGGACAAAATTCGATTTCTACAAATCATGACTCGCCCCTACGCCTTTCTGTGTTGCGTGTCAGAGTTAAACCAATTTCTTTAATTTTTTCTCAGTTAGTGTAATAGTGGTGGTGACTGAAAGAGGGGGGAGGGAGTGGTTATAACAGGGGAAGGGAGAGGGGTGGTTGATGCCATGACACTGCTACCTCACGCACCAGTTCCAAAGGATGCTAACAAGGTACAGTTTTGACAACAGACTTAAAATAAGAAAATAGAGGTTGGAGCGCTTTTCACTTGACTGTCCTGGATCTAAAACCAAAATAAAGGCAATTACTCTGACTATTCACAACAGACGCACTTGGTCCGATGAGCCAATCAAAGCTCAAATAAAACCCTCCATGGTTTTTAACTCATTCGTTGCGAAGCAGAATGAGTTGTTGTGGACAGTGGGAAAACGGCGTTAGCAGAAATCTGCGTAGACAGAAATGGCCGCGTTAGCCCAAATAGCGGAAGTGACGTAAGGAAATGGGATCAACCGCTGACCACGTAGTAAGCCGTACAGCACTTTGCCATAAACAGCAAAATCAAGCTAATTAGCACCTCCTAAATTGCAAAATACCTCAAGGTAATGTAATTGTAGGTATTGAGTTCTTTAGTAAATAAAATCTGTCAAAATTATGAATGTGTTTCATGTCGTAAAATGAGCCCGCATACCTATCTCCCAACCTCCCCTCCAGGGGGCTATTTTTGTCAAGACAGCCATGTTGTTTGGAAGGAAGGCAACCATATTCTTTAGCAGGAATTTTGACTTTGAGCTTTCACACGTCATTTCGGTAAGTAAAACCCCTATTTCTGCCATTATTTCATTTTGTTTACAACATACACAAAAAGTGAAGGGACCTATAATCCTGTTTTTTGGATGCAATCGACGGCCGCGCCTATATATTTGTGGTACAGTTGCCGTACAAGGCCCTGCGACACAATTGCAGTACAAGGCCCAGCTATCATATTGCCAAACATATTTGCCTTACAAACTTTTAATATACAGTTTTGTAGTGTAATGCAAAGCCTTATCCGCTGCATGCAGGAGAAATTTAACACAAACGTTTTCAAAGTACGCTCGTTTGTTTCCTTTTGTTGGTACCAGAACGAGGAATCACGAAGTCAAGTTGATGAAAGTCATGATAGTGGAGCGAAAACTCTGCCACAAGAATGCAAACGTGACGACGAACACGCCGGTAAACAAATCAAGGAAACAATCCAGGTAAATAAAGAAATAACTAGAAGATCTCGCTTTCACCGATTTATTAATCCAGGTGGGGTGTAAGTTGAAATATCCTCCACAAGTAGTCACAATTTTGTGGTATGTACGAATGAGTTAGCTCTTAGGAGCCTTTGATTATTTTGAGAGTTCAATTGGACTGTTCCCTAACTTGACGTACACAGGTGTTGACCTGCTACCTAGATACGCAGTGAAGTGTACAAACCTTTGGCGACAGGAAGAGGCGGTACCGCATATACCTGAAAACAAAAATAACAATAATACTACCCATCAAAGAACTCAAACAACGTGGAATCTTGTCCCTGGACAATGCCACGTGGTGCTAACTTTCACGTGACCTCCTCCCGACGAACCCGAAAAATGTTACTTGTCATGGAGTTTGAAACTTCAGTAGCTAATGACAATTTTACACTGGCAAACTACGCTCTGGCGAAGAAATAACTAAAACAGAACAACAAGAATAGCAACAACGAAAACGGCAACCGCAAACAAAGCAAACAATCAAGCGGATAAGGGCAAACTAACTGTAGAAGCAATCCACGCACTAGTTGTTCCTGTAACGGCTTCAAAAAGTGGCGTTTCGCACACAGGAAACGAGGAGAGGGGGCGCAGTTTGATAGACTAGGACTACCATTACAAGCCTAGCTCCGCAACTGGGCAAGATGAATAGAACCCTGCATTGCAATTGGCTATACGATGCGGCAAGATGAACTGATCCTGTTCTGGGATCGTGAGGCTTCATAGAATTCAAGATTTTGCATAGCTTGTTCCAGGGCTGTAATCTACTTCCTGAAGTTGCCTAAGTAACGTCAATGTTCTCTTGGTTTTATTGACGAAAGCTGCACGCACCTCCTCCGTGACCGGTGATGAAGCCGGACCAGCGCCAGACGAGGAAGCCTTTTTGTCGAGTATCTTCACGTGGCTTCCGGGAAACATGCCGCTCTGGCGCTTCTTACCACGTGCCTAAAAAATGCCAAATAAGAGACATAATGTTACATACTATTAAACGTCGCTAGCGTTAATTACGTTAACAGATGGTTAGGTGCAAGACACATGTACAGAACATGCTTAAACTGCGCTTGAATATTCCCCCTTTCTTAGGGGAAAACATGCTACTAGAAGTTTCCCAACCATTAGTTACCCTGCATAGATATCACCAGATATAAAAGATACAATGCACAGAAAAACAAACACGTGGTATAATTGCTGACTTAAATCCCACTCGACATACATTTTAATTTAGCCAAGGCCACGTGACCAAGAATCACCCAATAGCAGTCCGTGTTAAGTTGAGATAAAGTCCAGGAATGGAGCAAACAGAACACTTCATCGCATACCTGTAACTCTCCTTCCCACATGCCACTGAGGTGTTTCCTTTTGACCAGGATCAGCTGACCAGGTGACAGGGACAGTTGTTCT